>OY759271.1:24783412-25383412 GCA_963662155.1 Lamellibrachia columna | reverse complement strand
CTACCAGCCATATCAAAAGTATTGGAAAAAATCATGGGCAATCAACTATCCTCCTATTTCGAATGTAAGAAACTTAAAAAAAAAATCAATATGGCTTCCGCTCTGGTCACTCGACCGAATTCACAGCCTTAGAACTGATAGACAGAATAACAACTGAATTGGATAATAATGAGGTACCGTTCAGTATATTAATTTATCTCTCTAAAGCATTTGATACTTTAGACCATAACACATTACTATGTAAATTAAACCATTATGGTATTGAAGGGGTACCTCTGAAACTATATGAAAGCTATTTATCAAACAGAACACAATATGTAGAATTTGCTAATGTAAAATCAGAAACCTTATCAATAGCAACTGGTGTACCCCAGGGCTTCATTTTTGGACCAATTCTCTTTATTATTTATATAAATGATTTTTTCACAAGCCAGCCAAATTTTCAACTTCATATACTATGCAGATGATACCACTTTGTTAAGTACAATGAGCAATTTCACAAATGCACATAATGATGATGAACTCTACAAAATTAATGAATGGCTAGAAATAAATAAACTTTCCCTTAACCTGATAAGCCCTGAATTTCTGGGGGAGTTGATTTTGTTTCAACCCATGGGATTATGAAATGCACTGTAAGACGTAAAGTCTTCATCAAAACCCTTACAATATATACATATTCTGAATCACAGAATATTTATCTTACCAATGGTAATAACACTATCAATGTTATGATTAACTGTGGCTAATTAGCATATGTAAACAATCGCAAAGTGAAATATTAAATACGAAATCTAGTTTTATTTCGTCACTCATGGACACAATAAAGCACAAAATGAGGCAAGTTTGGTACTGCAAGGTAGGCCTACATGTCCTCTATGAGAAGCAAGAGAAATTATAATAATATCTGCATTTACCTGTGAAATATTACAATTAGCATGCAAGTACTATGATTTTGGTTGATCGCATATATACATATAAAGCACACAAAACTGTTCACAAAATGCATAATAATGAATGTTTCATAGGTACATGTATTCTATTGACATATATATCAGAGCACACCATGTATTGTAGTATAATAACTGATGGAAAAGAAAAATTCAAGGAATATAAATGCAGTAATTCTGCAAATGTGAGTCAAATGTTACGTCAAAAGACAATGAATACAGTAAAAACACATCATTGACACATCGATGTTGTTGTCTTGGCCGCTACTAATGTCATTTACATCCGAATTATTGGATGTAAAACCCAACAGATGCAATGCCCGCTCATAGTCTTCATAACCATGAATCGTAAAACGTTGACGAAATATCGGTCACTTTCAAAAAATTCGCAAAAATACTAATAATTGACGGATCGATTCGAGAAACGGCTCAAAACGTCCGCACATGTGTTGTTTTCATCCGGGCACCAACCTCGTTCGCTTTGGTTATGCTAACCAAAGCGAACGAGCGTGGCGCCACATAGCGATCAATATGAACACTACATCCCAATACCGAAATTTCGGTGTTCTGGGTGCATCCAGGTTAATGTTACCAAATCCAAATTCATAGTTTTCCACATGTCAAAAAAAATTCAAAACACCTGTTCTTAAAATAAATAATATAATGATAACAAAGTTTGACGATTTCAATTTCTTGGGATTAACTTTGGATATCCAAGTAAATTGGAAAAAACACTCCGAAAATATATCAAACAAACGTTCTAGAATAATCGGCACACTAAATAGGCTTAAACTAGTACTGCTTATGAGAATTAAAATTATGCTATATAACACGTTATTAGTACAACATATAAATTATTGTTTAATGACTTGGGGGTTCCAATGTCAAAGAATTAATCAACTTCAGAAAAGGGCTATACGAATAATAACGTTGAGTAATTTCAATTCACATACTGACCCACTATTTAAAAAATTAAACTTACTAAAAGTTAATGATATGCTAGCCCTTCAAAAATTTTAATTTTATTATAAATGTATACATAATAAATTACCTACATACCTACAACATTTGCAGATAGCAACAAACTCCAAGATAGTCATAATACACGCAACCAAAATAAAATTCACATTTATGGTACAAAGCATACTTTTGCAAAACAATAAATACAGTTTACCAAATACTATCAACAATACCTCTCAAAGTGTGAAAGACAAACTTTATACACACAGTTTACAGGGTTCCATAATTTATGCAAAGTATCATATCATTCAGAATTATAAAAACACGTGCACAATCACCAATTGTTATACCTGTACATACATGCGCAATCAACTTCAATGATGTTAGCTACACTCAAACACTATAAATACATTTTCACTTTCTCACCTCACTACTTGCTATGACATACACCACAGCAGCATAATAAAACAACAATCCAGGTTTTCATTGACGGTGGACTTTACTTTACTAAATTTTAATGTTGATAACTTTAAATCTATATTCTCTGCTTTCCTGAGAAATTAAAATAAAAGAATACGACGGGTGGCTCCTACGGTAGCGACTTTTAATAAGTCTTTGTGGGAGTCTCCATGATCCTCTCTGCATACATGCAGTAATATTTTATTACGTACAATTATATGATATATTATTATTATTTAATGCGTGTACATTTTGGACCTAATAAATCACTAACTCACTCACTCACTCACTCACTCACTCACTCACTCACTCACTCACTCAGCTTTGGCGGTGTGCGATAGTCTTCCGATCAGGAGCGATGACTGTCACTGACAGACGGTTACCAACGACAAACGGTTCGAAGGGCTCGGTGCCAATTTCCAAGCGAGCGTCTACGCGATTTCCCAGTAATCACTACACGCGTCACGATTTTGTTCCGAGTACATGAATCTCGTTAGTTTTAATTTAGATGTTATGTTACAACCAATGATATATTACGTCTGGATTGCAATGTATACACACACGCACATGCACAAACACACACGCACGCACGCACATAATTTACAAATGCAAATCAGCTAGTTTTTCACACATCTGCCTTGTCCGTAATAATATTATGAACATCTTAAATACATGCTAACGTAGTTTAATGGTGAAGGTCCTACAATTTTAATGTTTTCCTTGGCTGGGGACGCTGCCCCATGTTACCCTACCGAGTACGATTACAAACCGCAATGATTTGTGTTGATTACAGGACGAGCCAGCACATTTACCGATCGTGCCACGCTGTAGGCTACATTGGGGACCGACCAGTGGTCGAAGCTTACCTGCAGTTGTCGGTCGCTCAGCTTTGGCGGCCGACGAAGTGTGCGATAGTCTTCCGACCAGGAGCGCTGACTCTCACTGACTGGCGGTTACCAACTACGAACGGTTCAAAGGGCTCCGAGCCAGTTCCAAAGCAAGCGTGTACGCGATTTCCCAGTAATCGCTAAACGTGTCGCGATTTTTTCCGAGTACGCGAGTCCCGTTAGTTAACCTTGTTTTAGTCACACTGTGAGACGTAGGTCTATACATGTACCAATTAAACTCGTGACACGAGTAGCGATTTCCAAAAAATCGCGTAGATGCTTACTTGGAAATTCGCATTGCCATTGATCTTATCCAACTGTTACCTCGGAGTGCCTATTTTAATTTTGCAGTATTCGTATGATACAAAATATGGAGCAAGATTTAACAACATTGATTTATCAAGCTACAAACAAGTTTCAAAATTACATGGCTTATCGACTGTACATGATTGTTGATCCGTGTGGCCCAATCGTCTCATACATCCGCCATTTTTTACCCACATTCAAATGTAAGTTATTATAGGGAAAGGTTGGGTAATATGAGCCACGTTTTTTACATTGATATTCTGGAGTCGTATGACTATATATCTGTTGTGTGTAAGGTTGATGTAAAAGTTCTCGTGGTAGACTATTGCTGTGGTCATTATTGCAAACGTTGATTGTTTACTTGTTCAATGAGGACGAGGAGAAAATTTTCCCAAAATGGCTCCTGTTACATTACTTGTTGGAAATATGAGCTTGGCCCGTGGATACTATGGGCATGAGTCATCATATTTCCCAAGATGGTCCTAGACACACCAGAGTCATAGCCTAACCCAGTACAAGAGTCATTACTGAACATGGGTACACGCACAGATGCATGTGAGTGCATGTGGGCGTGCATGTTACGTACATATTTGCGTACATGTACACATGTACGCAAATATGTACGTAACATGCATGCACACACACACTCACACACCCTCCCCCATAAACAACACTCACGAATCATTACTCAACATGGGCATACACACACACATGCATATGCACGCGCACGCACGCACGCGCGCACGCACACACACGCACACACACCACACACACAAACACACATACACACACACTCACACACCCTCCCCCATAAACAACACTCACGAATCATTACTCAACATGGGCATACACACACATGCATATGCACGCGCGCACGCGCACACACACACACACACACACACACACACACACACACGCACGCACGCACGCACGCACGCACAAACACAAACACACACACACACACACACACACAGGAGGCATTGCCCACACACACTCATTACCCAAAATGGACATAAACACATTCACACACGCGCATATGCACACAGACATATTCCCTGGATTGCATTTGGCTCATATTACCCTGAAGGTAATCCAGTTCTCTTTTTGCCTCCATGTGGGAAATTTACACTACATGCTTATGCATATATAATCGACTATGGCACAGGCTGACAGAATAATGAACTCATTTAAAAACGCAATTCACGTGGATGTAGATCACACGTCTATGATCTATAGGCATTCACCCAACATGCGGAAATTGTAAGAAATGTTGTTAAATGTTACTCACGTACATGTTTCTAAATTGTGTTGTCTTACCATTGCAAATAGTGCCTGCGTCGTCTGCCACATTCCTTAGCTCAGCAAGTATTCACCAGATTATATATATATATATATATATATATATATATATATATATATATATATATATATATATATATATATATATATATGTAACAAACTAGATATACCATCAATATTATTATTGCAATTTGTTTGAGGTTGACCCCTTTTTGGCGTAGATTGACTGTGCTATATCACATCATAACAGCTTTCGTCTCAACGATGCCACTTCTGTTGACACAACAAATTTGAATCAAGCTTCAGTAACATGCTTAGTTTGACACAACACGCAAGTACACCGCGGGTCTACCGCACAGTCAGATCCAAATAATATATTGGGTACTTTTGCAGTTTAACCCCGCACCCCAAAGAACCATGAAAATGGTCACGCACAACCGCCATATTTCATATCAACAAATCAGGGTAATGACTACACTGAATATACGTTTGGGTAATAATATGTCAAATCAATCAGTTTTCAGGAAATTACAAAAGTTTATGTCTCAGAACTTAGATTTTAACCAATGAGTAAATTGAGCACTTTTGCAAACGAAGTACGCATATACATGCAAATTGTGTCTCTAATGCCAATAACGTGAAGAACGGGTAATAACGTGAAGAACGGGTAATAACGTGAAGAACGGGTAATAATGTTAAGAACGGGTAAGCACCCACAATCGCACATATAATATTATGACACATTATTTTCACCTGTTTTGCCTCTAACGTGATAAGCTTACAAGCTACTGTTCTATTCCGTGTGCTCGAAAATTGGAGACATTACCAGAATCCCCCACTTGTAGAACACATTCTGAAAAAAAAACACTGACGTGATATTCTAGATTTTAGTTTCACACGTTTAGTTTTTATTATGTCTTAGGTGCATATCCCCAAAGCCATGACTTTTGCTTCACTTTAAAGATATATTAAAAATATCGCTGTAAAATTAAATTATCTTAAAAACATATTTATGATTAGTGCTGGTTCGATGCCAGATTTCTTCGATACCGATCGATACCAGAATTTTACTCGATACTCAGTGCTTGCGTTGTAAGCAGGGGCGTCCGTAGGAATTTTTTAAAGTTTTAAACACATTTGTGAACACAAATTATAATTGTAACTGAATATTTCTAATTGACAGTTTAAAAAAAATATGTATTTGTGATTGTAATTGAAAACAAAAAAGCAATGTAACTGTATTGCAACTGTACTTGATAATTGTAATTGCCGGCAGTTCTGATTCACACTATAAGTCTCAACTCTCATAGTAATTGAACTGTTCAATAGTAATTGAACGTACAGCAAATGACATCAGTATTGTCAGTTCTGCAGCTAAAAACTTTATAAAAAAAGACAACAACGGCCACTGTCACTACTAGACACAGTCTCAGCAGACTCGGCGGCGGATTCGCTTTGTCATCAGGCTGCAACTGGACGTCTATCTTTTTTAACGAACAATGCCGAGAAGGAGGGAACGTCGGCCATCTTTGGGAAGTACAGGAGGTTGATCAAGACACTTAAAGAAGCACGGATTGGACAGATTATGTTGTCGGGGATATTACCAGTAATGGGAGGCAGGGGTGACGAGCTTAGGAACTGTAGAAGGATACGATCAACACACAAGTACAGAATGTATGTATTGAGGAGGGAGTAGGCGTCGTAGACATGTGGTTAAACTTTGTGTGAAGAGATTACTTTTTCATGAGAGATGGACTTCATATGACTAGGAAGACTGCTGCAGTTCTTGGGTGTGAGTTTGTCAGGGTTGTCGACGACGGCACAGGTACACACCCCTAATTGTACCCCTAACTGTAATTCTCACCATACCTACAATTGTACTTTTTATCTGTATTTCTCAGTACACAGCTTTATTAAATAGTCATTGCACCCCATTACACCGTTATAATACATATACTTTACAACCTCAGTACACAGCTAGAATACAACATAGTCACTGTTGGAATACAGTCGCTGTACCCCCAGTACAGATTTAGAATAGATAGTCGCTACACCTCCAGTAGACGGTTATGACACAATCATAGTCATTGCATCCTCAGTACACAGCCAGAATACAAAGTAACTGCACCTCAGCACCCAACTAGAATACAAAATAATCACTGTATCCCAACACACAGCTAGAATACATAGTCACTACAACTCCAGTACACAGTTAGAATGCATAGTATAGATACAAACTATTTTATATTCTAGCTGTACACTGAGGGTGCAGTGTCCATGTATTCTAACTCTATACTTGGGGTGCAGTGACTATGTATTCTAGCTGTGTACTGTGGGAACTGTGCCTATGTATTCTAGTTGTGTACTGAGGGGGTAGTAACCATTAACTCTAGTTGTGTGCTGGATGTGCAGTGACAATGTATTCTAACTGTGTACTGTAGTGAGGTGCAGTGACTATGTATTATAGTTGTGTGCTGGGGATACAGACAATATTGCATTCTAGCTGTGTACTGTGGATGTAGTGAATATGTATTCTAGATGAGTACTGAGGGTGCAGTGTCCATGTATTCTAGCTGTGCACTTGGGTGCAGAGACTATGTATTGTAGGAGTGTACTGCGGGTACGGTGACTGTGTAGTCTAGCTGTGTACTGTGAGAACAGCGACAATGTATTATACCTATGTACTGAGGGTGCAGTGATCGTGTATTCTAGCTGTGTGTTTGGAGTGCAGTAATTATATATTCTAACTGTGTACTGGAGTTGTAGTCCCTGTTTAATTAGATATATTCTTCCTATATATTCATTCAATGGGTATTTATCTGAAACATAGGGTTGTGGTGGGGGTGGTGGGGGTAGTGGTGGTGGTGGCCACGTTTGCATCATGAGGTCTATATACGTCTACGATATATACTTTGTTTTTGCTACTGTTTTTACCCCTCTCGCTAGATGACCACCCATTAAAAAGAACCCCTGTTAGATGATGGATACAGTTAGGTGTATGGTGAGAATTACAGGTAAGGGTACAGTTGAGGGTGTGGTGAAAATTACAGTTAGGGGTACAGTTAGGAGAATTAGGTTACATCTAAGGGTATGGAGAGAAATACAGTTAAGAGGTAGTGCAGTAACACAGGGAGAACAGTGACTATGTGTTCTAGTTGTGTACTGTGGATAAAGTGACTATGTATTCTAGTTGTGTACTGTGGATACACTGACTATGTATTCTAGTTGTGTACTGTGGATAGAGTGACTATGTATTCTAGTTGTGTACTGTGGATACACTGACTATGTATTCTAGTTGTGTACTGTGGATAGAGTGACTATGTATTCTAGTTGTGTACTGTGGATAGAGTGACTATATATTCTAGTTGTGTACTGTGGATAGAGTGACTATATATTCTAGTTGTGTACTGTGGATACACTGACTATGTATTCTAGTTGTGTACTGTGGATAGAGTGACAATATATTCTAGTTGTGTTCTGTGGATACACTGACTATGTATTCTAGTTGTGTACTGTGGATAGAGTGACTATATATTCTAGTTGTGTACTGTGGATACACTGACTATGTATTCTAGCTGTGTACTGTGGATAGAGTGACTATATATTCTAGTTGTGTTCTGTGGATAGAGTGACTATATATTCTAGTTGTTTTCTGTGGATAGAGTGACTATATATTTTAGTTGTGTACTGTGGATACACTGACTATGTATTCTAGTTGTGTACTGTGGATAGAGTGACTATATATTCTAGATGTGTACTGTGGATACAGTGACTATATGTTCTAGTTGTGTACTGTGGATAGAGTGACTATGTATTCTAGTTGTGTACTGTGGATACACTGACTATGTATTCTAGTTGTGTACTGTGGATAGAGTGACTATATATTCTAGTTGTGTACTGTGGATACACTGACTATGTATTCTAGTTGTGTACTGTGGATAGAGTGACTATATATTCTAGTTGTGTACTGTGGATAGAGTGACTATATATTCTAGTTGTGTACTGTGGATACACTGACTATGTATTCTAGCTGTGTACTGTGGATAGAGTGACTATATATTCTAGTTGTGTTCTGTGGATAGAGTTACTATATATTATAGTTGTGTACTGTGGATACACTGACTATGTATTCTAGTTGTGTACTGTGGATAGAGTGACTATATATTCTAGTTGTGTACTGTGGATAGAGTGACTATATATTCTAGTTGTGTACTGTGGATACACTGACTATGTATTCTAGCTGTGTTCTGTGGATAGAGTGACTATATATTATAGTTGTGTACTGTGGATACACTGACTATGTATTCTAGTTGTGTACTGTGGATACACTGACTATGTATTCTAGTTGTGTACTGTGGATAGAGTGACTATATGTTCTAGTTGTGTACTGTGGATAGAGGAACTATATATTCTAGTTGTGTACTGTGGATACACTGACTATGTATTCTAGTTGTGTACTGTGGATAGAGTGACTATGTATTCTAGTTGTGTACTGTGGATAGAGTGACTATATATTCTAGTTGTGTACTGTGGATACACTGACTATGTATTCTAGTTGTGTACTGTGGATAGAGTGACTATATATTCTAGTTGTGTTCTGTGGATACACTGACTATGTATTCTAGTTGTGTACTGTGGATACACTGACTATGTATTCTAGTTGTGTACTGTGGATAGAGTGACTATGTATTCTAGTTGTGTACTGTGGATACACTGACTATGTATTCTAGTTGTGTACTGTGGATAGAGTGACTATATATTCTAGTTGTGTACTGTTGATACAATGACTATGTATTCTAGCTGTGTACTGTGGATAGAGTGACTATATATTCTAGTTGTGTTCTGTGGATAGAGTGACTATATATTATAGTTGTGTACTGTGGATAGAGTGACTATATATTCTAGTTGTGTACTGTGGATAGAGTGACTATATATTCTAGATGTGTACTGTGGATACAGTGACTATATGTTCTAGTTGTGTACTGTGGATAGAGTGACTATTTATTCTAGTTGTGTACTGTGGATACACTGACTATGTATTCTAGTTGTGTACTGTGGATAGAGTGACTATATATTCTAGTTGTGTATTGTGGATACACTGACTATGTATTCTAGTTGTGTACTGTGGATAGAGTGACTATATATTCTAGTTGTGTACTGTGGATAGAGTGACTATATATTTTAGTTGTGTACTGTGTATACACTGACTATGTATTCTAGTTGTGTACTGTGGATAGAGTGACTATATATTCTAGTTGTGTATTGTTGATACACTGACTATGTATTCTAGTTGTGTACTGTGGATAGAGTGACAATATATTATAGTTGTGTACTGTGGATAGAGTGACTATATATTCTAGTTGTGCACTGTGGATACACTGACTATGTATTCTAGTTGTGTACTGTGGATAGAGTGACCATATATTCTAGTTGTGTACTGTGGATAGAGTGACTATGTATTCTAGTTGTGTACTGTGGATACACTGACTATGTATTCTAGTTGTGTACTGTGGATAGAGTGACTATGTATTCTAGTTGTGTACTGTGGATAGAGTGATTATATATTCTAGTTGTGTACTGTGGACAGAGTGACTATATATTCTAGTTGTGTACTGTGGATACACTGACTATGTATTCTAGTTGTGTACTGTGGATAGAGTGACTATATATTCTAGTTGTGTTCTGTGGATACACTGACTATGTATTCTAGTTGTGTACTGTGGATAGAGTGACTATATATTCTAGTTGTGTACTGCGGATACATTGACTATGTATTCTAGCTGTGTACTGTGGATAGAGTGACTATATATTCTAGTTGTGTTCTGTGGATAGAGTGACTATATATTCTAGTTGTGTTCTGTGGATAGAGTGACTATATATTATAGTTGTGTACTGTGGATAGAGTGACTATATATTCTAGTTGTGTACTGTGGATAGAGTGACTATATATTCTAGTTGTGTACTGTGGATACACTGACTATGTATTCTAGTTGTGTACTGTGGATAGAGTGACTATATATTCTAGTTGTGTACTGTGGATAGAGTGACTATATATTCTAGTTGTGTACTGTGGATAGATTGACTATATATTCTAGTTGTGTACTGTGGATACACTGATTATGTATTCTAGTTGTGTACTGTGGATAGAGTGACTATATATTATAGTTGTGTACTGTGGATAGAGTGACTATATATTCTAGTTGTGTACTGTGGATAGAGTGACTATATATTCTAGTTGTGTACTGTGGATACACTGACTATGTATTCTAGTTGTTTACTGTGGATAGAGTGACTATATATTCTAGTTGTGTTCTGTGGATACACTGACTATATATTCTAGTTGTGTACTGTGGATACACTGACTATGTATTCTAGTTGTGTACTGTGGATAGAGTGACTATGTATTCTAGTAGTGTACTGTGGATACACTGACTATGTATTCTAGTTGTGTACTGTAGATAGAGTGACTATATATTCTAGTTGTGTACTGTGGATACACTGACTATGTATTCTAGCTGTGTTCTTTGGATAGAGTGACTATATATTATAGTTGTGTACTGTGGATAGAGTGACTATATATTCTAGTTGTGTACTGTGGATACAGTGGCTATGTATTCTAGTTGTGTACTATGGATAGAGTGACTATATATGCTAGTTGTGTACTGTGGATAGAGTGACTATATTTTCTAGTTGTGCACCGTGGATACAGTGGCTATGTATTCTAGTTGTGTACTGTGGATAGAGTGACTATGTATTCTAGTTGTGTACTGTGGATAGAGTGATTATATATTCTAGTTGTGTACTGTGGATAGAGTGACTATATATTCTAGTTGTGTACTGTGGATACAGTGGCTATGTATTCTAGTTGTGTACTGTGGATAGAGTGACTATGTATTCTAGTTGTGTACTGTGGATACACTGACTCTGTATTCTAGTTGTGTACTGTGGATAGAGTGACTATATATTCTAGTTGTGTACTGTGGATACAATGACTATGTATTCTAGCTGTGTACTGTGGATAGAGTGACTATATATTCTAGTTGTGTTCTGTGGATAGAGTGACTATATATTATAGTTGTGTACTGTGGATAGAGTGACTATATATTCTAGTTGTGTACTGTGGATAGAGTGACTATATATTCTAGATGTGTACTGTGGATACAGTGACTATATGTTCTAGTTGTGTACTGTGGATAGAGTGACTATTTATTCTAGTTGTGTACTGTGGATACACTGACTATGTATTCTAGTTGTGTACTGTGGATAGAGTGACTATATATTCTAGTTGTGTACTGTGGATACACTGACTATGTATTCTAGTTGTGTACTGTGGATAGAGTGACTATATATTCTAGTTGTGTTTTGTGGATACACTGACTATGTATTCTAGTTGTGTACTGTGGATACACTGACTATGTATTCTAGTTGTGTACTGTGGATAGAGTGACTATGTATTCTAGTTGTGTACTGTGGATACACTGACTATGTATTCTAGTTGTGTACTGTGGATAGAGTGACTATATATTCTAGTTGTGTACAGTGGATAGAGTGACTATATATTCTAGTTGTGCACTGTGGATACACTGACTATGTATTCTAGTTGTGTACTGTGGATAGAGTGACTATATATTCTAGTTGTGTACTGTGGATAGAGTGACTATATATTCTAGTTGTGTACTGTGGATACACTGACTATGTATTCTAGTTGTGTACTGTGGATAGAGTGACTATATATTCTAGTTGTGTACTGTGGATAGAGTGACTATATATTCTAGTTGTGTACTGTGGATAGAGTGACTATATATTCTAGTTGTGTACTGTTGATACAATGACTATGTATTCTAGTTGTGTACTGTGGATAGAGTGACTATATATTATAGTTGTGTACTGTGGATAGAGTGACTATATATTCTAGTTGTGTACTGTGGATAGAGTGACTATATATTCTAGTTGTGTACTGTGGATACAATGACTATGTATTCTAGCTGTGTACTGTGGATAGAGTGAATATATATTCTAGTTGTGTTCTGTGGATAGAGTGACTATATATTATAGTTGTGTACTGTGGATAGAGTGACTATATATTCTAGTTGTGTACTGTGGATAGAGTGACTATATATTCTAGATGTGTACTGTGGATACAGTGACTATATGTTCTAGTTGTGTAATGTGGATAGAGTGACTATTTATTCTAGTTGTGTACTGTGGATACACTGACTATGTATTCTAGTTGTGTACTGTGGATAGAGTGACGATATATTCTAGTTGTGTACTGTGGATACACTGACTATGTATTCTAGTTGTGTATTGTGGATAGAGTGACTATATATTCTAGTTGTGTACTGTGGATAGAGTGACTATATATTCTAGTTGTGTTCTGTGGATACACTGACTATGTATTCTAGTTGTGTACCGTGGATACACTGACTATGTATTCTAGTTGTGTACTGTGGATAGAGTGACTATGTATTCTAGTTGTGTACTGTGGATACACTGACTATGTATTCTAGTTGTGTACTGTGGATAGAGTGACTATATATTCTAGTTGTGTACTGTGGATAGAGTGACTATATATTCTAGTTGTGCACTGTGGATACACTGACTATGTATTCTAGTTGTGTACTGTGGATAGAGTGACTATATATTCTAGTTGTGTACTGTGGATACACTGACTATGTATTCCAGTTGTGTACTGTGGATATAGTGACTATATATTCTAGTTGTGTACTGTGGATAGAGTGACTATATATTCTAGTTGTGTACTCTGGATAAAGTGACTATATATTCTAGTTGTGTACTGTGGATACACTGACTATGTATTCTAGTTGTGTACTGTGGATAGAGTGAATATATATTATAGTTGTGTACTGTGGATAGAGTGACTATATATTTTAGTTGTGTACTGTGGATAGAGTGACTATATATTCTAGTTGTGTACTGTGGATAAACTGACTATGTATTCTAGTTGTGTACTGTGGATACACTGACTATGTATGCTAGTTGTGTACTGTGGATAGAGTGACTATATATTCCAATTGTGCACTGTGGATACAGTGGCTATGTATTCTAGTTGTGTACTGTGGATAGAGTGACTATATATTCTAGTTGTGTTCTGTGGATACACTGACTATATATTCTAGTTGTGTACTGTGGATACACTGACTATGTATTCTAGTTGTGTACTGTGGATAGAGTGACTATATATTCTAGATTGTGTACTGTGGATACATTGACTATGTATTCTAGTTGTGTACTGTGGATAGAGTGACTATGTATTCTAGTTGTGTACTGTGGATAGAGTGACTATTTATTCTAGTTGTGTACTGTGGATACACTGACTATGTATTCTAGTTGTGTACTGTGGATAGAGTGACTATATATTCTAGTTGTGTACTGTGGATACACTGACTATGTATTCTAGTTGTGTACTGTGGATAGAGTGACTATATATTCTAGTTGTGTACTGTGGATAGAGTGACTATATATTCTAGTTGTGTACTGTGTATACACTGACTATGTATTCTAGTTGTGTACTGTGGATTGAGTGACTATATATTCTAGTTGTGTACTGTGGATACATTGACTATGTATTCTAGTTGTGTACTGTGGATAGAGTGACTATACATTCTAGTTGTGTTCTGTGGATACACTGACTATGTATTCTAGTTGTGTACTGTGGATAGAGTGACTATATATTCTAGTTGTGTACTGCGGATACACTGACTATGTATTCTAGCTGTGTACTGTGGATAGAGTGACTATATATTCTAGTTGTGTTCTGTGGATAGAGTGACTATATATTCTAGTTGTGTTCTGTGGATAGAGTGACTATATATTATAGTTGTGTACTGTGGATAGAGTGACTATATATTCTAGTTGTGTACTGTGGATAGAGTGACTATATATTCTAGTTGTGTACTGTGGATACACTGACTATGTATTCTAGTTGTGTACTGTGGATAGAGTGACTATATATTCTAGTTGTGTACTGTGGATAGAGTGACTATATATTCTAGTTGTGTACTGTGGATAGATTGACTATATATTCTAGTTGTGTACTGTGGATACACTGATTATGTATTCTAGTTGTGTACTGTGGATAGAGTGACTATATATTATAGTTGTGTACTGTGGATAGAGTGACTATATATTCTAGTTGTGTACTGTGGATAGAGTGACTATATATTCTAGTTGTGTACTGTGGATAGAGTGACTATATATTCTAGTTGTGTACTGTGGATACACTGACTATGTATTCTAGTTGTTTACTGTGGATAGAGTGACTATATATTCTAGTTGTGTTATGTGGATACACTGACTATATATTCTAGTTGTGTACTGTGGATACACTGACTATGTATTCTAGTTGTGTACTGTGGATAGAGTGACTATGTATTCTAGTTGTGTACTGTGGATACACTGACTATGTATTCTAGTTGTGTACTGTGGATAGAGTGACTATATATTCTAGTTGTGTACTGTGGATACACTGACTATGTATTCTAGCTGTGTTCTGTGGATAGAGTGACTATATATTCTAGTTGTGTACTGTGGATACACTGACTATGTATTCTAGTTGTGTACTGTGGATAGAGTGACTATATATTCTAGTTGTGTACTGTGGATAGAGTGACTATATATTCTAGTTGTGTACTGTGGATACACTGACTATGTATTCTAGCTGTGTACTGTGGATAGAGTGACTATATATTCTAGTTGTGTTCTGTGGATAGAGTGACTATATATTATAGTTGTGTACTGTGGACACACTGACTATGTATTCTAGTTGTGTACTGTGGATAGAGTGACTATATATTCTAGTTGTGTACTGTGGATAGAGTGACTATATATTCTAGTTGTGTACTGTGGATACACAGACTATGTATTCTAGCTGTGTTCTGTGGATAGAGTGACTATATATTATAGTTGTGTACTGTGGATACACTGACTATGTATTCTAGTTGTGTACTGTGGATACACTGACTATGTATTCTAGTTGTGTACTGTGAATAGAGTGACTATATGTTCTAGTTGTGTACTGTGGATAGAGTGTCTATATATTCTAGTTGAGTACTGTGGATACACTGACTATGTATTCTAGTTGTGTACTGTGGATAGAGTGACTATGTATTCTAGTTGTGTACTGTGGATAGAGTGACTATATATTCTAGTTGTGTACTGTGGATACACTGACTATGTATTCTAGTTGTGTACTGTGGATAGAGTGACTATATATTCTAGTTGTGTTCTGTGGATACACTGACTATGTATTCTAGTTGTGTACTGTGGATACACTGACTATGTATTCTAGTTGTGTACTGTGGATAGAGTGACTATGTATTCTAGTTGTGTACTGTGGATACACTGACTATGTATTCTAGTTGTGTACTGTGGATAGAGTGACTATATATTGTAGTTGTGTTCTGTGGATACAATGACTATGTATTCTAGCTGTGTACTGTGGATAGAGTGACTATATATTCTAGTTGTGTTCTGTGGATAGAGTGACTATATATTATAGTTGTGTACTGTGGATAGAGTGACTATATATTCTAGTTGTGTACTGTGGATAGAGTGACTATATATTCTAGATGTGTACTGTGGATACAGTGACTATATGTTCTAGATGTGTACTGTGGATAGAGTGACTATTTATTCTAGTTGTGTACTGTGGATACACTGACTATGTATTCTAGTTGTGTACTGTGGATAGAGTGACTATATATTCTAGTTGTGTATTGTGGATACACTGACTATGTATTCTAGTTGTGTACTGTGGATAGAGTGACTATATATTCTAGTTGTGTACTGTGGATAGAGTGACTATATATTTTAGTTGTGTACTGTGTATACACTGACTATGTATTCTAGTTGTGTACTGTGGATAGAGTGACTATATATTCTAGTTGTGTATTGTGGATACACTGACTATGTATTCTAGTTGTGTACTGTGGATAGAGTGACTATATATTCTAGTTGTGTACTGTGGATAGAGTGACTATATATTCTAGTTGTGCACTGTGGATACACTGACTATGTATTCTAGTTGTGTACTGTGGATAGAGTGACTATATATTCTAGTTGTGTACTGTGGATAGAGTGACTATGTATTCTAGTTGTGTACTGTGGATACACTGACTATGTATTCTAGTTGTGTACTGTGGATAGAGTGACTATGTATTCTAGTTGTGTACTGTGGATAGAGTGACTATATATTCTAGTTGTGTACTGTGGATAGAGTGACTATATATTCTAGTTGTGTACTGTGGATACACTGACTATGTATTCTAGTTGTGTACTGTGGATAGAGTGACTATATATTCTAGTTGTGTTCTGTGGATACACTGACTATATATTCTAGTTGTGTACTGTGGATAGAGTGACTATATATTCTAGTTGTGTACTGTGGATACATTGACTATGTATTCTAGCTGTGTACTGTGGATAGAGTGACTATATATTCTAGTTGTGTTCTGTGGATAGAGTGACTATATATTCTAGTTGTGTTCTGTGGATAGAGTGATTATATATTATAGTTGTGTAGTGTGGATAGAATGACTATATATTCTAGTTGTGTACTGTGGATAGAGTGACTATATATTCTAGTTGTGTACTGTGGATACACTGACTATGTATTCTAGTTGTGTACTGTGGATAGAGTGACTGTATATTCTAGTTGTGTACTGTGGATAGAGTGACTATATATTCTAGTTGTGTACTGTGGATAGAGTGACTATATATTCTAGTTGTGTACTGTGGATACACTGACTATGTATTCTAGTTGTGTACTGTAGATAGAGTGACTATATATTATAGTTGTGTACTGTGGATAGAGTGACTATATATTCTAGTTGTGTACTGTGGATAGAGTGACTATATATTCTAGTTGTGTACTGTGGATACACTGACTATGTATTCTAGTTGTTTACTGTGGATAGAGTGACTATATATTCTAGTTGTGTTCTGTGGATACACTGACTATATATTCTAGTTGTGTACTGTGGATACACTGACTATGTATTCTAGTTGTGTACTGTGGATAGAGTGAATATGTATTCTAGTTGTGTACTGTGGATACACTGACTATGTATTCTAGTTGTGTTCTGTGGATAGAGTGACTATATATTCTAGTTGTGTACTGTGGATACACAGACTATGTATTCTAGCTGTGTTCTGTGGATAGAGTGACTATATATTATAGTTGTGTACTGTGGATAGAGTGACTATATATTCTAGTTGTGTACTGTGGATACAGCGGCTATGTATTCTAGTTGTGTACTGTGGATAGGGTGACTATATATGCTAGTTGTGTACAGTGGATAGAGTGACTATATTTTCTAGTTGTTCACCGTGGATACAGTGGCTATGTATTCTAGTTGTGTACTGTGGATAGAGTGACTATGTATTCTAGTTGTGTACTGTGGATAGAGTGATTATATATTCTAGTTGTGTACTGTGGATAGAGTGACTATATATTCTAGTTGTGTACTGTGGATACAGTGGCTATGTATTCTAGTTGTGTACTGTGGATAGAGTGACTATGTATTCTAGTTGTGTACTGTGGATACACTGACTATGTATTCTAGTTGTGTACTGTGGATAGAGGGACTATATATTCTAGTTTTGTACTGTGGATACAATGACTATGTATTCTAGCTGTGTACTGTGGATAGAGTGACTATATATTCTAGTTGTGTTCTGTGGATTGAGTGACTATATATTATAGTTGTGTACTGTGGATAGAGTGACTATATATTCTAGTTGTGTACTGTGGATAGAGTGACTATATATTCTAGATGTGTACTGTGGATACAGTGACTATATGTTCTAGATGTGTACTGTGGATAGAGTGACTATTTATTCTAGTTGTGTACTGTGGATACACTGACTATGTATTCTAGTTGTGTACTGTGGATAGAGTGACTATATATTCTAGTTGTGTACTGTGGCTACACTGACTATGTATTCTAGTTGTGTACTGTGGATAGAGTGACTATATATTCTAGTTGTGTACTGTGGATAGAGTGACTATATATTCTAGTTGTGTTTTGTGGATACACTGACTATGTATTCTAGTTGTGTACTGTGGATACACTGACTATGTATTCTAGTTGTGTACTGTGGATAGAGTGACTATGTATTCTAGTTGTGTACTGTGGATACACTGACTATGTATTCTAGTTGTGTACTATGGATAGAGTGACTATATATTCTAGTTGTGTACTGTGGATACAGTGACTATATATTCTAGTTGTGCACTGTGGATACACTGACTATGTGTTCTAGTTGTGTACTGTGGATAGAGTGACTATATATTCTAGTTGTGTACTGTGGATAGAGTGACTATATATTCTAGTTGTGTACTGTGGATACACTGACTATGTATTCTAGTTGTGTACTGTGGATAGAGAGACTATATATTCTAGTTGTGTACTGTGGATAGAGTGACTATATATTCTAGTTGTGTACTGTGGATAGAGTGACTATATATTCTAGTTGTGTACTGTGGATACACTGACTATGTATTCTAGTTGTGTACTGTGGATAGAGTGACTATATATTATAGTTGTGTACTGTGGATAGAGTGACTATATATTTTCTAGTTGTGTACTGTGGATAGAGTGACTATATATTCTAGTTGTGTACTGTGGATACAATGACTATGTATTCTAGCTGTGTACTGTGGATAGAGTGACTATATATTCTAATTGTGCACTGTGGATACAGTGGCTATGTATTCTAGTTGTGTACTGTGGATAGAGTGACTATATATTCTAGTTGTGTACTGTGGATACACTGACTATATATTCTAGTTGTGTACTGTGGATAGAGTGACTATATATTCTAGTTGTGTACTTTGGATAGAGTGACTATATATTCTAGTTGTGTTCTGTGGATACACTGACTATGTATTCTAGTTGTGTACTGTGGATACACTGACTATGTATTCTAGTTGTGTACTGTGGATAGAGTGACTATGTATTCTAGTTGTGTACTGTGGATACACTGACTATGTATTCTAGTTGTGTACTGTGGATAGAGTGACTATATATTCTAGTTGTGCACTGTGGATACACTGACTATGTATTCTAGTTGTGTACTGTGGATAGAGTGACTATATATTCTAGTTGTGTACTGTGGATAGAGTGACTATATATTCTAGTTGTGTACTGTGGATACACTGACTATGTATTCTAGTTGTGTACTGTGGATAGAGTGACTATATATTCTAGTTGTGTACTGTGGATAGAGTGACTATATATTCTAGTTGTGTACTCTGGATAGAGTGACTATATATTCTAGTTGTGTACTGTGGATACACTGACTATGTATTCTAGTTGTGTACTGTGGATAGAGTGAATATATATTATAGTTGTGTACTGTGGATAGAGTGACTATATATTCTAGTTGTGTACTGTGGATAGAGTGACTATATATTCTAGTTGTGTACTGTGGATACACTGACTATGTATTCTAGTTGTTTACTGTGGATAGAGTGACTATATATTCTAGTTGTGTTCTGTGGATACACTGACTATATATTCTAGTTGTGTACTGTGGATACACTGACTATGTATGCTAGTTGTGTACTGTGGATAGAGTGACTATATATTCTAATTGTGCACTGTGGATACAGTGGCTATGTATTCTAGTTGTGTACTGTGGATAGAGTGACTATATATTCTAGTTGTGTTCTGTGGATACACTGACTATATATTCTAGTTGTGTACTGTGGATACACTGACTATGTATTCTAGTTGTGTAATGTGGATAGAGTGACTATATATTCTAGATTGTGTACTGTGGATACACTGACTATGTATTCTAGTTGTGTACTGTGGATAGAGTGACTATGTATTCTAGTTGTGTACTGTGGATAGAGTGACTATTTATTCTAGTTGTGTACTGTGGATACACTGACTATGTATTCTAGTTGTGTACTGTGGATAGAGTGACTATATATTCTAGTTGTGTACTGTGGATACACTGACTATGTATTCTAGTTGTGTACTGTGGATAGAGTGACTATATATTCTAGTTGTGTACTGTGGATAGAGTGACTATATATTCTAGTTGTGTATTGTGTATACACTGACTATGTATTCTAGTTGTGTACTGTGGATAGAGTGACTATATATTCTAGTTGTGTACTGTGGATACACTGACTATGTATTCTAGTTGTGTACTGTGGATAGAGTGACTAAATATTCTAGTTGTGTACTGTGGATAGAGTGACTATATTCTAGTTGTGCACTGTGGATACACTGACTATGTATTCTAGTTGTGTACTGTGGATAGAGTGACTATATATTCTAGTTGTGTACTGTGGATAGAGTGATTATATATTCTAGTTGTGTACTGTGGATACACTGACTATGTATTCTAGTTGTGTACTGTGGATAGAGTGACTATATATTCTAGTTGTGTACTGTGGATAGAGTGACTATATATTCTAGTTGTGTACTGTGGATAGAGTGACTATATATTCTAGTTGTGTACTGTGGATACACTGACTATGTATTCTAGTTGTGTACTGTGGATAGAGTGACTATATATTATAGTTGTGTACTGTGGATAGAGTGACTATATATTCTAGTTGTGTACTGTGGATAGAGTGACTATATATTCTAGTTGTGTACTCTGGATACACTGACTATGTATTCTAGTTGTTTACTGTGGATAGAGTGACTATATATTCTAGTTGTATTCTGTGGATACACTGACTATGTATTCTAGTTGTGTACTGTGGATAGAGTGACTATGTATTCTAGTTGTGTACTGTGGATACACTGACTATGTATTCTAGTTGTGTACTGTGGATAGAGTGACTATATATTCTAGTTGTGTACTGTGGATACACTGACTATGTATTCTAGCTGTGTTCTGTGGATAGAGTGACTATATATTCTAGTTGTGTACTGTGGATACAGTGGCTATGTATTCTAGTTGTGTACTGTGGATAGAGTGACTATATATGCTAGTTGTGTACTGTGGATAGAGTGACTATATATTCTAGTTGTGCACTGTGGATACAGTGGCTATGTATTCTAGTTGTGTACTGTGGATAGAGTGACTATGTATTCTAGTTGTGTACTGTGGATAGAGTGACTATATCTTCTAGTTGTGTACTGTGGATAGAGTGACTATATATTCTAGTTGTGTACTGTGGATACAGTGGCTATGTATTTTAGTTGTGTACTGTGGATAGAGTGACTATGTATTCTAGTGGTGTACTGTGGATACACTGACTATGTATTCTAGTTGTGTACTGTGGATAGAGTGACTATATATTCTAGTTGTGTACTGTGGATACAATGACTATGTATTCTAGCTGTGTACTGTGGATACAGTGACTATATGTTCTAGTTGGGTACTGTGGATAGAGTGACTATTTATTCTAGTTGTGTACTGTGGATACACTGACTATATATTCTAGTTGTGTACTGTGGATAGAGTGACTATATATTCTAGTTGTGTACTGTGGATACACTGACTATGTATTCTAGTTGTGTACTGTGGATAGAGTGACTATATATTCTAGATGTGTACTGTGGATAGAGTGACTATATATTCTAGTTGTGTTCTGTGGATACACTGACTATGTATTCTAGTTGTGTACTGTGGATACACTGACTCTGTATTCTAGTTGTGTACTGTGGATAGAGTGACTATATATTCTAGTTGTGTACTGTGGATACAATGACTATGTATTCTAGCTGTGTACTGTGTATAGAGTGACTATATATTCTAGTTGTGTTCTGTGGATAGAGTGACTATATATTATAGTTGTGTACTTTGGATAGAGTGACTATATATTCTAGTTGTGTACTGTGGATAGAGTGACTATATATTCTAGATGTGTACTGTGGATACAGTGACTATATGTTCTAGTTGTGTACTGTGGATAGAGTGACTATTTATTCTAGTTGTGTACTGTGGATACACTGACTATGTATTCTAGTTGTGTACTGTGGATAGAGTGACTATATATTCTAGTTGTGTACTGTGGATAGAGTGACTATGTATTCTAGTTGTGTACTGTGGATAGAGTGACTATATATTCTAGTTGTGTTTTGTGGATACACTGACTATGTATTCTAGTTGTGTACTGTGGATACACTGACTATGTATTCTAGTTGTGTACTGTGGATAGAGTGACTATGTATTCTAGTTGTGTACTGTGGATACACTGACTATGTATTCTAGTTGTGTACTGTGGATAGAGTGACTATATATTCTAGTTGTGTACAGTGGATAGAGTGACTATATATTCTAGTTGTGCACTGTGGATACACTGACTATGTGTTCTAGTTGTGTACTGTGGATAGAGTGACAATATATTCTAGTTGTGTACTGTGGATAGAGTGACTATATATTCTAGTTGTGTACTGTGGATACACTGACTATGTATTCTAGTTGTGTACTGTGGATAGAGTGACTATATATTCTAGTTGTGTACTGTGGATAGAGTGACTATATATTCTAGTTGTGTACTGTGGATAGAGTGACTATATATTCTAGTTGTGTACTGTGGATAGAGTGACTATATTCTAGTTGTGCACTGTGGATACACTGACTATGTATTCTAATTGTGTACTGTGGATAGAGTGACTATATATTCTAGTTGTGTACTGTGGATAGAGTGACTATATATTCTAGTTGTGTACTGTGGATACACTGACTATGTATTCTAGTTGTGTACTGTGGATAGAGTGACTATATATTCTAGTTGTGTACTGTGGATAGAGTGACTATATATTCTAGTTGTGTACTTTGGATAGAGTGACTATATATTCTAGTTGTGTACTGTGGATACACTGACTATGTATTCTAGTTGTGTACTGTGGATAGAGTGACTATATATTATAGTTGTGTACTGTGGATAGAGTGACTATATATTCTAGTTGTGTACTGTGGATAGAGTGACTATATATTCTAGTTGTGTACTCTGGATACACTGACTATGTATTCTAGTTGTTTACTGTGGATAGAGTGACTATATATTCTAGTTGTGTTCTGTGGATACACTGACTATGTATTCTAGTTGTGTACTGTGGATAGAGTGACTATGTATTCTAGTTGTGTACTGTGGATACACTGACTATGTATTCTAGTTGTGTACTGTGGATAGAGTGACTATATATTCTAGTTGTGTACAGTGGATAGAGTGACTATATATTCTAGTTGTGCACTGTGGATACACTGACTATGTGTTCTAGTTGTGTACTGTGGATAGAGTGACAATATATTCTAGTTGTGTACTGTGGATAGAGTGACTATATATTCTAGTTGTGTACTGTGGATACACTGACTATGTATTCTAGTTGTGTACTGTGGATAGAGTGACTATATATTCTAGTTGTGTACTGTGGATAGAGTGACTATATATTCTAGTTGTGTACTGTGGATAGAGTGACTATATATTCTAGTTGTGTACTGTGGATAGAGTGACTATATTCTAGTTGTGCACTGTGGATACACTGACTATGTATTCTAGTTGTGTACTGTGGATAGAGTGACTATATATTCTAGTTGTGTACTGTGGATAGAGTGACTATATATTCTAGTTGTGTACTGTGGATACACTGACTATGTATTCTAGTTGTGTACTGTGGATAGAGTGACTATATATTCTAGTTGTGTACTGTGGATAGAGTGACTATATATTCTAGTTGTGTACTTTGGATAGAGTGACTATATATTCTAGTTGTGTACTGTGGATACACTGACTATGTATTCTAGTTGTGTACTGTGGATAGAGTGACTATATATTATAGTTGTGTACTGTGGATAGAGTGACTATATATTCTAGTTGTGTACTGTGGATAGAGTGACTATATATTCTAGTTGTGTACTCTGGATACACTGACTATGTATTCTAGTTGTTTACTGTGGATAGAGTGACTATATATTCTAGTTGTGTTCTGTGGATACACTGACTATGTATTCTAGTTGTGTACTGTGGATAGAGTGACTATGTATTCTAGTTGTGTACTGTGGATACACTGACTATGTATTCTAGTTGTGTACTGTGGATAGAGTGACTATATATTCTAGTTGTGTACTGTGGATACACTGACTATGTATTCTAGCTGTGTTCTGTGGATAGAGTGACTATATATTCTAGTTGTGTACTGTGGATACAGTGGCTATGTATTCTAGTTGTGTACTGTGGATAGAGTGACTATATATGCTAGTTGTGTACTGTGGAAAGAGTGACTATATATTCTAGTTGTGCACTGTGGATACAGTGGCTATGTATTCTAGTTGTGTACTGTGGATAGAGTGACTATGTATTCTAGTTGTGTACTGTGGATAGAGTGACTATATCTTCTAGTTGTGTACTGTGGATAGAGTGACTATATATTCTAGTTGTGTACTGTGGATACAGTGGCTATGTATTTTAGTTGTGTACTGTGGATAGAGTGACTATGTATTCTAGTTGTGTACTGTGGATACACTGACTATGTATTCTAGTTGTGTACTGTGGATAGAGTGACTATATATTCTAGTTGTGTACTGTGGATACAATGACTATGTATTCTAGCTGTGTACTGTGGATAAAGTGACTATATGTTCTAGTTGGGTACTGTGGATAGAGTGACTATTTATTCTAGTTGTGTACTGTGGATACACTGACTATATATTCTAGTTGTGTACTGTGGATAGAGTGACTATATATTCTAGTTGTGTACTGTGGATACACTGACTATGTATTCTAGTTGTGTACTGTGGATAGAGTGACTATATATTCTAGTTGTGTACTGTGGATAGAGTGACTATATATTCTAGTTGTGTTCTGCGGATACACTGACTATGTATTCTAGTTGTGTACTGTGGATACACTGACTCTGTATTCTAGTTGTGTACTGTGGATAGAGTGACTATATATTCTAGTTGTGTACTGTGGATACAATGACTATGTATTCTAGCTGTGTACTGTGGATAGAGTGACTATATATTCTAGTTGTGTTCTGTGGATAGAGTGACTATATATTATAGTTGTGTACTGTGGATAGAGTGACTATATATTCTAGTTGTGTACTGTGGATAGAGTGACTATATATTCTAGATGTGTACTGTGGATACAGTGACTATATGTTCTAGTTGTGTACTGTGGATAGAGTGACTATTTATTCTAGTTGTGTACTGTGGATACACTGACTATGTATTCTAGTTGTGTACTGTGGATAGAGTGACTATATATTCTAGTTGTGTACTGTGGATAGAGTGACTATGTATTCTAGTTGTGTACTGTGGATAGAGTGACTATATATTCTAGTTGTGTTTTGTGGATACACTGACTATGTATTCTAGTTGTGTACTGTGGATACACTGACTATGTATTCTAGTTGTGTAATGTGGATAGAGTGACTATGTATTCTAGTTGTGTACTGTGGATACACTGACTATGTATTCTAGTTGTGTACTGTGGATAGAGTGACTATATATTCTAGTTGTGTACAGTGGATAGAGTGACTATATATTCTAGTTGTGCACTGTGGATACACTGACTATGTGTTCTAGTTGTGTACTGTGGATAGAGTGACTATATATTCTAGTTGTGTACTGTGGATAGAGTGACTATATATTCTAGTTGTGTACTGTGGATACACTGACTATGTATTCTAGTTGTGTACTGTGGATAGAGTGACTATATATTCTAGTTGTGTACTGTGGATAGAGTGACTATATATTCTAGTTGTGTACTGTGGATAGAGTGACTATATATTCTAGTTGTGTACTGTGGATACAATGACTATGTATTCTAGTTGTGTACTGTGGATAGAGTGACTATATATTATAGTTTTGTACTGTGGATAGAGTGACTATATATTCTAGTTGTGTACTGTGGATAGAGTGACTATATATTCTAGTTGTGTACTGTGGATACAATGACTATGTATTCTAGCTGTGTACTGTGGATAGAGTGAATATATATTCTAGTTGTGTTCTGTGGATAGAGTGACTATATATTATAGTTGTGTACTGTGGATAGAGTGACTATATATTCTAGTTGTGTACTGTGGATAGAGTGACTATATATTCTAGATGTGTACTGTGGATACAGTGACTATATGTTCTAGTTGTGTAATGTGGATAGAGTGACTATTTATTCTAGTTGTGTACTGTGGATAGAGTGACTATATATTCTAGTTGTGTTCTGTGGATACACTGACTATGTATTCTAGTTGTGTACCGTGGATACACTGACTATGTATTCTAGTTGTGTACTGTGGATAGAGTGACTATGTATTCTAGTTGTGTACTGTGGATACACTGACTATGTATTCTAGTTGTGTACTGTGGATAGAGTGACTATATATTCTAGTTGTGTACTGTGGATAGAGTGACTATATATTCTAGTTGTGCACTGTGGATACACTGACTATGTATTCTAGTTGTGTACTGTGGATAGAGTGACTATATATTCTAGTTGTGTACTGTGGATACACTGACTATGTATTCTAGTTGTGTACTGTGGATAGAGTGACTATATATTCTATTTGTGTACTGTGGATAGAGTGACTATATATTCTAGTTGTGTACTCTGGATAAAGTGACTATATATTCTAGTTGTGTACTGTGGATACACTGACTATGTATTCTAGTTGTGTACTGTGGATAGAGTGAATATATATTATAGTTGTGTACTGTGGATAGAGTGACTATATATTTTAGTTGTGTACTGTGGATAGAGTGACTATATATTCTAGTTGTGTACTGTGGATAAACTGACTATGTATTCTAGTTGTTTACTGTGGATAGAGTGACTATATATTCTAGTTGTGTTCTGTGGATACACTGACTATATATTCTAGTTGTGTACTGTGGATACACTGACTATGTATGCTAGTTGTGTACTGTGGATAGAGTGACTATATATTCCAATTGTGCACTGTGGATACAGTGGCTATGTATTCTAGTTGTGTACTGTGGATAGAGTGACTATATATTCTAGTTGTGTTCTGTGGATACACTGACTATATATTCTAGTTGTGTACTGTGGATACACTGACTATGTATTCTAGTTGTGTACTGTGGATAGAGTGACTATATATTCTAGATTGTGTACTGTGGATACACTGACTATGTATTCTAGTTGTGTACTGTGGATAGAGTGACTATGTATTCTAGTTGTGTACTGTGGATAGAGTGACTATTTATTCTAGTTGTGTACTGTGGATACACTGACTATGTATTCTAGTTGTGTACTCTGGATAGAGTGACTATATATTCTAGTTGTGTACTGTGGATACACTGACTATGTATTCTAGTTGTGTACTGTGGATAGAGTGACTATATATTCTAGTTGTGTACTGTGGATAGAGTGACTATATATTCTAGTTGTGTACTGTGTATACACTGACTATGTATTCTAGTTGTGTACTGTGGATAGAGTGACTATATATTCTAGTTGTGTACTGTGGATACATTGACTATGTATTCTAGTTGTGTACTGTGGATAGAGTGACTATATATTCTAGTTGTGTTCTGTGGATACACTGACTATGTATTCTAGTTGTGTACTGTGGATAGAGTGACTATATATTCTAGTTGTGTACTGCGGATACACTGACTATGTATTCTAGCTGTGTACTGTGGATAGAGTGACTATATATTCTAGTTGTGTTCTGTGGATAGAGTGACTATATATTCTAGTTGTGTTCTGTGGATAGAGTGACTATATATTATAGTTGTGTACTGTGGATAGAGTGACTATATATTCTAGTTGTGTACTGTGGATAGAGTGACTATATATTCTACTTGCGTACTGTGGATACACTGACTATGTATTCTAGTTGTGTACTGTGGATAGAGTGACTATATATTCTAGTTGTGTACTGTGGATAGAGTGACTATATATTCTAGTTGTGTACTGTGGATAGATTGACTATATATTCTAGTTGTGTACTGTGGATACACTGATTATGTATTCTAGTTGTGTACTGTGGATAGAGTGACTATATATTATAGTTGTGTACTGTGGATAGAGTGACTATATATTCTAGTTGTGTACTGTGGATAGAGTGACTATATATTCTAGTTGTGTACTGTGGATACACTGACTATGTATTCTAGTTGTTTACTGTGGATAGAGTGACTATATATTCTAGTTGTGTTCTGTGGATACACTGACTATATATTCTAGTTGTGTACTGTGGATACACTGACTATGTATTCTAGTTGTGTACTGTGGATAGAGTGACTATGTATTCTAGTTGTGTTCTGTGGATACACTGACTATGTATTCTAGTTGTGTACTGTGGATAGAGTGACTATATATTCTAGTTGTGTACTGTGGATACACTGACTATGTATTCTAGCTGTGTTCTGTGGATAGAGTGACTATATATTCTAGTTGTGTACTGTGGATACACTGACTATGTATTCTAGTTGTGTACTGTGGATAGAGTGACTATATATTCTAGTTGTGTACTGTGGATAGAGTGACTATATATTCTAGTTGTGTACTGTGGATACACTGACTATGTATTCTAGCTGTGTACTGTGGATAGAGTGACTATATATTCTAGTTGTGTTCTGTGGATAGAGTGACTATATATTATAGTTGTGTACTGTGGACACACTGACTATGTATTCTAGTTGTGTACTGTGGATAGAGTGACTATATATTCTAGTTGTGTACTGTGGATAGAGTGACTATATATTCTAGTTGTGTACTGTGGATACACAGACTATGTATTCTAGCTGTGTTCTGTGGATAGAGTGACTATATATTATAGTTGTGTATTGTGGATACACTGACTATGTATTCTAGTTGTGTACTGTGGATACACTGACTATGTGTTCTAGTTGTGTACTGTGAATAGAGTGACTATATGTTCTAGTTATGTACTGTGGATAGAGTGTCTATATATTCTAGTTGTGTACTGTGGATACACTGACTATGTATTCTAGTTGTGTACTGTGGATAGAGTGACTATGTATTCTAGTTGTGTACTGTGGATAGAGTGACTATATATTCTAGTTGTGTACTGTGGATACACTGACTATGTATTCTAGTTGTGTACTGTGGATAGAGTGACTATATATTCTAGTTGTGTTCTGTGGATACACTGACTATGTATTCTAGTTGTGTACTGTGGATACACTGACTATGTATTCTAGTTGTGTACTGTGGATAGAGTGACTATGTATTCTAGTTGTGTACTGTGGATACACTGACTATGTATTCTAGTTGTGTACTGTGGATAGAGTGACTATATATTCTAGTTGTGTACTGTGGATACAATGACTATGTATTCTAGTTGTGTACTGTGGATAGAGTGACTATATATTCTATTTGTGTTCTGTGGATAGAGTGACTATATATTATAGTTGTGTACTGTGGATAGAGTGACTATATATTCTAGTTGTGTACTGTGGATAGAGTGACTATATATTCTAGATGTGTACTGTGGATACAGTGACTATATGTTCTAGTTGTGTACTGTGGATAGAGTGACTATTTATTCTAGTTGTGTACTGTGGATACACTGACTATGTATTCTAGTTGTGTACTGTGGATAGAGTGACTATATATTCTAGTTGTGTATTGTGGATACACTGACTATGTATTCTAGTTGTGTACTGTGGATAGAGTGACTATATATTCTAGTTGTGTACTGTGGATAGAGTGACTATATATTTTAGTTGTGTACTGTGTATACACTGACTATGTATTCTAGTTGTGTACTGTGGATAGAGTGACTATATATTCTAGTTGTGTATTGTGGATACACTGACTATGTATTCTAGTTGTGTACTGTGGATAGAGTGACTATATATTCTAGTTGTGTACTGTGGATAGAGTGACTATATATTCTAGTTGTGCACTGTGGATACACTGACTATGTATTCTAGTTGTGTACTGTGGATAGAGTGACTATATATTCTAGTTGTGTACTGTGGATAGAGTGACTATGTATTCTAGTTGTGTACTGTGGATACACTGACTATGTATTCTAGTTGTGTACTGTGGATAGAGTGACTATGTATTCTAGTTGTGTACTGTGGATAGAGTGACTATATATTCTAGTTGTGTACTGTGGATAGAGTGACTATATATTCTAGTTGTGTACTGTGGATACACTGACTATGTATTCTAGTTGTGTACTGTGGATAGAGTGACTATATATTCTAGTTGTGTTCTGTGGATACACTGACTATATATTCTAGTTGTGTACTGTGGATAGAGTGACTATATATTCTAATTGTGTACTGTGGATACATTGACTATGTATTCTAGCTGTGTACTGTGGATAGAGTGACTATATATTCTAGTTGTGTTCTGTGGATAGAGTGACTATATATTCTAGTTGTGTTCTGTGGATAGAGTGATTATATATTATAGTTGTGTAGTGTGGATAGAATGACTATATATTCTAGTTGTGTACTGTGGATAGAGTGACTATATATTCTAGTTGTGTACTGTGGATACACTGACTATGTATTCTAGTTGTGTACTGTGGATAGAGTGACTGTATATTCTAGTTGTGTACTGTGGATAGAGTGACTATATATTCTAGTTGTGTACTGTGGATAGAGTGACTATATATTCTAGTTGTGTACTGTGGATACACTGACTATGTATTCTAGTTGTGTACTGTAGATAGAGTGACTATATATTATAGTTGTGTACTGTGGATAGAGTGACTATATATTCTAGTTGTGTACTGTGGATAGAGTGACTATATATTCTAGTTGTGTACTGTGGATACACTGACTATGTATTCTAGTTGTTTACTGTGGATAGAGTGACTATATATTCTAGTTGTGTTCTGTGGATACACTGACTATATATTCTAGTTGTGTACTGTGGATACACTGAATATGTATTCTAGTTGTGTACTGTGGATAGAGTGAATATGTATTCTAGTTGTATACTGTGGATACACTGACTATGTATTCTAGTTGTGTACTGTGGATAGAGTGACTATATATTCTAGTTGTGTACTGTGGATACACAGACTATGTATTCTAGCTGTGTTCTGTGGATAGAGTGACTATATATTATAGTTGTGTACTGTGGATAGAGTGACTATATATTCTAGTTGTGTACTGTGGATACAGTGGCTATGTATTCTAGTTGTGTACTGTGGATAGGGTGACTATATATGCTAGTTGTGTACAGTGGATAGAGTGACTATATTTTCTAGTTGTTCACCGTGGATACAGTGGCTATGTATTCTAGTTGTGTACTGTGGATAGAGTGACTATGTATTCTAGTTGTGTACTGTGGATAGAGTGATTATATATTCTAGTTGTGTACTGTGGATAGAGTGACTATATATTCTAGTTGTGTACTGTGGATACAGTGGCTATGTATTCTAATTGTGTACTGTGGATAGAGTGACTATGTATTCTAGTTGTGTACTGTGGATACACTGACTATGTATTCTAGTTGTGTACTGTGGATAGAGTGACTATATATTCTAGTTGTGTACTGTGGATACAATGACTATGTATTCTAGCTGTGTACTGTGGATAGAGTGACTATATATTCTAGTTGTGTTCTGTGGATTGAGTGACTATATATTATAGTTGTGTACTGTGGATAGAGTGACTATATATTCTAGTTGTGTACTGTGGATAGAGTGACTATATATTCTAGATGTGTACTGTGGATACAGTGACTATATGTTCTAGTTGTGTACTGTGGATAGAGTGACTATTTATTCTAGTTGTGTACTGTGGATACACTGACTATGTATTCTAGTTGTGTACTGTGGATAGAGTGACTATATATTCTAGTTGTGTACTGTGGCTACACTGACTATGTATTCTAGTTGTGTACTGTGGATAGAGTGACTATATATTCTAGTTGTGTACTGTGGATAGAGTGACTATATATTCTAGTTGTGTTTTGTGGATACACTGACTATGTATTCTAGTTGTGTACTGTGGATACCCTGACTATGTATTCTAGTTGTGTACTGTGGATAGAGTGACTATGTATTCTAGTTGTGTACTGTGGATACACTGACTATGTATTCTAGTTGTGTACTATGGATAGAGTGACTATATATTCTAGTTGTGTACTGTGGATAGAGTGACTATATATTCTAGTTGTGCACTGTGGATACACTGACTATGTGTTCTAGTTGTGTACTGTGGATAGAGTGACTATATATTCTAGTTGTGTACTGTGGATAGAGTGACTATATATTCTAGTTGTATACTGTGGATACACTGACTATGTATTCTAGTTGTGTACTGTGGATAGAGAGACTATATATTCTAGTTGTGTACTGTGGATAGAGTGACTATATATTCTAGTTGTGTACTGTGGATAGAGTGACTATATATTCTAGTTGTGTACTGTGGATACACTGACTATTTATTCTAGTTGTGTACTGTGGATAGAGTGACTATATATTATAGTTGTGTACTGTGGATAGAGTGACTATATATTTTCTAGTTGTGTACTGTGGATAGAGTGACTATATATTCTAGTTGTGTACTGTGGATACAATGACTATGTATTCTAGCTGTGTACTGTGGATAGAGTGACTATATATTCTAGTTGTGTTCTGTGGATAGAGTGACTATATATTATAGTTGTGTACTGTGGATAGAGTGACTATATATTCTAGTTGTGTACTGTGGATAGAGTGACTATATATTCTAGATGTGTACTGTGGATACAGTGACTATATGTTCTAGTTGTGTACTGTGGATAGAGTGACTATTTATTCTAGTTGTGTACTGTGGATACACATACTATGTATTCTAGTTGTGTACTGTGGATAGAGTGACTATATATTCTAGTTGTGTACTGTGGATACACTGACTATGTATTCTAGTTGTGTACTGTGGATAGAGTGACTATATATTCTAGTTGTGTACTGTGGATAGAGTGACTATATATTCTAGTTGTGTTCTGTGGATACACTGACTATGTATTCTAGTTGTGTACTGTGGATACACTGACTATGTATTCTAGTTGTGTACTGTGGATAGAGTGACTATGTATTCTAGTTGTGTACTGTGGATACACTGACTATGTATTCTAGTTGTGTACTCTGGATAGAGTGACTATATATTCTAGTTGTGCACTGTGGATACACTGACTATGTATTCTAGTTGTGTACTGTGGATAGAGTGACTATATATTCTAGTTGTGTACTGTGGATAGAGTGACTATATATTCTAGTTGTGTACTGTGGATACACTGACTATGTATTCTAGTTGTGTACTGTGGATAGAGTGACTATATATTCTAGTTGTGTACTGTGGATAGAGTGACTATATATTCTAGTTGTGTACTCTGGATAGAGTGACTATATATTCTAGTTGTGTACTGTGGATACACTGACTATGTATTCTAGTTGTGTACTGTGGATAGAGTGACTATATATTATAGTTGTGTACTGTGGATAGAGTGACTATATATTCTAGTTGTGTACTGTGGATAGAGTGACTATATATTCTAGTTGTGTACTGTGGATACACTGACTATGTATTCTAGTTGTTTACTGTGGATAGAGTGACTATATATTCTAGTTGTGTTCTGTGGATACACGGACTATATATTCTAGTTGTGTACTGTGGATACACTGACTATGTATGCTAGTTGTGTACTGTGGATAGAGTGACTATATATTCTAATTGTGCACTGTGGATACAGTGGCTATGTATTCTAGTTGTGTACTGTGGATAGAGTGACTATATATTCTAGTTGTGTTCTGTGGATACACTGACTATATATTCTAGTTGTGTACTGTGGATACACTGAATATGTATTCTAGTTGTGTAATGTGGATAGAGTGACTATATATTCTAGATTGTGTACTGTGGATACACTGACTATGTATTCTAGTTGTGTACTGTGGATAGAGTGACTATGTATTCTAGTTGTGTACTGTGGATAGAGTGACTATTTATTCTAGTTGTGTACTGTGGATACACTGACTATGTATTCTAGTTGTGTACTGTGGATAGAGTGACTATATATTCTAGTTGTGTACTGTGGATAGAGTGACTATATATTCTAGTTGTGTACTGTGGATACACTGACTATGTATTCTAGTTGTGTACTGTGGATAGAGTGACTATATATTCTAGTTGTGTACTGTGGATAGAGTGACTATATATTATAGTAGTGTATTGTGTATACACTGACTATGTATTCTAGTTGTGTACTGTGGATAGAGTGACTATATATTCTAGTTGTGTACTGTGGATACACTGACTATGTATTCTAGTTGTGTACTGTGGATAGAGTGACTAAATATTCTAGTTGTGTACTGTGGATAGAGTGACTATATTCTAGTTGTGCACTGTGGATACACTGACTATGTATTCTAGTTGTGTACTGTGGATAGAGTGACTATATATTCTAGTTGTGTACTGTGGATAGAGTGAATATATATTCTAGTTGTGTACTGTGGATACACTGACTATGTATTCTAGTTGTGTACTGTGGATAGAGTGACTATATATTCTAGTTGTGTACTGTGGATAGAGTGACTATATATTCTAGTTGTGTACTGTGGATAGAGTGACTATATATTCTAGTTGTGTACTGTGGATACACTGACTATGTATTCTAGTTGTGTACTGTGGATAGAGTGACTATATATTATAGTTGTGTACTGTGGATAGAGTGACTATATATTCTAGTTGTGTACTGTGGATAGAGTGACTATATATTCTAGTTGTGTACTCTGGATACACTGACTATGTATTCTAGTTGTTTACTGTGGATAGAGTGACTATATATTCTAGTTGTGTTCTGTGGATACACTGACTATGTATTCTAGTTGTGTACTGTGGATAGAGTGACTATGTATTCTAGTTGTGTACTGTGGATACACTGACTATGTATTCTAGTTGTGTACTGTGGATAGAGTGACTATATATTCTAGTTGTGTACTGTGGATACACTGACTATGTATTCTAGCTGTGTTCTGTGGATAGAGTGATTATATATTCTAGTTGTGTACTGTGGATACAGTGGCTATGTATTCTAGTTGTGTACTGTGGATAGAGTGACTATATATGCTAGTTGTGTACTGTGGATAGAGTGACTATATATTCTAGTTGTGCACTGTGGATACAGTGGCTATGTATTCTAGTTGTGTACTGTGGATAGAGTGACTATGTATTCTAGTTGTGTACTGTGGATAGAGTGACTATATCTTCTAGTTGTGTACTGTGGATAGAGTGACTATATATTCTAGTTGTGTACTGTGGATACAGTGGCTATGTATTTTAGTTGTGTACTGTGGATAGAGTGACTATGTATTCTAGTTGTGTACTGTGGATACACTGACTATGTATTCTAGTTGTGTACTGTGGATAGAGTGACTATATATTCTAGTTGTGTACTGTGGATACAATGACTATGTATTCTAGCTGCGTACTGTGGATACAGTGACTATATGTTCTAGTTGGGTACTGTGGATAGAGTGACTATTTATTCTAGTTGTGTACTGTGGATACACTGACTATATATTCTAGTTGTGTACTGTGGATAGAGTGACTATATATTCTAGTTGTGTACTGTGGATACACTGACTATGTATTCTAGTTGTGTACTGTGGATAGAGTGACTATATATTCTAGTTGTGTACTGTGGATAGAGTGACTATATATTCTAGTTGTGTTCTGTGGATACACTGACTATGTATTCTAGTTGTGTACTGTGGATACACTGACTATGTATTCTAGTTGTGTACTGTGGATAGAGTGACTATGTATTCTAGTTGTGTACTGTGGATACACTGACTATGTATTCTAGTTGTGTACTGTGGATAGAGTGACTATATATTCTAGTTGTGTACTGTGGATAGAGTGACTATATATTCTAGTTGTGCTCTGTGGATACACTGACTATGTATTCTAGTTGTGTACTGTGGATAGAGTGACTATATATTCTAGCTGTGTACTGAGGATAGAGTGACTATATATTCTAGTTGTGTACTGTGGATACACTGACTATGTATTCTAGTTGTTTACTGTGGATAGAGTGACTATATATTCTAGTTGTGTACTGTGGATAGAGTGACTATATATTCTAGTTGTGTACTGTGGATAGAGTGACTATATATTATAGTTGTGTACTGTGGATACACTGACTATGTATTCTAGTTGTGTACTGTGGATAGAGTGACTATATATTATAGTTGTATTCTGTGGATACACTGACTATATATTCTAGTTGTGTACTGTGGATACACTGACTATATATTCTAGTTGTGTACTGTGGATACACTGACTATGTATTCTAGTTGTTTACTGTGGATAGAGTGACTATATATTCTAGTTGTATTCTGTGGATACACTGACTATATATTCTAGTTGTGTACTGTGGATACACTGACTATGTATTCTAGTTGTGTACTGTGGATAGAGTGACTATGTATTCTATTTGTGTACTGTGGATACACTGACTATGTATTCTAGTTGTGTACTGTGGATAGAGTGACTATATATTCTAGTTGTGTACTGTGGATACACTGACTATGTATTCTAGCTGTGTTCTGTGGATAGAGTGACTATATATTATAGTTGTGTACTGTGGATAGAGTGACTATATATTCTAGTTGTGTACTGTGGATACAGTGGCTATGTATTCTAGTTGTGTACTGTGGATAGAGTGACTATATATGCTAGTTGTGTACTGTGGATAGAGTGACTATATATTCTAGTTGTGCACTGTGGATACAGTGGCAATGTATTCTAGTTGTGTACTGTGGATAGAGTGACTATGTATTCTAGTTGTGTACTGTGGATAGAGTGACTATATATTCTAGTTGTGTACTGTGGATAGAGTGACTATATATTCTAGTTGTGTACTGTGGATACAGTGGCTATGTATTCTAGTTGTGTACTGTGGATAGAGTGACTATGTATTCTAGTTGTGTACTGTGGATACACTGACTATGTATTCTAGTTGTGTACTGTGGATAGAGTGACTATATATTCTAGTTGTGTACTGTGGATACAATGACTATGTATTCTAGCTGTGTACTGTGGATAGAGTGACTATATATTCTAGTTGTGTTCTGTGGATAGAGTGAATATATATTATAGTTGTGTACTGTGGATAGAGTGACTATATGTTCTAGTTGTGTACTGTGGATAGAGTGACTATATATTCTAGATGTGTACTGTGGATACAGTGACTATATGTTCTAGTTGTGTACTGTGGATAGAGTGACTATTTATTCTAGTTGTGTACTGTGGATACACTGACTATGTATTCTAGTTGTGTACTGTGGATAGAATGACTATATATTCTAGTTGTGTACTGTGGATACACTGACTATGTATTCTAGTTGTGTACTGTGGATAGAGTGACTATATATTCTAGTTGTGTACTGTGGATAGAGTGACTATATATTCTAGTTGTGTACTGTGTATACACTGACTATGTATTCTAGTTGTGTACTGTGGATAGAGTGACTATATATTCTAGTTGTGTACTGTGGATACACAGACTATGTATTCTAGTTGTGTACTGTGGATAGAGTGACTATATATTCTAGTTGTGTACTGTGGATAGAGTGACTATATTCTAGTTGTGCACTGTGGATACACTGACTATGTATTCTAGTTGTGTACTGTGGATAGAGTGACTATATATTGTAGTTGTGTACTGTGGATACACTGACTATGTATTCTAGCTGTGTTCTGTGGATAGAGTGACTATATATTCTAGTTGTGTACTGTGGATACAGTGGCTATGTATTCTAGTTGTGTACTGTGGATAGAGTGACTATATATGCTAGTTGTGTACTGTGGATAGAGTGACTATATATTCTAGTTGTGCACTGTGGATACAGTGGCTATGTATTCTAGTTGTGTACTGTGGATAGAGTGACTATGTATTCTAGTTGTGTACTGTGGATAGAGTGACTATATCTTCTAGTTGTGTACTGTGGATAGAGTGACTATATATTCTAGTTGTGTACTGTGGATACAGTGGCTATGTATTCTAGTTGTGTACTGTGGATAGAGTGACTATGTATTCTAGTTGTGTACTGTGGATACACTGACTATGTATTCTAGTTGTGTACTGTGGATAGAGTGAATATATATTCTAGTTGCGTACTGTGGATACAATGACTATGTATTCTAGCTGTGTACTGTGGATAGAGTGACTATCTATTCTAGATGTGTACTGTGGATACAGTGACTATATGTTCTAGTTGTGTACTGTGGATAGAGTGACTATTTATTCTAGTTGTGTACTGTGGATACACTGACTATATATTCTAGTTGTGTACTGTGGATAGAGTGACTATATATTCTAGTTGTGTACTGTGGATACACTGACTATGTATTCTAGTTGTGTACTGTGGATAGAGTGACTATGTATTCTAGTTGTGTACTGTGGATAGAGTGACTATATATTCTAGTTGTGTTCTGTGGATACACTGACTATGTATTCTAGTTGTGTACTGTGGATACACTGACTATGTATTCTAGTTGTGTACTGTGGATAGAGTGACTATGTATTCTAGTTGTGTACTGTGGATACACTGACTATGTATTCTAGTTGTGTACTGTGGATAGAGTGACTATATATTCTAGTTGTGTACTGTGGATAGAGTGACTATATATTCTAGTTGTGCACTGTGGATACACTGACTATGTATTCTAGTTGTGTACTGTGGATAGAGTGACTATATATTCTAGCTGTGTACTGTGGATAGAGTGACTATATATTCTAGTTGTGTACTGTGGATACACTGACTATTTATTCTAGTTGTGTACTGTGGATAGAGTGACTATATATTCTAGTTGTGAACTGTGGATAGAGTGACTATATATTCTAGTTGTGTACTGTGGATAGAGTGACTATATATTATAGTTGTGTACTGTGGATACACTGACTATGTATTCTGGTTGTGTACTGTTGATAGAGTGACTATATATTATAGTTGTGTACTGTGGATAGAGTGACTATATATTCTAGTTGTGTACTGTGGATAGAGTGACTATATATTCTAGTTGTGTACTGTGGATACACTGACTATGTATTCTAGTTGTTTACTGTGGATAGAGTGACTATATATTCTAGTTGTATTCTGTGGATACACTGACTATATATTCTAGTTGTGTACTGTGGATACACTGACTATGTATTCTAGTTGTGTACTGTGGATAGAGTGACTATGTATTCTAGTTGTGTACTGTGGATACACTGACTATGTATTCTAGTTGTGTACTGTGGATAGAGTGACTATAAATTCTAGTTGTGTACTGTGGATAGAGTGACTATATATTCTAGTTGTGTTCTGTGGATACACTGACTATGTATTCTAGTTGTGTACTGTGGATACACTGACAATGTATTCTAGTTGTGTACTGTGGATAGAGTGACTATGTATTCTAGTTGTGTACTGTGGATACACTGACTATGTATTCTAGTTGTGTACTGTGGATAGAGTGACTATATATTATAGTTGTGTACTGTGGATAGAGTGACTATATATTCTAGTTGTGTACTGTGTATAGAGTGACTATATATTCTAGTTGTGTACTGTGGATACACTGACTATGTATTCTAGTTGTTTACTGTGGATAGAGTGACTATATATTCTAGTTGTGTTCTGTGGATACACTGACTATATATTCTAGTTGTGTACTGTGGATACACTGACTATGTATTCTAGTTGTGTACTGTGGATAGAGTGACTATGTATTCTAGTTGTGTACTGTGGATACACTGACTATGTATTCTAGTTGTGTACTGTGGATAGAGTGACTATATATTCTAGTTGTGTACTGTGGATACAGTGACTATGTATTCTAACTGTGTTTTGTGGATAGAGTGACTATATATTATAGTTGTGTACTGTGGATAGAGTGACTATATATTCTAGTTGTGTACTGTGGATACAGTGGCTATGTATTCTAGTTGTGTACTGTGGATAGAGTGACTATATATGCTAGTTGTGTACTGTGGATAGAGTGACTATATATTCTAGTTGTGCACTGTGGATACAGTGGCTATGTATTCTAGTTGTGTACTGTGGATAGAGTGACTATGTATTCTAGTTGTGTACTGTGGATAGAGTGACTATATATTCTAGTTGTGTACTGTGGATAGAGTGACTATATATTCTAGTTGTGTACTGTGGATACAGTGGCTATGTATTCTAGCTGTGTACTGTGGATAGAGTGACTATATATGCTAGTTGTGTACTGAGGGTGTACTGACCATATATTCTAGCTGTATACCGGGGATACAGTGACTGTGTATTATACATGTGTACTGGGAGTGCAGTAACTATGTGTTCTAGCTGTGTACTGTGGGCACAGTGGCTATGTATTCTATTTGTGCACTGAGGGTGGAATGTCCATGTGTTCAAGCTGTGTAGTGGGGTGCTGTGACTGTGTATACTACACGGATACTGAGAGTGCGTAACAATGTATTCTAACTGACCAAGTTGTCCAGACGTGTACTGGGGGTGCAGTGACTGTGTATCCTACACGTGTACTGGGAGTTTAGTTACTATGCATTCTAACTGTATACTGAAGTTGTAGTGACTATGTATTCTAACTGTGTGTTGGGGATGCAGTGATTATTTTGTATTATAACTCTGTACTGAGGGTGTAGTGACTATGTATTCTTGCTGTTTGCTGATGATACAGAAACTTTGTATTATGGCTGTGTACTGGGGTGGAGTTACTTTTTATTCTGGTTGTGTACTGAGGATGCAATGACTATGTGTCCTAACCATATACTGGAGGTGTAGCGATTATCTATTCTAACTCTGTACTGGCGGTACAGCGACTGTATTCTAACAGTGACTATTTTGTATTCTAGCTATGTACTGAGGTAATAATAATAATAATAATATATATATATATATATATATATATATATATATATATATATATATATATATATATATATATATATATATTATAACTGTATAATGGGGGGTGAAGTGGCGATGTAATATAGCTGTGTACTGAAAAATAGTTATAAGTACAATTGTAGGTATGGTGAGAATTATAGTTAGGGGTACAATTAGGGGTATGCTGATATTTACAGATAAAGGTACAGTTAGAGGTATTGTGAGAATTACAGTTAAGAGAATGGTGAGACTTACACTTAAGGGTATGGTGAGAAATACAGTTAAGGGTGCAGTTAAGGGCGTGGTGAGAATTACAGTTAAAGTTACAATTAAAAGTATGGTGAGAATTACAGGTAAGGGTTATGGTGAGACTTACAGTTAGAGGTATATTGGAGAATTACAGCTAAGGGAATGTCGAGACTTACAGTTAAGGGTGCATTAGGGGTATGGTGACATTTCAGTTAAAGGTACAGTTAGAAGTATGGTGAGAATTACAATTATGGGAATGGTGAGAATTACATTTAAGGGAATGGTGAGAATTAAAGGTAATTGTACAGTTTGTGTATGGTGAGAATGACAGTTAATGTTACGGTAAATGATATGGTGAGAAGTACATGTAAGGGTACAGTAAAGTGTATGGTAGTTAAGGGTATAGTGAGAGGTACAGTTATTAGTACAATTAAGGGTATAGCGACAAATAAGGTTACCATGTTGGTTGTTTGCGAGAGAATCAGACGGATAGAGAACAACAGAACAAGTCTATACACACACCCGGCATTGTTCATCCGCCAATCACAGCGCTACGTGGCCGTTCGTCGACGACGGTGGTTCAACGTCAGCTCATTAGTGCTCGTTGCTATCTTGGCCCGTCGGACTCTGACTCGGCGGCAGTGAGCGCTTAATTTTTTATCAGTAGACAGTTAGCACTTGCCGCGGTGTACCGTGTAGTGCGGTAAAGTAGGTAACCTAGATATATAGGACTTGCGGTTCATTTATTATTAATAGGTTATTATATGATTTTCATTTACCTATACGTATATAATTTTAATATTAGCATTTGCTTATATACCATATCAATTCACATTAAAACTAGTCTTTGTTATACATATATGATATACTGAAGATTTATATCCACCTTTTGCCACGGGTGGTTGTCGAGTGGGTGGGGTCGTGTTTTTTCTCCATGGCCGGAGGGGCACTCTTTTAAGTTTTATTTAGGCTCCTCGAAATTGCACCAGATTGCAAATGATTAGTTTGCTTTTTTTAATGGACACACAGACCCCCTCTTAGATCGGTGCTTCCACGTGAATGTATACCTAGCTACGCCCCTGACAGTAAGGCAGAGTGCTGTGTCATGCTTATATTGCTATGTATACATATCTACGCCCCGACAGTAACGCAGAGTGTTGTGTCATATGCTTATATAGCTATGTATACCTAGCTACGCCCCTGACAGTAACGCAGAGTGCTGTGTCATGCTTATATTGCTATGTATACCTATCTACGCCCCTGACAGTAACGCAGAGTGTTGTGTCATGCTTATATTGCTATGTATACCTGGCTACGCCCCCAGTAACGCAGAGTGTTGTGTCATGCTTATATTGCTATGTATACCTAGCTACGCCCCCAGTAACGCAGAGTGTTGTGTCATGCTTATATTGCTATGTATACCTGGCTACGCCCCCAGTAACGCAGAGTGTTGTGTCATGCTTATATTGCTATGTATACCTGGCTACGCCCCCAGTAACGCAGAGTGTTGTGTCATGCTTATATTGCTATGTATACCTGGCTACGCCCCTGACAGTAACGCAGAGTGTTGTGTCATGCTTATATTGCTATGTATACCTGGCTACGCCCCCAGTAACGCAGAGTGTTGTGTCATGCTTATATTGCTATGTATACCTGGCTACGCCCCCAGTAACGCAGAGTGTTGTGTCATGCTTATATTGCTATGTATACCTAGCTACGCCCCCAGTAACGCAGAGTGTTGTGCCATGCTTATATTGCTATGTATACCTGGCTACGCCCCTGACAGTAACGCAGAGTGTTGTGTCATGCTTATATTGCTATGTATACCTGGCTACGCCCCCAGTAACGCAGAGTGTTGTGTCATGCTTATATTGCTATGTATACCTAGCTACGCCCCCAGTAACGCAGAGTGTTGTGTCATGCTTATATTGCTATGTATACCTGGCTACGCCCCTGACAGTAACGCAGAGTGTTGTGTCATGCTTATATTGCTATGTATACCTGGCTACGCCCCCAGTAACGCAGAGTGTTGTGTCATGCTTATATTGCTATGTATACCTGGCTACGCCCCTGACAGTAACGCAGAGTGTTGTGTCATGCTTATATTGCTATGTATACCTGGCTACGCCCCCAGTAACGCAGAGTGTTGTGTCATGCTTATATTGCTATGTATCCCTAATCGAATGTTTCCACTATTGTTCTCTCAATATTTAAGGCAGGATAGTCTTTTATGTAATTTACAAATGCATTTGATATGCAAAGTAACTCAGTTGTACTATTTTCCCTCGGTTTCATCAGACGGGATACCCTAAAAAGTTTCCTGATAATATTCATTATAGTATGTAACCTGAAATAGTGTCCTAATATAGTAAGTAACAAACCTGTATTATGTTATGTTAATTAATTAATCAACATCTAATATCTAAAAATTATTGACCTTACATTTGTGTCCTTTACGTCACGGACAATTAATTCAGCCGAACCATCTAATATCAAACGAAAATTGTTTTGACTGGCTTGGATGATACACTGTTTTTGTTCGCTATGATATATTGAAAGTTATGCCAAACTCGGTGCACTTGCTCAAAACAATATAAATAAATTCTGCAATATTCATCAAACGACAGGAGCATATGATTATTTTAAGTCTGTATATTAGAAATGATTTGTTAACCGTAAATGATTTGTTAACCATATTTGTTCTTGTACCATCTGTGATACACCAGGTATTGTTGGAGAAGCCTGGAAACACTCTATAACTGAATGGAACTTTAGAGCTGGCTTCGAAAGCGCTGGAGTCTTCCTTTTCAATTGAGACGTCTTCGTTCACCTACATTTTGCGCAATCATCTGCCGCAGATCGTCTTGCTTCACAAGTGGCTGATGTACCTGCTGGGAAACCAGGATGTGCCTAAAAATGACCAAATCCCCTGGCTGATGTGACAAACACCCAGAGCCTGCCAACCGAGGACCCTATCCAAAGTTCCCAGCCTGGCACAAGCGGGCTCAGTCCAGACCACCCTGACCAGCTGCCACAAGAAGGCATTGGAGACCAACAGACAGACTCTCAAGCAGCAACAGAACTCCGAGGAAAGATCGTCAGTGTGCGAAGAGACGTCCATTTCACCATTGATAATGCTACTGTATGTTTCTAAAATGTATGTATGATACACTCGTGAGCGAAGTCGTTTTTCAAGGCGATTAGTCTACGTTTGTGCGTAAACTTTGCAACCGACGACAAAGATGTTATCAGCGGAATTTGCAAGTTCTTCTTTGGCAATGATTTTAATACATACACATGTTACCTCCTTGTGTCTATATTATCAAACTCGCCTGTGGCCACCGTGAACATATTTCTATACCAAGAAGAAACAAAGCGATATATTGAGATCCAGCTGACACTTAAATGACACTAAAATACACCATCCACCTGATTCGCAGAACCGATGGATTTGGTGACCACTACTCTACTCGGGCAGGCGGACGATATTCGCAGAAGACGTCTACAGACTACGCCGTTCGGTCGTGAAAGATGAATCAGACATATTCACCTCACAGAAGACAATTACACCATGCAGCTATGCAGACATAACCGCCCCAAAGAAAGCATCCACACCACTGAAACACAAGAGGTGAACCAGATATGACCAATTTTCCTTTTTTGTTATCAAATTTGCAACGTTAAAACAAAAAAAGGCGCACATAGTTCATTTTTCGTTTTCAAATTTAACGTAAAAAAACGAACATAAATTGTTATACACACCTACATACATGCATGCATGCATACACACATGCATAGTTACTTAGTTACGTACATGCAAACGCACATACATACATACATACGTGCATACATGCATATATACATACACACGCTCGCACGCACGCACGCACGCACGCACGCACGCACGCACGCACGCACGCACACACACACACACACACACACACACACACACACACACACACACACACACACACACATACATACATAAATACATACATGCTTACATGATGCGCGTACTGACGCACATAAGCACGCATACAAGCATGCATGCATCCATGTTCATCCATGTGCATATATTATGTGTGTGGCCGCTTAGCACATCAACGACACAGATGCCATAACGAAAAACGAGTGTCGCTGCAGTCGCTTTTCGTTTTTCGTTTTTTATTCTGATGCAGTGAAAATAATAAAACGGTTTGATTAATCTTGATGTTGTTTTTCTAACTTATATTACAAAAAGTACATCTAATAGTTATATGTTTCGTTTTGTATGGCAAATTTGAAAGCGAAAATCGAACACTGTGTGCCTTTTTCTTTTCCACATTGAAAATTTCATCGCGAAAAAAGGAAAGACGGTACAAACACGGGGCGTCCGCGGAGATATATTATCTGGTTTATTTAATTATGTACAATTATAACATTACTGTCCATCGAATGCGGACATGTTAGTAAATGTAGATATGTTATCGCATAACTAATCACGTGACTTATAACGCAACTCGACGAGATAATCTTCGCGAGAATCCATCTCAAAGCGGCAAACGCCCACCAAAAGTCACTATAAATCCTATATTTGTTAACAATTTATGCCCTTTATTATTGAAGGGCTTTGCTAGAAAACGTGCTCTCTACCAATGTCTTCATTTTTATATGAGTCATGTTTCTAGTGCACATAATTGGGCGATAGAAAGGTAACAGTTATTTCATCAGTTAAAACTTAAGTCAATAATGTGGATTGTTTCGCTTATTGCCGCTAAGCACTTTTACTTCTTCAACTATCAATTAGATGGCAGCACCAGTTGCGTTTTTAGGATCTCGCAAGGAGGGGTGGGCAAGAATGTAAGTGTTGTACGTTAGTCTGGGCAGTATTCATGCTCAGCATAGCAAAACAGAATATATGAACAAAAACCGAAGCATATTTTTTTACCATCCACAACCGTCACCCTGTCTATTTCAGAATCAATGATACATACTAATTGAGTTATCTGTGCTGATGGCCATCAGAAAATGTCTCAAACGAAAACTTATTGACTCTGCCCAGCACAAAGAACCAACAACTTCCACATCAGCGTCTCCTTCATCTATTTCTACATCAGCGTCTATACCTTCTTCTACGTCAGCGTATACAGCAGACTCAGAGTTAGACATTGGTATTTGTGTCAAGAAGGCATGTATGGATGCCGATCTCAAAGGCCAGCTATTGCTTAACACATACACCGCACCTCCAGCCTGTGACTTTATGAAAGACTCTCCTGGATTGCGCTGCTTTCGTCATGCATGGCTGGTGAAGTATGAACCGTGGCTTGCACACTCTGCCATTGTCAAAGGAGCCTTGTGCAAGCACTGCATCCTATTCCCAGTTCACCGAGGCACACAAGGCGCATTCATTATCAACACATACACAAAATACCAAAACTTCAACGAAAATGCAACAAAACACAAAACAACCACTTTGCACAAACATTCACTTCAAGATGCAAAATACTTCTTAGTCGTTTCATGAAAACCGGAAAAATCAACCTGTCAGTTCGACACTGCAGTCGACCGTAAGATACAAGAAAACCGCTCCAAACTTCCTCCCATCTTGTCCACCATCGTATTCTGTGCAACACACGACATCGCTCTACGTGGAAAGGAGTCTGACACAGGCAACATCCAAGGCGTGTTTCAGTTCCGCATAGAGGCCGGCGACGAAACACTACGTGACCAGGTGGAGAATGCAGCAGGCAATGCAAAGTACACATCGGTCAGGACACAGAATGAGCTGATCAGCATTTGTGAGGATGTCGTACGTGAGGACACCGTTTGTGAGGATGTCGTACGTCAGGACACCGTTTGTGAGGATGTCGTACGTGAGGACAACGTTTCTGCCGCCGATGCTCCTGTAGGGTTCTCCATTTTGATAGACGAGAGAGCTGATATGTCGGGGGAAGAGCAGCTTTCTCTTGGTGTTCGTTTTGTCGACACAACTAACAAAGAACCTGCAATCCATGATGAGTTCTTTGGGTTTATCTCACTAGCACAGATGGATACTGAAACTACTGCAAACACGTTGATCTTTCAGTGTACAAAGTTCGGACTAGATATCAGGTCTACTTGACCAATGATACGATGGATGCTCAACCACGGCTGGTACAGCTAAGATCAAGGAGAAGTTGCTTTTGTCCACTGCTCAGCCCACATAACTAACCTGGTGGTTAACGATCTCAATTCCGTTACAGAAGTTCGCAAAGTGTTTTACGAGAGAGCCCCCAAAGGACGCAGCCTGGTACCAAATGTCCCCGTGCTATGTGAAACACTATGGGTGGCCAAGTACCAAAGCATCAGAATATTCACCAACCACTTCGAAGATATCCACAAACAAATATAGGTATCCTGGCTGCTACACCTTCTGGCAAGACCAGCCAAGATGCACACCAGTTGCAATGCACATCTGGAACGTCGACGTTCTTTTAGTGCCACGTTATCATAGCAAAATATTCAGCGATGTTGGAGCCAATGACATAAGCTTTGCAAGCTGATCAACTTGTCCTCGAGGTTCTCAAGGAGCACGACCATATCCAGCAGCTGTTGTTAATATTTGAAACACACAGAAGAGAAGCTGAAGTACGCTTTGTAGAGGATATAATGGTGCAAGCTGACAAGATTGCAAAGGCAGTTACAATTGAGCAACGTATGCCTCGCCAGAGGCGACGTCTAACTCAATGGCCAAACTACCAGAGCAAGACGGGGGAGGAGTATTATCGTGTTGTAATCTTCATTCTATACCTTGAGTCCATTACCAGTTTTTAAATTAAATTGTTTTCTCTACCCTAATACGATGGCGTCGTTGATTTGTTTGGCTTTCAATGGTTTCAATGTATGTTTTGGACAACGTGATTTTTTATTTCTTTATGAAAATGTGATGAGTTCTTCTATTTTTAGGTCAACGATATATACAGCATTGACAACTGCGCTGAAGAATCACTGGCCTGGTTTGAGCTGTGGACACGAGGCACACAACTGAACACTGCAACTAATGCAAAATTGATGGAACTGTTGAACTACTGTCATTTATTCCCGGCTGTTCGTAAAACCGAACAAATTGCGTTGACGCTTCCAGCATCTACTTGTCAAGTTGAACGGTCTTTCAACACATTGAGGCAAGTTAAGACCTGGCTTCGTTCAACAATGTCTAGTGAACGCTTGTCTGGCTTGTGCATGCTTAGCGTGCATCGACAGAAGGTGATGGACAGAAAAGATGCCGTCATCAAGGACGTGACTGACCGCTTTGGGTCTGAAAGGCGTCATCTGCAGTTTTTTCCAGCAGTAACTATAAAAAGTACATTTCATCGTTGTATGTACACAGTTTGAATACATGGTGTATGCCTTACTATGCCTAAGTTTTATTATGTCCCCAAATGTCTTACTCCTCCCGAAAAATTCTTGCGGACGCCGCTGTCTGTAGAATTGATATGTGATGTCTTCTAAGATTAAAATATTTAACCGTTCCAAGTTCACATAGCTTTCTTTTGTGGAATGCTGAGTGAACGTTTCAGCTCACTATCAAAAGGCCTTCGGTGTTTGCAGGGACTTTATGAGAACTTTAAGCAAGTGAGGTTCTTTGTGACGTAGAGGACATGAGTGCCTGAGTGGTACCTTAATTATCAAACTAAAAACGTATCACCATTTTCAGTGAGATAGCACAGGAAATGGTGATACGTTTTTGTAGTAATTAGTGTACTTAATTCATATTGAATATCCATGGGCGGATCAAGTGGGTGTCCATCAGGTGCACGGACACCCCTCCCCTCTATTTCGAACAACATTTTTTCATCGAGTAAACATTATTTGTGGAGACCCCGCGAAGTGGCGCCCTCCTGCACTTGTTCCTCACAATTATGAAACTATTTCTAACATACGAATTAGGGCTTTATAAACAGTGCTGCCATTTGTCCTGATGCACAACGGCTTGTAGCTAGTGCTGGTTTAAATGAATGTTAGCTCAGCAAGAGGAGGAACATATTTAACCTGTTTAAAATAGTTAGCAATGCACTAGTTTGTACATCCTTGAAACAGTCATACATAGCGCTGTCACGGTGCCAATTTTCACGGGCCAGTGTGGTTCTCCATTACTATTTTATTCATAGTACTGGCCTGTCGCGGTTCCAATATTTCTACTTTTCTACTCTTGAAAGAGGGAGAGAAGAAACCCATAACATTGTTAAATGCACAGACAGCTAAACTGATCAGTCACACGTAACTACATCACTGGACAAGTTGAGTGTAGAATACCAAGAATGTCTGCCTTTAATACTTATAACTAGTGCTTTGACGGTTCCAGGTCTGGAAGGGTGTAGACCCGAAACCCGCGATACCTATTGGGATCCTCAGTACCCATTGGGAACCGCGGTACTTATTGGGACCCGCGGTTTGGGTTCCAGACCCAGAACCGTGACTTTCCTTGCAGGTGTAGGAGAAAAGAAGGCTGGTGCAGGCGCTTGATCTACACACAGCTTCCCGTTCCAGTTTCTCTCCGGAAGTTATTTCAACAAGTCGTAGAACACGTTTAATTTCACATTGGATAACTAGTTATTGGAGGCCAAAGTAAATGGTTACGTGGGCACTCATTGATAAGAAGCAGTAATGTTTGTTAATACAATTTGTAATATCATCATATTCGTATGGATGTATACCACAATCATTGTGTAATGCAGTGTCACGGTGCTTATCCCAGAATCACATTCGGATAATACTTATTGTGGAAAGTATTGGTGAAGTGGCGTCTAACGCCTGCTTGTATTCCCTCCCTCACCCCCTCCCCCACCCCTCCCCCACCCCCACCCCACCCCCACCCCCACCCCCACCCCCACCCCCACCCCCACCCAACATTTTCAGAGCCATAAGACTTCTTCTTTTGTTGATCTGTATCAAAACACCTGTATCATTCATTCTGTGCAACAGTTCCCAATTAAATCAGTACATAGTATATCAAAGTTTACAAAAAACTTCACTGGCTTCCAGTCAAGCAGCGGGTTAGGTACAAGCTTTGATTGATAGTTCGTAACAGTCTGCACGGCACGGGGCCTCAGTACCTGAGAGAACTACTGAAGTTGTACGTGCGAGATGAGCGGCTGAGGCAGGCATCATACCTACAACTTGTACCTTGTCATCCGAAAAGAAAAGTGGGACGAGCTGGCTTCAGGGTGGCTGGCTCAGACGGGTTGCATACATTGCCTGTAGCCATCCGCAGCATTGACTCTAAGACGGTGTTTAAGTCAAAACTAAAGACACATTTGTGGCAGATAGCTTACCAGTAAAACGTTGTGGTGGACTCTTCTATACAACCTCTGTTTTAATAATAATATGTATATTTTTGTTGTACTGTTAATTGCTTTTATCTATTAAGTATTTAATTTTAATTGTTCATAATAATAATTACTGTTTTACTTTATGTGCAATTCTATTATATTAAATGTCTTTTACATTGTAACACCCACCGAGGTGCTATAAGCACGATTTTAGCGTGACATAAGAATACAATTATTATTATTATTATTCAGCCATCAAGGTTGGAACGCTTCATACGTCGGACCTTTGGTAGTGAGATATTGCAGTATGAAGCGGATTAGAAGACGCCTATGTATTTTGGTGGTGACATTCCCGAAACGTCGCTATTTTTAAGGTAAGCGCGTTTGCGACACGATTAAAAGAGCTGCAAATGTCTGTTTTGACCAAAATCAATCAGCGTGCCAATGATATGATGACGCATGATGAGCAGGTCGATCTGTCCGTGTACCTCCTTCAGTCTGTCGGCGGCCATTTGATACTGTATGGCGTTGTCTGACATCGTCTTTCGCAGATCCCGTCGGTACTCGCCGATCCAGTGTCGGTACAATCTCCATCGCAGCTGGAGTGGAAGTTCCCAAATGTTGACGATTTTCATCGTGTATTCTTCTGACGTCTCCTCAGTCAGCCGTGTGTTCCGCTGGAAAACCTTTCGTTGTTTCTTTTTGGCTTCATGCTTTTGCCAATCATTACCATCTGCGCTATTGGCTTTGGCTGCCACGATTTCTATTTCGATGCGCTCATTTCCCTGTCTGTGAAATACTTTTTGTTTCGCGGCCGGGTTAAATGATTTCGTGTCTTCTTCTTTTGCTTGCCTTTGCATTTGGATGAGATCGAACGCCAGCCAACTGGCTATAAACAGTCCTTTCCCAAGTTGAATGAAGTGTTTATCATGCATATAGGCACTCAATGTTTCAATTCGGACCAGGTGAGTGTACGTAGCAGAGACACGATTCGTTGTACATACGATACGGTGTTTACAGTTGTCCGTCAAATGCGAGCTATACAACGGATCTCAGAACTTCCATGCGGGAGTTTGCCATCTCCGCGTGCCAACGGTACCTTGTTTTTAGCGAAAAGCTCCGAATGAGTTCGCACGATGCCGCTCTTCTGGAAGACGTGAATACCCTCGAGGAACTGATCGAGCGCGTGGTTCGTCAAGCACACGACTAGGATTGGAAGCGACTTCGTCAGATCATCGTCCCCAGCAGCATTCCAGACATGCTGATTACGCAGCAGTGTCTGCACCACCTTCAGGCCGATGTGTGTCTTGCCGGTTTCTGGCGGACCCTGGATGACGACAAATTCCCGAGTGAGAGCCGCCTGCACAGCCCGCAGCTGACTCTACTCCAGGCCCATCGTCTCCTTCGGCGGCCATTGCTCCAGCAGCAGAACCGGTACTGATGTTGCATGTTGAGCTCCACTGCGGTCCAATTCTTCTTCTGACGTGTCTTTGTCTGCTGTTGCTGCTGCCGCTGCTGCTGATGATGATACAGCTGCTTCTCTATCTCTGTCACGCGATGCACCCAACTTTCGCAGCCTAGTTGCCTCTTTATTCTCCGATGTAGCTCCTTTCACCAAAAAACTCAATTCGTACGTCGTTTGTTCTTTCCCATCCAGGTACGACGAGGGCTTCATCTCCACCTCGCCGTAAACGACGTAATTCTGGAAGGGCAATTCGGGCTCATCCGATTCTTCGTTCTCCTGAATGCTCTGAAGTCCCTGCAAGATGCGTCGGTACGCTTCAAAGTACGCCGTTTGTTCTACCATCACGTACGTCTCCTCGCGTGACCTGTCCGGCAGTCCGTGGACATTCTCAAAACGCAGTGATTCTTCCCCCTTGGCAAGAATCTTCGCATTGCTTTCGTGAACTGTGGCAAAGGAAACCGTCTGGAAGCCATCCTTCCTGAGGAAGATCATCCAGCCATAGATCAGCCGTTTACTATGCGCCCAATCGACTCTCTTTAGTCGCGAAACGACAAACTGAACACGAAGCGCAACAAAGCCATTCGAGCAGACCGGCTCAACAACGTGAACATTCCTGCAGACGAGGATATCGTTGAATCGTCTGACAGCGCCCTCTGCTTCCATGTAGTCACGAATGCCATCTCGTAGTGGTGACACGAAATCCTCTCGCAGCAGCCGGAACTGCACGTCCAGATAATGGTCGAGGTCTTGGTACGCACCACGGACTTTGTTCACGCGTAGAAACACCTCGCCGCGGAAGTGCAGATCGGCCAGCGTCGGACATATCGACAGGGATCGAAAACTCTCTGGTGGATTTACGAAGTCAGCCGGCGTTTGGTCTACCGGTAATCTGATGGCTGCATCCCAATTAGACATCTCCGTTTTTATCCTATTCACTTCTGTCCAGATTGTCTCGATGAGCTTGTTTTCCTTGGTTGGTTGTGTAGCCGGTGACCCGAGCGATCGTTCGCGGAGTGACGCTACGACATATTCAGCAAACGCTGGAGGCAACATCATGTGACTGCCACTGGGCATGCGCACGACAAGTTGCCAGAACAGTGTCAGCAGATCGCGGATACACGAAACGAGGGATGACGAAGAATACGACACCCTCCGGGTAACACACGACGTCACGTGATGACTAAGGAAGTTTGTTGAGCAACTGCAGTACGTTGGCGGGTGACGTCTTGTATGTGCACGCTTTGGCCATTACAGCTATCGCCAGTTCGACCATGTCATCAACAGCATTTAGCAACACGGGAAATCTGCTGCTCTCGCAGAATAACTCGTATAGTACGTGTTGTGTATTTTGTTTGCTTAGATCTGAAAGTTTCCTGTAACCAATGGGTTACGTTCTTGCCCGGTGGGGCGCTTTGCCTATCTACAATTGGAAATCGGCGGATTCGTTGGTATCTACACGTCCTTCTTCGATTTATCGAGATAAATGTTTTTCTTCGATTTGGTATAATTTTCGTGATGGTTTGTAAGATGTCGGAAATTAATTAGGGCACGGACCACAGTCAGAAAGCAACCGCCATTACATAAAGTCCCTCGAAAAAAATGAATTGTGTAGTTTGGGTGTATTAGTGAGAGCAGAAATTATGTGGATGAGTGAGTGTAAGTGATGGTTTTGTGCACAATAGCATCTGAGCTTTGAAATGATGCCATTTGTCAGTTGGTATACCTGTTGCGTAAGGACACAATGGCCATTATGCAGGATGTACTCATATCTTGGAAACCGGGGGATTTCATGGCAGTAATGCAGGGGTGTCATGCGTTGAAGCAATTTGTGCGAAAGGGAGGTATGTCATTTTCACGAATTTCACACACCAGGTGTCTTAGTGGGTCTATCATGTGTTGTGAAATAAAACAAATTGCAGGATAAATTTTCAATGGAGGCACAAGAACGTTATAATGGTCGTCTATGGGAAAAGTGACTGTGGTCTGTGCCAAAATGCATGTAGCGCACACACTGGTTTAGTTATGTAGCGCATTTAAGTAATGTTGCTAGACGACTCATAAATGTATATATGTAAATGCGTGACATAATGACTGCGCTGCAGCACAAAAAATTAACGAACAGTTGCAATAGTACTTCGTTTCGTAGATAGACACCACGCACAGTTATAAAATGTTATAAAAATAATAGAGTTTTTGCAAGGTCACCGATCTCGGCTCCCTTCCCGATCCCGATCTCGCGCGCGATCGGTACGGTGAGTAGGAGATCGGGGACCGAGTAGAGTTTTTGCAACACGCGTAAACGTAACCCGATCTAAGCGGATGGCGCCATCTACATCTACCTTAAGTTGTATTGTGTTGTCCCACAAATTACATGTTTACTTAGAGCAGGTGCTATTTCTGTTTTGATTTCCAAATAAGATCATCACACCTTGTAATTTTTTAAGTGAAAGTAAGTCTGAAGAATAAATAAATTATAATATATTTCTTTGTTTATATGTGTAAATTTATATCAAAACATTTACGTTTTATATGAACTGAACAATTAATAAATTCAGCAGAATTTCCAATTCCAATTAAATGCAAAATCAATCCGTTTTGATTTTTATCAAATCAATTCTTATAAGTCACACAATGTTTGGATAAATTCAACTCCAATTAAGATTTGACTAACACCCGGATTTTAAATTACACCCCAAAATTTACATACATCCATTATAATTATACACCCTCATAGGTCTAGATAAGACCTGACAAGAAAAATTTTACAATGGGGCATTATGTTTCAAATTAATCAAAATAAGAGATTATTGTGGCACTCACCTTTTTGGATTCTATCAACAGTTTACCAATTAATTTATTGGTCTGTGTAACCACACATGTCAAACCATAGGGTAGCTAGCTTTATGTTTTTAGTTACGACTATTTCCACTTTCTGCCAAATTTATTTTGTATTAGTAAAAATTGTAGAATTTTGCATAGACAATGTGTACCAATATATCTACATTTTCAGTAAATTTCAGATACATACCTTGCAAACTACTCAAGTTAGACGCACCTGATAAATATAATCTAGAACTATGTATTCAGATGGTTTTACTTGCATTTGACAGCAATATTTACAGTTTTCTTACTACAGATGGAACAGGTATAAAATCAACTAGTTGATATTGTTTTGTAAGGTGAAGCGTCCATCAAAAACACTTGTTTGTATGGTGCCATGTCCCAAATTCGTGCATCGCACAAATCTGTGGCAATGCGGTTTTTTATCGTTCTGCAACTTGCAGTTGGTCATTAGGGGTCAGTGTTTATGCTGAACTGACAGTTGCAGTTGTGGGCATCGTATCACAGCTAAGATGAATTTATTTATGAGAATAATAGTCGGATAGTTGCGCTAACCTTTCATATGTGAACAAAACAAACGGTGCACGAGTCGAAGACGAAGTTAGGGAACTCGAGTATAAATTTTATATAAAAAAAAAACAATATAGAATGTTAACCATAACTGTTTGTTTCTGCATTATACATCATTTCAGTACACTTCAGCTGGAATTATTGGTCTAGTTTATGCCATAGGACTGATCTACAATGGGATGTCTAAATCTACGTCTACGCCTACGGTGCCGTCAATGGTTTCGTGTAGTTTTGTTTACCAGGCATAGCCGTAGTCATAGACAGTGCGCACTTAAAACTCTTTTTTTCCGATGCACTGAGCCCATTGGCAACTAAAATAGGGCAACTAATCAGCCAACAACAGACTTACGTACACTTGCTGTAGATTTATTATTTTTATTCAACCATAATTTCAACGTACTATAGATAGGGAGACCACTAACCGATTCAACCTGCGACTGCGAGATCGACGTTTTCCCTAACTCATCGACCCGGCCCCGATCGTGTAAACATACGAAACGATGACGTAGCACGCATAGCGAGATCGGGATCGGGAAGGGACCCAAGATAGGTGCGCTTGCAAAAACTCTCTAATGTCTAATGTTTTAACCTATCGTTGTCCCTGCCGTCATTGCTGATCTACGTTTGGCATATCCCACTTAGTGCCCTCCCGTTCCTCCGATCTGGGCTGGTCCAAAGTAGGATGCGGTTCTGTGGTGGTATATCGTTCCGAACTTCCCTGCCGTCGGCGTAGATCCATGTTTGCAGAAGCGTTGCGTGGCTTATACCCCGTGTCACGCTGTGGCCCCCTCCGCCAAGGCTGGTCACTACTAGGATGCGGTTCTGTGGTGGTATATCGTTCCGAACTTCCCTGCCGTCGGCGTAGATCCATGTTTGCGGAAGCGTTGCGTGGCTTATACCCCGTGTCACGCTGTGGCCCCCTCCGCCAAGGCTGGTCACTACTAGGATGCGGTTCTGTGGTGGTATATCGTTCCGAACTTCCTTGTCGTCGGCGTAGATCCATGTTTGCGGAAGCGTTGCGTGGCTTATACCCCGTGTCACGCTGTGGCCCCCTCCGCCAAGGCTGGTCACTACTAGGATGCGGTTCTGTGGTGGTATATCGTTCCGAACTTCCCTGTCGTCGGCGTAGATCCATGTTTGCGGAAGCGTTGCGTGGCTCATACCCCCGTTGGAAGACTTCGCTACCTCTTTGTCGCGATCTGAGGTCGGCCATGCCTCTGTAATATAAAATAAATCAGTACTTTTTTTAGAGTTTCGACTATATCCAGCTACATCGTGCCTTTATAAGACAAAATAGTTATGATATATATATATATACACACATATATATACACACACACGCACGCACGAACGCACGCACGCACACACACATATTACCATTATATTATAATAAACATACATTAATTTTATAAAATCATGCCATTACCACAATACATATTGCCTGATATATATATATATATATATATATAATTATATACATATTGCCAGATTTATATATATATATATATATATATATCTTTCCAAGAAATCGAGTAGACGCTTGCTTGGAAATTCGCACTGTATTATATTGATCTTATCCAACTGTTACGTCGGACTGCTTATTTTAACTTTGCAGTATTTGTATGAAACAAAATATGGAGCAAGATTTAAGAAGATTGTCTTCTCAAGCTACAAACAAGTTCCAAAATTACATGGCTTATCGAGTGTACACGATTGTTGATCTGTGTGGCCAAATCGTGTCATACATCCGCCATGTTTTATCCACATTCAAATGTCAGTTTTATAGGCCAATTGTACAGCCAATTAGTAATTCATGCCAGTAATTTATCGAGTTCTGAGTACTTTCTTGTATCCAACACCACGCTTTGTGTTATTTGAATAACCCGATCTTATCAACCCTGAAAAATTTGCATAAATGTGCATAAACGTGCGTGCGTGCGACGCGACGGAACACGACACAGTCTGACTCAGCCAACTTCCTGTAACAAACAAAAAACTAGTTGCGTCGCGTTGAGTCGTGTCGGGTCGTGTCGGGTCGTAGATGTGCCTGCTTGTTGTTATCGTTCGGTCCAGGAAGAAAATGAGTGAATGTACTCAATCACAATTCGTGATTACATGCTTTCTGGAATGTGTGCGTGCGTGCGTGCGTGCGTGCGTGTTTTGCTCTACCATTTGCGGTTTCGTACAACACGATCAAAACGCTTGCGCCTGTGACACCTATGGTTATCGAGGTAATCGGATGTTTTCCACAATGCCAACTAGGTGCAGTGTGAATAAGAGTTCGTGATAATGGAGACATTCGGCCTTAAACATGTCGCCAACATAAAGACTGTTGTTGATAAAATAGTTGAAATGTTTCTGTAGCCAGCTTGACTGTGTTGTCGCTATTCCACATCTTAATTTCGTGCTCCCAAAAGTACCTTTTATGTGTGCGCTGTTTATGACATTCCCCACCCAGGTGTCCTGTTTATGACATTCCCCACCCAGGTGTGCTGTTTATGACATTCCCCACCCAGGTGTCCTGTTTATGACATTCCCCACCCAGGTGTGCTGTTTATGACATTCCCCACCCAGGTGTGCTGTTTGTGACATTCCCTACCCGGGTGTGCTGGTCCGCAGGTCTGCGATGTAGTTTGACCTCTCCATGGGGTGACCTCGCGCCACATTGAATGCTGCAACATGACAGTGACTGGTCATTCGCCGACACATTTAGCTGACTAAACTGACTCCGCATACATCAACATGAATAAGGACAATGAATACAAATTGCAACCCTTAAAAAACACTGGTGGGGCCACTAAAAATACGAAAGTTGAATGGGGAAGGATGTGCCTCACTTTTCTACAAGCAGATGCTGACACCTTATGTGCGGAATCTTGGTGTACAGTTCGACGAGACCATGACAATGGAGTTGCATAGTACGGCGGTTTGCAAATCTGCTATCTGCCATCTACGCAATATTGCAAGGATTGGCGCTACCTAACCGCTAGTGCAACAAAACAAATTGTGCACGCATTTGTGACAATCAGACTTGACGTTGGCAATGCGTTGCCGTACCGACTCCCATTCAAACAAATCCAATGAGTGCATAATCGGGCAGTCCGCCTCGTGTTTGGGGCCACGGAGTTCTGCCGCGCGACACCGCTACAGAGAGAGCTACACTGGCTGCCGATAGCAGTGCGAGTTGAATTCAAGACACTACTCCTCGTACACAGAGCACTCAGTGGGCGTGCACCGGACTACGTCGCCAACTATGTCAGTCCGCCACCTAGATCGTTGCGCTCGAGTGAACATAATTTGCTTTGTGTCCCGCGAGCTAAACGGATTTGGGGAGATCGATCCTTCGGCATCGCAGCCCCGACATTATGGAACCTGTTGCCACAACATCTGACATTAACATGGTTTTCAGAAGTTGTTTTTAAAGCACAGTTAGACACATTTTTTAAAATAAAATAGTTTTAACATTTTGCACGGCGCCATGAACAACGACTGTTGGAGTGGCATCTTATAAATTTGACGATTGATTGATGTGTAAGCCACATGCACAATGTAAGAGTCATCAAGTTAATCTATTAATCATAAAAAAGTGTCTTCCATCCAGAATTTCTTTCTCCACAGAAAATACCGAAACCATGCAAGTCAAGTGGACACAGGAAGTCTAGAATTCTTTGGTAGAAAAAAGATGGTAGAAGTGTGAAGTCACAGGATGAGTGGCGCACCCTGGTGAACTGTTGCGTAAACATTCCTCTGGTAGTGCCTTCTAGCAAGTAGTACCACATAATGCAACTAGGCCTTTCAATAAAGAGATGGTCTCATAACATTTATGTATGTACTCAAACTAGTTTATGAGGGGTTAGCAGCTGTTTTGCTTAGGGTCATACTTTTCACAAAATCACTGTTTATTTTCCAATCACAGTTCAAAAGGGTGCTGACTTTGATCGTAGTTCATAAGGGTGCTGACTTTGATCACAGTTGATAAGGGTGCCGACTTTAATCATGGTTCATAAGGGTGCTGTCTGTAATCACAGTTCATAAGGATTCAAACTTTATTTAATTCATACTGTGGTTCAATGTACACCTTAAGTCCTTGGTGTCATTTTAAAAAACAGAGTCTGAAAGATATTACTGTCGCTTATAACAACAGTTTTAGAATTATACACAACCTATCACCCCGCTGTAGTGCAAGCCATATGTTCGCAACTAATTATGTTAAATCTTTTAATGAACGTATTCGCTCATCAATTTTTAGCCTTTTATGCCGGTTGAAAAAATCTGACAATATACTTTTTGTGAATTATCTTCACACTTTTATTTATTATCGAAGTCCATTGATTAAACATTGGATTGATCAATTGTATGCTTTTAATTCATGATGTTTGTACTTTTATACAAATATATATTTTTTTATCCTGACTTATCTCATATATATTTCAACTACACGTCATGCATGTATATTTATATATATATTTTTCTCACTACATGTACCTCTATTGTTCATCATGTGTGTATATGTATGTTTTTTTTACTTGTATGTATATATAATATTATGGGCTCTTGCCTGAAATAAAACATTATTATTATTATTATTATAATCACAGTTCACAAGGGTGCTGACTTTAATCACAGTTCACAAGGGTGTTGACTTTAATCACAGTTCACAAGGGTGCCGACTTTAATCACAGTTCATAAGGGTGCCGATTTTAATCACAGTTCATATGGGTGCTGATTTTAATCACAGTTCATAAGGGTGCTGACTTTGAGCGCATGCAGATACTTTTGTGTTACGACAGCTGAAGTGCCACCTGGTGAATACGAAGTTGCCAAATGTCACTGTAATTCAAAGTTTCATGCGAGAGGTTAAACGACGGTTTTATGTAGTGTCGTACAACAATCTGAGATGATCCCTAAATGAAGTGTTGGATTAATTGATAGAGACACTGCTGAGAATGCAAGTACTGTGAGGAAAAGTCTTAGACTACCAGCTGGAGGATGGAAAATGCTACCAGTTCATGTAATTCTAGCTTTTTAGATGTCCAGCATGATAATCTTCTGGGCAGAAATTTAAAATCAATTTTCACCCCTTAAATGTTCAGTTTGGCATTGAAACAAAAACTAGATTAGATAGATGGCTGTGGTTTAAGAAAACTTTATCCATCGGATCATCCCAACTTTATGAATATTTTAACCAATCAAGTAAGGTAGATGCGTACCTTCAATGGCATCTTTTGCAGGGACGTTGAGCCGTGTGATCATATATCTGAGACAGGAGAAGCACCATACACATCATGTTGACAGAATAGACAAACTGAAGTCACAAAGTATGACAGAACAGACAAACCACAGTCACAAAATATGACAGAACAGACGAACCGCAGTCACAAAGTATGACGGAACAGACAAACCACAGTCACAAAGTATGACAGAACAGACAAACAGCAGTCACAAAGCATGACAACAGACAAACCGCAGTCACAAAGTACAAAGGGTGACCTTCAAAGGGAATGTACAACTATTTCATTGGATGATTTATTTGTTAGTCAAAAATAATTGCCACCTTTAATTACGTCACAAAACTGGCTTAATTTCAAACAGCAAAAATATGTATTTTCTAAAATATTACTATGAGGTGAAAGATCACTGTAGTAACATGTTTATGAGGATATTGTTTAAATGAATATATTATAAATACTAATAAATTCAGCGTTGTATTGTCCCGTAAATGGCATTCAAACTGAAAAAGAAAGATGGCGTTAATGAGCAAGTGAGGAAGACCAGTGATATAGGCTAGCTTTTTTCCGAATCTCTGTTTTATTCAATTTATACAGCAATTTAGTTATATGGGACCCACCAGTTGTGTATGAGTCAACCAATGAAAAGCCTTGTAAATTCCCTCTAAGAGGAGATATGGGTTAAAAATCAATGGGTTTATAAGATTTTATTGACATTTCTGCGTAGATTACATAATTTGATTGCCATTTATGCACATTGTAATGAAAAAATGAACATATTTATGTCACGAAACATGTCCTTTGTATGATTCCTGTCACTATTAAACATTAACACATATTTGGGTGGTGAAGATGATAGAATCGATGCAGTGTACGCTACACAACATACATTTATGATAAAACAATCAGACTAAGATGAAACATGAGGCATACTCACTTGCACATGAGATAGCCTGTTCTGTTGACACCATGGGTGCAGTGTACTCCTACCAGCAGATCTGCAACATCAGTATGAGTAACAAGTTGATTTGTAGGACACTAACAAGTAAAGGTAAGTTATTATACAGCACAGCATCCAGTCCTTAAGACCACCCAGAGTGCTTTACACACCTGGTCATTCCAACACCAACTCGACTTCTCTGGGAAGCATTCGGCCATTGTTGTCTTGCCGAACAATAAAACAAGATATTGCATCACTGGTTATTGTCTCAACGTACAGATCATTTTCTCGCAAGACAATTTCTCATATAGGACATTGTTTCCCAGGACACTATTTTGTAGCGTGATGTTCAAGACAGTTTGTAGGACATTTTCCACATGGTTTTACGAAAATATCTTCCTGTCAATATCCCCAGGACAACACTCCTCAGACAACATTACAGTGATGGGACATAACGATACATCAATGTTGCAAGAATGATATATCAATCATCTAAACAATTAATATTAGTCCCATAAGTTTATAATATTGTATATATAACGCGGTGGTCGGGGTCCACGACTTCGGACCGCGCTGTAAGCGAGGTGCGTTAGGTGTTCTCATATCTGCCACCAGGGAGCTACTAAACAACAGCGATCGCCGCTCGCTGCACCAAGTCCATGAACCCTGTCGAAGCCCCGTGTGCTTGCAGCATTGTCTTATACGGCAACATGCAGTTTATGGAACTTATTAAACGCGTATACTAGCATCAACGTGTATTATTTTTAAATGTCACACCCTGTTGATTCTTGAACTGAATAAAACACATGTACGTATACCGTTATGGAATAGATCTACTACGATGATGATGTACTGGACCAACAGGCCTACGAATCGAAAATAATAACCTGGACCTGAGCAGCCGAAAACGTATATGATTTGACAAACGTAGTATGCAAGCTGATAAAACACAGAAAAAGATAATAGGTAGAATTAATAATTGTTTCACTTCGTCTTTCAACCGATCTCGACCGAAGCATAAATTTATTACGCACCACTTAACATCGATTCATCATTTCATATGCGGATGACGAATTCGTATTTTCGCCACCGGTAGAGCCTTGGGTTAGGAATTTGGCATGTTGGTTTCGCGTCGCGAAAACGATTAAATTTACGATGTAACGGAAGCATGTAATTTCACCCAAGTGTTATATTGGTACTGCATGTTATATGCATTTAAAACGGTTGATCTGATTCTTACGCGAGGCATATTTGTGAATCTCGATTGCAATTTACAAACCGTCGAAGCGAAGCCAGCGACAGCGATTGATGTCGGCGACAGCGCAAAACAAACAACACGTTGATACTCGTTCATTGACATTGTTCACCTAATGTTTCTTGAGAATTGTCAAAGCAATTCTAAGTAGGTTGGTTTAAGCGTGCCCATTTGACATGTTCCCCATGGCGGCAGAAATTCGGGGTCCACGACCGACCGCGTTATATCCGAATCCGCGTAATAACGGGGCGCGTTATAACGAGGCGCGACTGTATATAGGGGAATTTTCTACAAAACACATCTTGAAAGACAATGTCTCACAGGTGATATTCCTCTGTGCGTGCGTGCGTGCGTGCGTGCGTGCGTGCGTGCGTGCGTGCGTGCGTGCGTGCGTGCGTGCGTGCGTGCGTGCGTGCGTGCGTGCGTGCGTGCGTGCGTGCGTGCGTGCGTGCGTGCGTGCGTGCGTGCGTGCGTGCGTGCGTGCGTGCGTGCACGCATGCTGGGACAATTAGAAAAGAGCATGCTGGGACAATTAGCAAACATTCTAGTGTTGCTAACTTTATGGACAGTTTATGTTTCACTGTGTATACATGCATTATTATTATATTGTACCACAACTGTTGCCAATTGACTTGTCGTGTATATACGTTACGTGAAAACTACTGTCATTAAATACTTTTATCCCAGCTCTGCCATCTTGTGTTTCACACAAAATAATGTTGTTTTATTAAGGTTGCATTTAAATGCACATACCGTTGTCGACATTGTTGTGTAGGAATTCATCAACACAATCAAAGAATCTGTCAGAGACAGAGAATACACGTGATTACAACACAAGGTAACTTTATCAGACACATGCATAATCACTGTCAAATACATTCACAGAAGTAACTGCATCAAGTACAATATCTAGAGTTTTAGTTTAAATTTAAGTTAATTCAATATGTTGTAGTTAATATCATAATATCAGAACTCCAGGGTCAAACCTAGATACTTTTTGTGAAAACATAGAACATATTTTAAGTAAATGTATAGTTTGGGTCTTTACCCATTAATTGACAAGCCTACTAGGATCACAGATAGCTCAACTACATTAATAGACAATATATTCACCAATGAATTGCGCTACAATCTAAATTGTGGTATCTTGTTCAATGACATTACTGACCACTTACTGATTTTTGCACTTTGCGAGTATAACATAAGCAGATGTAATGTAAATGAATTTCAGTATATCAGAAAGATAAACGAGGATACATTGGCTTCATTTTCCGATGAATTGAGTCAGCAATCTTGGGAAAATGTTCTCAATACAAATTATGTTAATCAAGCTTATGACTCTTTTCTCCACATACTCATAGATATATTAAACAAACATTGTCCAGTGAAGAGTTTCCAGGAAAAGTTATATTAACAAAAAGCCCTAGTTCACCAAAGGTTTAAAATGTGCTTGTATAAAGAAAAATAAATTATATAAAGCATTTATTGTATCGAGATCTGCTGCAGCAGAACAAAAATACAAAACTTACAAAAATAAATTAACATCGATATTAAGAATTACTGAGAAAAACTACTATGGCACATTGTTAGAAAAGCAGAAAACAAATGTTAAAGAAACCTGGAAAATATTAAATAATGCAATTAACAAACGCTACAATAAGCCAACATACCCCAAATACTTTATAAAAAACAACAAGCGAATCTCAAGCAAAAAGGATATTGCCAATGAATTTAATAATTTCTTTACTAATGTTGGCCCCAACTTAGCAAAAAATATTTCCTTACCTGAAAATTATGCAACTATTTATGATTACTTAGAAAGGAAAGAAGAACATACTATGTTTCTAAGTCCTGTTGATGACCTAGAAATTATAAGAACTGTACATAATTGTAAAAGTAAAAGATCAACTGATTACAGTGATATTAATATGAGCTTAATAAAGAAAGTAATTACTAAAATAATTAAGCCATTTAGTCACATATGTAATGTATCCTTTCAAACAGGTGTATTTCCAAGCAAGATGAAAATTGCCAAAGTTGTTCCACTATTTAAGTCAGGTGAAAAGAATGTGTTTACAAATTACAGGCCAATATCATTACCACAATTCTCAAAAGTTCTTGAGAAACTATATAATGATAGGATGGACTTATTCCTAAATAAGTACGATATACTCAGTCCAAGTCAATATGGTTTTAGGTCTAATATGTCAACAAATGAGGCTCTTTTAGAATTGGTTGAAGAAATTACAAATTCTCTAGAAAACAACAAATATGCTATTGGAGTGTTTATTGACCTAAAGAAAGCCTTTGACACTGTTGATCGTGATATACTGTGTAAAAAACTACATTTCTATGGTGTGCGTGGTGTCTCACATCAATGGATACAGAGTTACTTAGAAAATAGAAAACAATTTGTCAATTTTAATAACTGTGATTCAGAAATACTAAATGTATCGTGTGGTGTTCCACAGGATTCCATTTTGGGACCAAAGTTATTTATCACGTACATTAATGACATTTGTAAAGTTTCAAAGGTGTTTAAGTTTATTTTATTTGCCGATGATACAAACATATTATGTTGTGATAGGGACTTAAATGAACTTGTTAGGATGATAAATAATGGACTTGAGCAACTCCAGGTGTGGTTTTCTGTTAATCGATTATCTCTTAATGTAATAAAAACTAATTACATGATTTTTGGAAATCGCAAGTTGACTGGTGATATTTCTGTAAAAATAAATAAAGAAATTATAAATAGAGTAAATGCCACAAAATGTTTAGGTGTAATGATTGATGACAAGTTAAACTGGAAAAATCATATTTTATCAGTTAGATCTAAACTGTCAAGAGTTGTGCTGTTATGTACAGAGCCAGTTTCTTGATTAACAAACGTGGTATGCATATTTTGTACTTTTCTCTTTTTATGCCTTATATTATGTATTGTGCAGAAGTGTGGGGTAACACATATGCTACAAATGTCCAATGTTTAGTTTTATTACAGAAAAGGGTAATAAGATTACTTTGTGGTGCCAAGAAACTTGATCATACAAATATACCATTTTACAATCTGCGTATTCTTAACGTACCAGATTTAGTCAAATTAAAAACTGCTGTAATATTGTTTAAGGCATTTCACTATTTGTTACCAATTAATGTACAACAGTTGTTCAGAATATATGAATCAGTGTATTCAACCAGACATAAATGTAAGTTTATACAAAACTATGCACGTACAAGTCTGAAAAGTATGTGTATTTCTGTGAAAGGGGTAAAACTTTGGAATTCAATGGACGGTTCACTGATCAGTTGTAGAAATATTCACCAGTTCAAAAACCAGTACACAGATAAAATATTGAATAGCTATGTGTTAGAGTCATAACCTATTCTCGTCGATTACGTAACATCAACAAGACAAATTAAATGACCGTTCAGCTGAATGCAAACACATTGTTTACTGTTGTTCTAGAAATGTTCTGATAGTTTAGTTGTTTATTTTTGATCTAACCTGATATGATTATGCATGAAAATGGTGTTGTTGCATTGCACTTTGAATTTTTTTTTTTGCACTTTCATTCTAAATATCTATTGATGTCAAAAGCAATTAAAAGGGTAAACATTATAAGTATTGCACTTCTTTTTACCCTTTTTCAACAATTTGTTTTTTCATTGATATATGCACTGTATAAGTGATGTAAATATGTTATTGTTGTGTGAATGTGACCAATGGTCCAAATGGCCACCAGTAGCACTGGCCTAGCTACTATGTTTATGGTGTTAGAAAAACTTTTTTTTTACCTGAGAGCACACAGCTTAGAGCACACAGCTGAGAGCACACAGCTTAGAGCACACAGCTGAGAGCACACAGCTGAGAGCACACAGCTGAGAGCACACAGCTTAGAGCACACAGCTGAGAGCACACAGCTTAGAGCACACAGCTGAGAGCACACAGCTTAGAGCACACAGCTGAGAGCACACAGCTTAGAGCACACAGCTGAGAGCACACAGCTGAGAGCACACAGCTTAGAGCACACAGCTTAGAGCACACAGCTGAGAGCACACAGCTGAGAGCAGACAGCTAAAATATTGGTGAGAGTTGCTCCTTGGATATGTTTTGAACTGATGATCTGTTGTTCACTTTGACAAATGTGGGTTGTGTCCCATAGTAAAAAGATCCTTGTTCAAAATGCATAAAAACTCCTGTAAACCATCAAATTAAAAAAATCCATAAGAACAAAATGTAAATCATTGAGTTGTATGCTTGAGGTGCGTCATAAATGTATTCCAAGATCAAAATATGTCAACCCTGGTATGTGTGAGCCAATCAAGTCAACAGTTTTTAAAAGAAGATGGAGATATTTGGTCCACGTCCTTAGAATGCCACCAACAAGAACACCAAAACAGGTGTGGTACTGGATACCATTTAGAAAGAGGGAACAAGGATGACCAAAGGAAACGTACCAACGAACCATCACAAGAGAGGCACAAACCCAGAAAATTAAGACACAGGACTTTGAAAGAGTGGCTGAAGATAGAAATGGATGACATCAATTGCTCTCTGCACAGGGGGTGAGTGAGTAACTATGTGTGTGCTATACGTGATAGGACAAGTGAGCATCGGTCTGTCATACAGACTGTATATGAGCCAGCCATGAGATATGTACTTCTTGCGGACCGCCTCACTAGGGATGACATGCCCCTTTGTGCATATCTTGCGGTAGCCAATGCCCAATTCCTCGATCTCCTGAAAGATCAAAGGTTGCCAGTGAGTCAGCAGATCGGGGTTTGTGTATTTCTTTATTAAAGCTGCCTCTACACTTCATTTTTTCATTTGAAGTTATTTCAGACTCATCCCACAAAACAATCTAACTTATCTAGCCTAAATTTTTTGTTTGGCTGAGCCAACATTTAGTTAATAGTTTGTCCGAGAATTCCATCAAAAAAAATTGTCAAATTTGCACAATTAAGCTAGCATGTTGTAGTCGATAATAGATATTTCTGATTAAAAAAAGATTCTGAAACAAGACGATCATGAAACTGAAATGAGGAGGCATGCTTAATGAAACCTACAATAAATCAACACAACACATGATTGATTAATTAGCTACATGATTATAGCTAAGTGGTCACTGCATTATTGTTTGACCCTTTTCCCTTGACCTGCACAAAGGCTCATTTAGAGAACATAAATAACAAGAACGTGGACTTCTATGATTGCCTGTGTCCCATTTGTGAAACAGTGCTATCTGGTGGCGACTGTTTAATGAGCATTGTGACATCATCATACTGCCATGACAAAAAATATAAATGAATAACATAAATAAGAGTCAAAAGTCATGATAAACAGTCCACGCTGTGTGGCATTGTGATCAAGTGTGTTACATGTTTCCACGCAAGTCAACCTTCTTGTTATTTACGTTCTCCGACCCAACTAATGAACACCCGTGAATGGCCGTGATCCAACAACTAAAAACCTATTACAATGCCATCAATGGGTTCCTACACTTTTTGACATTTCAAATTCCACGACCTTCCATGACATGGCAACAGAAATTTCCCCGAGCCTGCAGTTAAACCCCTTCGAAGCACCACCTCACCCACCACCACCTCACCCACCACCACCTCACCCACCGCCACCTCACCCATCGCCACCTCACCCATCACCACCAAACCCAACAATTAGGTTCGCTTGACGAAATAACCACACATGCAATCAACTTGTACTGCAGGATCTGTACAAACCACGAGCAACAAATGAATAACTTACGTTGCAGCTATAATATCGAGGTGTGTTTGTTAAATCCACCACCATGCCGAGATCGTGACCCATCGACTTGACCTTTGCCACCAGGTCATGTGGCGTCATACGATCGGACTCTTCCACCAGGCTAGACAGACGCTGAAAGAGATTGCACTCAATTTCCAAACCATGCAAATTAAACGTACGATGTCTGATCATTTTTAATATCACAAAAATCATCATAAATATAGTATAAAAGTGCATCATGTATACCTATTGTAGAGTGAAATCTTAGAAGAGTCTCCATATCCAATTTTGTTATGTACCTTACCAATCCAATTTTGTTATGTACCTTACCAATCCAATTTTGTTATGTACCTTACTAATCCAATGTTGTTATGTACCTTACCAATCCAATGTTATGTACCTTACCAATCCAATTTTTTTAGGTAACATGCACTTATGTAAAATCAATAATTTAATTAAGCGAAAGCGTGGTAAATAACTGACAAATTAGTTACACACACACACAACTGTAACTTCATTGAGAATAGCAATTTAAAGTGAAACAAGTCATGGTTTTGGGGTTATGCACCTAAAAGAGATATTTTCATATGGAGAGCGAATTTTTTTAGACTCATGACCAGGGCTGGGGTGAATTCAAAAATGAATTGGAATTATTTGTGTGTGCTAGGAATGCTTGAAGCTGTAGCCACCCCAATGGAGCATCCCAACAATTAAGTAATTAGCTTGTTACTCCTGCATTGTTTCATTGAGCAGGTATTTCTGAAACCATAAATGATCAGCCTACTGGTCTTTTCATTTTGTTTGAATAGCGGCTCAGCCATTGTTTGTACATTGTTTACAATTACTAGCAGTTGGAATAACATGCAAACGAACGTGATATTTTGTAAGTTTGCAGCAATATATGTAATAAAAATGTAATAGGCTATTTTATATTACTTTAGGATCTATTACCATTGGTAGAAATAACTCCAAAAATCTAGGTAGCAGGGCGACATGGCTTAAATATTTGGTAGCCCGCAGACATCTGGTAGCCCATGGTAGGTAGCCTATTCATAGCCCTATGGGTGTTGGAACCGGGGGGAGAAGGGCCACACATATTTTTTGTGGTTATATGTTGGCCCCTAATATGCTTGCAGAAACCAACTTAGACCCCCAATTAACATCCAACAGCTTCCTATACTGATGCTAATTGTTCCACAATTTAAGTTACACATTAACATAACATGGCTCTAGGACATGTCCAGAATACATTCGGTATTGTACCGTTAATTAAAATACTATTATTTATAAATGATGTATATATAACATTGTTCTAGATCACTTCATTAAGGTAAGGATCTTCCAAGTTGCTCTAGAATATTAAAAAAAAAAATTTATTATTCAAGTGTTTGAACTATAAAACAGTCCATTTGTTTTAAGCAATATATATTACTTTTAGACAATTGGACAACATGTGAACCAGACTTATCAGTAGCCCATCCGGCTCCTCTTGTCTCGTAGTCTGGTAGCCTGACGGAAATTCTGGTAGCCATGGGCTACCGCTATTTCGAACACTGATTGCTATTACTATTACAGAAAAAAGTTCTATTACAATTACATATTACTATTATCCCATTTGTTTGCGTTGAAAAAACCCTAATAGAATTAATTAGGAATTGAATTGGAATTGAAAAATTTGAGTTAGAATTTGAGTTTAAATTGGAAAAAATTAATTGAATTGGAATTGATTAAACTGAATTGAAAGGTATTTGAATTAAATGGAATTGACCCCAGCCCTGCTCGTGACGTAGGGTTATCTAACAGTATGGCGCTGCCCATGAAATTAAGATGATGTATTCAATAAGATTTTCCTTGTATACCACTGGCATGATATTCTTAATTGAATTTACAAATGGTTCTGTTTTAGTAACTCTTATAGGTGCATAGACCCAAAATCATGACTTTTGTTTCCCTTTAAGATTACTGGTAGTTGTACGTAAGATGCCCTCACCTGGCTGAGTGGTACCTTGAAGGAGATGAAGCGGGTGCCGGCGATGCGTTTACCAACTGCCGTGTAGTCCCGCCATCTGTTAACATCACACCAATCCATATGTTAATATAATTGTAAGTTATAACTGCATTATGTAAAGCTCCTGAGTGTAACCCTGACTGATTGGGGGCTATATAAATATTTTTGCATTATTATTACCTTCAACATTTTGTTAGTGACATATTTCATGAATTAGTATTTAAACCTACCCGGGTACTCTGGCTAGCTCTTATGTTGTAAACTGTCTAGCCATTTTGGCTAAAGCCCCCAATTTGTTTTGGCCAAATACAAATTGCCACAACAATTTAAATGTGTATCAACTTGACAATGACAAATGCTGAATGTATTATGCATGCTTTTCAATGAAAATGCATTATTCTGGTGGCCAAATTGCTTAGCCAAATCTGATGCCATGTGCCCAATGGCCACCAGTCGCACTGGTCTACCGACTATGTTTATGCTGTTTGAAAAACATTTTTAACAGGGAACATTTAATCTTAAGTATATAATATAATTGGCCTAGGATCATAATGAATTACTTATGCAGTTACTTACTATATGCAGTCTGGTCATTTTTATTATATATTTTCATTATACATCAGTCAGTTTCTCCCGTCCCATGTCATGTACACATCAGGGAAGATTTCATAGGTATAACACCACTGACCTGTCTGGTACTCTCTCTATAACACCACTAACCTGTCTGGTACTCTCTATGGCACCACTGACCTGTCTGGTACTCTCTCTATAACACCACTCACCTGTCTGGTACTCTCTATGGCACCACTCACCTGTCTGGTACTCTCTCTATAACACCACTCACCTGTCTGGTACTCTTTCTATAACACCACTGACCTGTCTGGTACTCTCTCTATAACACCACTGACCTGTCTGGTACTCTCTCTATAACAACAATCACCTGTCTGGTACTCCCTTAGGCATTGTCATGTCTGAAACAAGATAAGGCATTGTTAACAACATATTATGACCAGGCTTTAAATTTAACAAGATTTAAGAAGATTGCCATCTAAAACTACAAGGTCATTTTAAATAATGCTAGCTATATTTGTCCTTGCCGTTGGTGTTGACAAACCGCCATTAACACCATCATGCTAACGTGACGGTGGTCATTGCAGTGAATGCACTGGCAAACGTTCAACTTTAAATAATGCTAGCTATATTTATCCTTCGACGTATAATTATCGACATATACACAGTAGCACACAGTAGGTTGACGGATACATATTTTACGTGCATAGTGCATCGTTTTGAGAGTTTAACAGGCGGAGGGATTTATGGGAATTTTTCTGCTATGGGCCACGTGGGCGCATGAATACATGGCAATTTTTGTCAAATTGATGGGCATCACAAGACGGGGCGTTTTAAAAGAGCTGGAGGTAGGTGATTTTGACAAAATTTTATCAGCATGTCAATGAGATGATGGCAGTCACTGTGAAAAATTTTCTGATTTTTTTATGGTCACGTTTTCTTATAATCAGATAAAACGTTAATATGACCATCAATGCAATTCTGTACAGTGGTCTGACCCCGGTAGTGAGTGCAGCGAGTGCGGTGTACAATCTGCAAGAATCGAGTCTACAAGCCTTGACGAGAGGGTTGACTCGTACCCGGAAGAAGAATGATTGGGGAAAGGTGCATTAACCTGGTCGAAATTATTAACACTATTAAATGACATTTTTACCTAATTTTTTCGATGCTAATGTGTTCTTTGCATCGCTCTCCGTCGGATCAGGTACAAAACGGACGTATATTTGTAAAAAAAATTGTGTTTGAGTGCACTTTTAGTGCCCAAAACAACGCTATAGGAGTCAGACCACAGTAGAGAATTGCATTGGTGGCCATGTTAATGTTTTGTCTGATTATAAGAAAACATGACCATCAAAAATTCTTTATAAAAAATGTGCAGCAACTGCCATCATCTCATTGACATGCTCACCAACTTTTATCAAAATCACATACCTCCAGCGCTTTTAAAATGCCCCCAGGTGCGATGCCCATCAATATTTACAAAAATAGCTGTGTATTCATGCGCCCACATGGCCCATAGCAGAAAAATTCTTATAAATCCCTCCGCCAGTTAAACTATCCAAAAAATGCACTATTTCACCAACAGCTTCTATAAACAAACTTCCTTCTCAAAGGCACTCATGTCACATAATATGAATTTATTAAGTTCACATTTCACAATTTCATCTTGCCTCTGCAAGATGCTGGTGGTGCTGGACCGGAGGGCTGTCACCATCCAGCCTATCATCCAGCAGTGGCTACTACCCGGCACCCACATCATGTCGGATGGGTGGCCGGCATACCATAACCTGGACCAACTCAACGGCGGCAGGGCTTCACATTTGAAAACAACAGGCGAGCGATAAATCGCTCGCCTAAATATGCCAAATTAATTTAGGCGAGCGATTTGTTAGTTGTTTTTTTTACCGTGTGGTGGCGCCACCATTTCCCATTCGAATTCTGTCGTTGTCGCCATGAAAGTTGAATTGGTGCTTGTTGGCGCCGACTTTTGTAAACAAATAAATGTTTACTTTAGTAAACCCCATACATTGCAATTGGTGAAACGGTTTTGAATTGCAACATGTCATGGATTACCGTAGGCGTAGCCTAGGCAAGGCCAGTGGCAATGTACTGTGCCCGGGCCGTTGCCACGACACGTACTGCCTGGTCTCGTGTGCGACTTCGCTTAGGCGGTTTGAAAATTGCAATTGAGATTCACAAATACGCCACGTATAAGAATTAGATGTATAGTCATAACTCATAAATGCAGCTTAGTAGGCAACACCAATATCAACTGGGGTGAAATGGCATGCTTCCATTGCATCATAATGTCAAACGCACAACACAAACTCGGTGCGCAAAAATACGAATTTGTCATCCGCACATGAAACAGTGAATCAATGTTAAGTGGTACCGGAGATGTGCATTGTGAATTTATGTGTTCAGAGCGGTTGAAAGACGAAGTGGAACAATTCCTAAAATTATCGTTTTCAATGTCTAATCAATTTTTACACTCCGTGTCAACTCATACATTTTCGGTAGTTCAAATCCAGGTTATTATTTTCGATTCCCATTACAGCGTAGTCTTTCAATCAGATCGTAGCGAAATATCGTTGATCCCTTAACAATTCCATAACTGTACATGTATACATGTATTTTATTCAGTTCGACATACAACAGTATGTGACATTTAAACATAATACACATCGACGTTAGTCCACTCATTTGATAATTTTTTTATAAACCGCGCGGCCAGCATAGCTTCGATGGCGTTCTTGCAATCTTGGTGCAGCGGGCCGCGATCGCCATCGCCCAACGCCGCCGCCGCTGCCGGTGACGAATGATATGTGAATTCCGAATATTGGAGCCCGAACCCTTCGTTATAAAGAGGTTAGACTTTCCTAGTGAATCTAATACTCAAGAAACTACTTGTCAAGATGAAAATTTGCAGGCAGCGAGCGATTTTAAAAATTGACGCGAGCGATAAATCGCTCCCTAGGTTATTGATTTGCGCGAGCGATAGGGAGCGAGAGCGATCGCTCGCCTCAAAAATGAAGCCCTGCGGCGGCGTCTATCTCCATGATGTGGTGATCCACGAGCAGAATTTCGTTGATCCTCTACATCCCGAGATCCATACTCAGAATGTAGAAAACATGTGGATGAGAGCAAAGAGGAAACTCCGGAGACAGTTCAGCATGCCGCGACCTCTGTTCGTCACGTACCTGGAAGAGTTCCTGTGGATGCAGGAGCACAGGAACCGCCAACGACGTCTCTTGTCACTGCTAGTGTGCATTCGCGACCAATACCAATGAACAAATGCATACTAGCAGTGAACTTCGCCCAGCAGTCGCCAGAAGACTCAAAACGGCACTTTTCAGAGTCAACCACACTTTCACAAAAGAGTTGCTACATTGGGTGTTAACGATGTCTAGGTTTGAATAATTCTCTTGTAGATATAAATTTAACAATATCTCGATAAATTTGGTCCTCGAAATTCACCATTGTTGCAGTTTCCAAAACGACAACATCTTTTTATAGTGAAATGTCCAATTTTCCTCCTGATACGGTCCAAACATTAGTAATGTCAAAAATAAACACTTCAATGTCCCCTGAAGAATGATTTATTACTGAATTGTGTGATTTGGGCAAGCAAGACACTTGTTCATGAGTAAGATTTAAAGATATTTGCACGATCTGTGAACTTTGAATAATTTTTTTGATATATGTGCGATGTCTGCTTTTTTTACATTATCTGATATTTTTTTCGAGATATTTGGCGGTGGATTTTTTTTGGATTTTCAAAATTAAATTTAACTCTATTTTTTTCTTCTTAGATTGCGTACAAGATATTTGTCAGTGAAATCACCCATCCGGTTCGATTTTGTTGGGCTTTTTGACATTAAACTTTTGATTTTTAGAGTTTTTCGTAACATTGAATTGCACTTTTTCTTCAATTTTTCGTATTTTCTTATACTGCGGTGCGAAATATTTGACAATGAAATCGCCTTTCCGGTTCTGATGCCACCGTGATATTGTTACAGCACATTTCGGATGATCGCCATATTAACAACACCAGCTATTGCCGGTATAGCGTTGTTTTGGGCACTAAACGTGCGCTCAAACACAATATGCTTTACAAATATACATCCGTTTTGCACCTGATCCGATGGGGAGTGGTGCAAAGAATACATTAGCAGTGAAAAAATTAGGTAAAAATGTAATTTAATAGACATCCAGAGACACTGTGTGTGTGTCAGAAATGATTACAAAATTACACCTAGAGCTACTAACAACCAGGAGAACAAACAGACGGATCACCATATTTCACAAAGCCATCCACAGTCATCTATCATTGTCTGTCGCTAACCTCCTCCAACCCATCAAACGCCACTCACGGCACCTAATATTTATTACAGGTAACTATATTACACTTCTTCTGTTAACCCTTTTCCCAATACACTATCGGTCAATAAAACTTCATTCCACGTATTGTTATGTAACGCAATTTTGTTTGTAGAAAATTAAATATTTATTAAAACATTGTATGCTACATGGCACTGTTTTTAATTCTTTAGTGTTACACAATGAACAGTACAACTAAATGCTTTTTTAAGAGCGACCTTTTGTTGTTGTGCTTAATGCAATTTATGAGTGAATTTAAAAGAATAAATTATGGAATAATTATTTATGTTAGATTCTGAACTTGATACACAATTTTATATTGGGCTTCTCTCATGTTGTGTACCTAACGTGCCCGTGTAACTATGCATAGTTGTTATTTATCGTTAAGGAAATCTACTTCACAAAATGTTCTTTGTAAATGTGCTTTGTAATGGTCAGATTATTTAATCATTGTCTGACTTGTGAATCCACTTTCACAAAATGTTCTTTGTAACTGTGCATACTAGTACTTTCATTTCTTATTGTTTAATGGACCCCTTGTTTATTCAGGGTTCAGTACCTACTGCAATTACAACTCAAGCAATCAACAGCATTGTATCTCACTGGGCAATGAGCTGCCTTATTTAGTGAATAGGGGTGTGAATCTAAAAGTAATTGCAATTATACTTTACTATGGAATCACTACCCAGCAAACACATAACATTTTTATAACATTTGATAAAGGTTATATACATGTTAAACGAAAAAAATAACAATAACATTTTGTAGATGTAACTAAAATGTTATGTAAAATTTCAGAAACATCATACAGATGTTTTTATGATAACGTAATTTTACATTTTTCAGTGATTTTTTTAAAACCTCATTAAAACATTCCCAGCAAACACAATAATGTTTTAAAAACATCAGAAAAATGTTTCCTCAAATGTCATAATAATGTTTTTGAAAATGCTATAATGATATCACAATGTGCCATCTTTGAAAAACATTGTTGAACAATGTTTTATTAAAACATATATAACATCTTAAAAACATTTTTGACAAAGGAACATAAACATCACAAAATGTAGATGGCTTTCCCCTTTTTAAGAGCAACAAAACCTCTGTATGGCCAGTTTTATGTTCTGTTGTGAATATCAATCCTGCAAAAGTATTTCTGCTTTCTATTTCAGTTGGCGGAAACAAACCACTTAACCTCGATTTTTTTTTAGATTCCATTAATGGCTTGAATAAAGCAATTAATGAGGGCGTGGAATTTGAAGGGAAAAGGTTTAATATAAGTGTAAGATACATAATATGTGATGCCCAAGCAAGATCAATTGTCAAGTGCACCAAACTCTATAGTGGATATTATGGATGTGATAAGTGCTGTCAAAGAGTTGTTGGAAGGATGACATATCCAATGATACAAAATCTACCACTGAGAACAGATACAGCTTTTCGGAATAAAACACAAAAAGGGCATCACAGGGGTGTATCACCTTTCCTTCAGCTACATAATCTGGACATAATACGTGACTTTCCACTGGACATTCCAAGGGAATTCGCTAGAAAGCCCAGAGGACTGGATGAAGTTGAACGGTGGAAGAGAACTGAATTTCGACAATTTTTATTGTACACTGGAAAAAGTGTCGTTATAGGTATACTTCCCCAACACAACTATGACTACTTCATGGCATTAAGCGTGGCCATGTGCATTTTAGTCAATTCCAAATTGACTACACAGTATGGCAACTATGCTAACCAGGGCTGGGTCCAATTATGTAATTGTAATTGATTACAGCAACATTTTGTAATTGATTATGGTTTCGAAATTTTGCTGTAATTGTTATATTTTGTATAATTGAAAATTTATTTCAATTACAGTATGTTTCATATCACAAACTACCTGAACGAATTGTCAATAAAAATATAATTTAAGTCTCACATGAGTTGAAAATCAAGACTAATAATAACACCTGCTTATATTACAGTATTCACTGTCTGGTGGGTACTGGTCCATGGTGCTAGTGGTGGGTAGCCTTAGCAATTAACCTTTTCAGTAAGTTGGTAACAGCCAGGAAGCAATAAACAATGCACAGACATTGTCAGACAAAGGCTAAGCTGGTATTCAAGCAACATGGAAAGACCTGTAGCCTGATATTGCTTCAGAAAATATCAGCTCAGTGAAACATTGCAGAGTTAGCAAGCCAATTAGACCCCTTGTGTTGTGGTGGATTGGAGACAGGTCAGGTGGCAAGGACTGTTTATATGGCCTCTCACCCCATTCCCAACACAAAACAAAGGGCAGGCCAATTAACAAGATTTAACAAGAAGATTTAACAAGATTTGCCATCCAAGCCAAAGGCCCAGATGGCAAGTGGATAAGGAAGCCATTGGCTTATCAAGAGCCCAACAATGTTCATCTACTTATAACCCGCCCTCCTGAGATATGTGTCAACCTTGTTTTCAAACATATTCACGCGGCTAGCAGTTACACAATTTGTAGACAATTTGTTCCATTCATTTATTGTCCTCTGTGAGAATGAGTGCTTCCTGATGTCCAATCTACATTGATCCTTTACTAAGTTTACCTCATGTCCTCTAGTTCTGCTATCCTTAATGAGGAAGTCCACCATATGGTCTTTAATTAACCTTTCTAATAATTTACAAATCACTGACGTTAAACTCACTGGTCTGTAATTCTCTGACTTATTTCTCAAACCCTTTTTAAATAATGGTATGATGTTTGCTTCTTTTCATTCAAACGGAACAACTCCCTCTTTTAATGACAAGTTGAATACTGGTACATAATTAAGAATGTTAGCTTAGGGCAGGAGCTACAACCTCAAAGTTAACACAACCTAACCTATTATTAGTATTTTCCGAAGAAAAATGTAAGAAATGCACACGGATAAATGTCTGCAAAACTAGAAAGGATGCTTAGAGAAGAACTACAAATAAATATTGTATTACGGCCTGTGGGATTTTGTCCTGTGGGATTTTGTTCACTTTTCATATTGTGTGATTTTGTCTGTAAGGAATATGTCCTGTAGGATTATGTCTGGATACTGCATTGTATTCTTATATAATAAAAATACGTTTTAAACGGCTATCTTTTTATTTAGTATAATTCAAAGTCACAATTCAACAAAATGTACAAACATTACCGTTATATTTGTTTATCAGTTGTGTACAAAATATTGAAATTCAGAAAAACGTACAAAAATACATAATTAACAAATGCTGAATATATTTGGTTCCGCATAATGTAATTGTAATTGAAATTGAAACAGTGTAATTGTAATTGATTTGGAAAAATATTACTGTAATTGTAATTGAAATAAAAAATTAAATGTAATTGTAACTGATATAATTTTGTGTAATTGGACCCAGCCCTGATGCTAACCAATTACCACAACATTTTGTCAGCAAATGTGCAGAGCTGTATGGAAGGGAGTTCTTAGTTTATAATGTGCACACACGTGCACACATTGCAAGAGAAGCACAACACTTTGGGGATCTAGATAGTGGCGCATCAGAAATATGAAAACTATATGCAACATATTAAAAGGTGAGGTCTGGCCGAAATTATGCTGCCCAAATTGTGAAAAGACTCTTCGAAGAAACACAACATGAAGAGGAGTATCCAACTCTACAATATTTTATGAAAATGTTTTTATGATGTTTTGTATATATATATATATATTATAATAAAACATATTTCAAAAACGTTTTTACAATGTTTCCAAGAGTCAACATTTTGATATCATTATAACATTTTCATGATATTTCAGGGAAATGTTTTATGATGTTATATAATTATATGTTTTAATAAAACATTTTTCAATAACGTTTATACAATGTTTCTAAGAGTCAACATTTGAACATCAATATAACATTTTCAAAAACATCATGGATATATGATTTTATGTTATAAAATTGTCATAATTGTTGTACGAATTAATACATGTATGCATGCTTTATAAAAAATAAACATCCGGATTTCTGTTCACATTCTTGCTTTGTGTCATTTTGATAAGTTAGGTTGTGTTTAAATAGTCACATTTAAATTGTTTTTAATTTAAACTGGTAACTTATGCAGTCATTAAATATTATTCAGGAAATGTCAAATAAACAAGGAAATTACTAAAAAATAATAATGGCTATTGATGACCGCACACACCCATACTATCAATTGTGTCGTTTTGATAAGTTAGGTTGTGTTTAAATAGTCACATTTAAATTGTTTTTAATTTAAACTGGTAACTAATGCAGTCATTAAATATTATTTAGGAAATGTCAAATAAACAAGGAAATTACTAAAATATAATAATGGCTATTGATGACCACACACACCCATACTATCAATCACCCCCCCCCCAATGGAGCAACCATTACATCTCCTAAAGACGGGTTTATAAGTTAACTAAGGCCGAGATCATCATGAGTAACCTAATAATTAATGGAAGGCCGCCCACTAGGTGATGTTCAATAGACGGAACAGCCAAAACATGGCCGCCATGGCATGGCAGCCCAAAACATATCTTAATGTACGTGTAATTAATTCCCACTTGGTGGAAAGTTGCATTATTACGTTATCTAACTACACATTCCAGTGAAATCAGTATATAGATCACGCAATCCACGCTATTAGCAATTCAATCTAGTTCCGGCTAATATACAGCCCCAAATAGCAAAGCCTTCAACACCATACAAGCGAACAAGAACTGTTAAAAATTATTTTCCCCGAACAATAAAAGATTGGAATTCATTACCAGACGCAATAGCCAACATCACAGAACCACAGCAATTTAAGCAAGCTCTCACACACTTAGTGCCAATCAAACATGACTAAATAGCATGCGCACCCAACCCTGACCGTTTGACTCCATACGAGTGTTGGCCAGTATTACTACAAGACAAGACAAGACAAGACAAGACGACAAGAATGCACCTTAGTTACCAATGTCAATGATTGAGCGAAATCAATTATAAACTACTGACAATTTAACATAGCCTATCTAAGTTTATTACATAAACGTCATGTTGTATTGTTAATAAGACGGCAAACAGTAACATAATCAAGTTATATCATAAGGAAATAATGCGACCAAACAAGACACTTACAATTTGCGCTGTCGCAGATTCATGAGATCTAGACACAAAGTCCCATTAATTCACCCAGGTGGCGCTGCTGGGGAACCAAATCAACTCCACCAGAGGGAGCCACGCATATGGCACCATACTGCCAAACAGAAATAATACATTCCGTCCGTAATACCGGCCCCTTAAATAAACGAAAGGGCATTTAACACAAACAATAAACCATGACGGAATGTCAACTGATAGATTAACACCTCACATAATGAATTAAGAATGCATATCGTACATCTATAAATAAATGAAGAGGGATGACGTAGGACCCAATTGATTCGATGCATACTAAGAGACTGCTTAATGTGCAAGAAAAGACACGCGAAGCCATGTGTGCAAAAAATGGCGGCAAACAGTAACAGTAACATAATCAAGTTAAGCGGATAAATGACGTACCATCGAAGCGGCAAAATTATGAAAATCGCAGAGCAATACATGATAAATGAATGGAACAAACTGCCAAATGATTGTGTTAATGCTAGTAGTGTGAATATGTTTACAAATAGAATTGACATATATCTGATAATGGCGGGCTACACATAGATGAGAAAATTGTTGGACTCTCGATAAGCCAACGGCTTCCTTGTCCACTTGCCATCTGGAACTGGTTGTTTGGGATGGCAATCTTGTTAAATCTTGTTAAATCTAGTACATATATAGTGGTTAACTTCTGACACCAACATAATATGTCATCTGTATATAGTTTTGCCACCAGACATCTTAATGTCACCCTTGTTGACCTCACACCGACATCGTTCAGCCCCTGGGAACACTCGTCAGTGGGCATATCTTACTAATTTGAAGCCTGAAGGATGTCGTGCTGGTCTTGATTTGGACTGACCGCACAAGTCCATCATCGCTCGGGAAGACCTGTTCTACCCGACCCATTTGCCACGTTTCGTGTGGTGTCTTAATTTAGCAACACAACGTTTAGTTGCTGTTGTGTCCACTTCTGTTGTTGTTGCGGGGATGGCAAATACTACTTTGTCCACCTCCGCCAGAAGATGTCTGCTAGGTACTGGACCCGACGCCATCTCCTCCTGCAGTATATGTCTTGCTACACAAACTTGCCAGGTGGAAATGATGGCCCTGCTCTAAGCAAGACAAGATGATTTGGCGTCGGTGGTTCCGGGTCTTTGTGGTCAACTGAGACTGTTGTCAGTGGTCGGTTGTTGACAATCGCTTCTACCGAACACGTGCAAGTGGCCAATCTATTATCTTCCAAGATCTGCTCTTGAATCAACGCGTTGAGCACCCTTCGAATCGTTCTGATCAAGCGCTCCCATGAGCTTCTCATGTGCGACACTGTCGATGTGTTGAAATGCAAACAACTTTCCCTTTGAACCGTGAATTTCTGGATTTGGTCCTTGTTCCACTCTATGACAGCTTCACGAAGCTCACATTCTCAGCCAACGAGGTTTGTACCATTGTCTGACCACATTTCTTTTACTTGTCCATGTCTGTAATGAACCTTTGGGAGGCGCTAACGGACGAGTCAGTCAATGTCGAGCGAGTGTGCAATCGCAATGTGCATTGGTCGAACGGTCAAACACTCGAAAATGCAGCCGTAGCGCTTAACGGTGCTGCGTCCTCGTCTGACAAGGGATGGTCCAAAAAATAGTCAACGCATGTGTAAGTGAAGAGCGGTTCACCTTGTGTCACTCTACAGCTCGGGAGGTCCGCCATTTTTGCACACATGGCTTTGCGTGTCTTTCCTTGCACATGAAGCAGTCTCTTGGTATGCATCGAATCGATTGGGTCCTGCTTCATCCCTCTTCATCTGCAGGGTATCGAATTCTTCCTTGAATGATTGCCTCTGAACGTGCTGCACTATTTCAATTTCTGCCCTTTGCATCTCATCAACCGATATTCCTTCCTTTTCCATCGGGTTACTTCTCCTTTGATTCTTGCAAGTAGCATCGACTTCACTCTTATTATCCAGGCTCCTGTTCAGTCGGTACCACGAAGGAAGCTTGAGTATGAGTCGGTCTATGAAGGCTGTACATTCACAATCTGAGTTGTGTAGACCCTAGCTTTCCTCGACTTCTTCACATCGGGATCATCTGTTATGCCTCTAAGTTGTTGGCGCACGGGCCATTTACTTGTTTCTTCAGTTAAGAAGCTTGGTACGCATATCCATACCTGACTTGTCACAGTAAGCCCACGTCACATGTCGTCTGCCGGGTTCAATTCGGAGCCAACGTGCAGGTTTAGATCCGTAATGTATGACAGACAGACGATTGGCAATAAAGGTCTGGAACCGTCTGTCCTCATTTTTTATGTACTGTCGTGCTGACAGTCCAGAAGACTGTGTCTTCTAATTCTAAGGTCGAGCTCTTTGCGCAGCGTCTTGTCCAGCTTAAACGACAACACTGCAGCCGACAGCTGGAGCCTCGGAATTGTCATCGTTCTGATGTAAGCCAATCTCGACTTTGTCCCAAGCAAGGTACTTGACACTCTTCCTTAAAGTCAGCGGTGAGCATGTACCTGATGGCACCATATGCGATCTCTGACGCGTCCCTGAAATGAAGGATCTGGTACTGCTCTACTCGTACCTGTGATTTGATACATCATAAGTCAGCAAGTGAATAGTGACGCGTTGTTAATAGCATTTGCTTTGGCTAGGCTAGTAATGTGCAGACCACCTGTATCAGAGAGTATCGGTATACCCATGTTTTCAGTTCTTTTGAGCATACAAATATAAGTCAGCAAACTTTGTTGGTCTTCGACTAGACATGGTTGAATATGCCACTAAATTCCTGACAGGAAATCCTTCGTCCAGATCACCTGATGAGCAAGCACTCAAGGATGCATTAATCCGAGCCATCACTACACATGTCCCGACGAAGAGCTCCTAAAACCAAACGTGACCTTCCTGGATCACCCGCGATATCCGATGTGAAATATGTAAGAAGGACAGGTACTACCACAAAGCCAGAAAGTCCAAGGAACAAGAAGATTGGTCTGCCTATTGTGTTAAGCGGCAAAACACAGATGCTGATGAGATCTGCTCATGACTACTACATCTGGGATGTCATTGGAGTTAGCTTGCTTGATGGTGGAAATCAGAAGAAGTGTTAGTCCTTCGTGAAGAAGATTATTTCCACCACTTCGGGCATTAATGAGAGATTAATTAAAACAGTTTAATTGTCGAAACGGGGCTAGTTGAGCCACCCAAGGCCCAAGGGAGGGTTAGTTGAGCAACGATTAAAGAACGAATATGAGTGTTCTTTAGCCCAAAACACATCAAAGGATACATTTTTTCCGAACAAATTGGGACATCAGATTGCTAAAAAGCAACATATTAGCAGTTAGTTACGCTAGATACGATTGGCATTTAAGTCTATATTAACCAAGTGTTTTGACTTATTAATTAAGCATGTAGATTTGTCAGAAACGTGTTATACCAAATGAGTAGATGTGTTGGCTGAGTTGTTGTTAAATTTTAGTACCAGGCCTACGTAAATTATACAAATAAAGCTTTTACCTAACTTACGCTACACTGTGGCTCAACTTACCCCACACCAAGTGTTAATTGAGCCACCTTACCAATCCTATTTGAATCGGCTGCATATAATTATCAGTGCATACTACATATATTATCTTGGTATAAAATGATCTACTAATAACCATAGTTTATGTCAGTTAAAAAATTTTGAGTTATGAATATGATCGTGCCATACATATCAAAAAGAACGAAAAATGGCTCAACTAACACTGCCTTCCCCTACTGGCCTGTCACGGTTCCAATAATTCTAGTTGTCTACTCTTGAAAGAGGGAAAAAAGAAACCTATAACATTGTTAAATGCACAGACAGCTAAACTAAAATTGTGTAACTGCTAGCAGCGTGAATATGTTTAAAAACAAGGTTGACACATATCTCAGGAGGGCAGGCTATAAGTAGATGAACATTGTTGGACTCTCGATAAGCCAATGGCTTCCTTGTCCACTTGCCATCTGGGCCTTTGGCTTGGATGGCAAATCTTGTTAAATCTTGTTAAATCTTGTTAAACCTGATCACATTTGACAACCAGTAATTGATATTTTACAACCTGATCACTGCTGAAACAATTTGTACTACCTCCAGTGGCGTGTCTAGGATCTCGCAAAGGGGGGCTAAACGGGGGAAGGGGGCTAAGCGGAGGTGGGGGGGGGGCAAGCCTAGCAACCCGTGCTAGCATGTAGCGGCGAAACGGAAAAATATGGCAAATAATAAGCCAATGGGCAAGGCCCATTGCCCCTCCCCCCAATACTCCACTGACTACTATTACTAAAACAATTTGTACTATTACATCTATGTACAATCTACACTCATCAGATGTTTCTAGTTGATGTAATGTTAGTGTGTAAGTGTGGACTAAAAGCGTAGTAACCTAGTTGCCATGCGGTCGTCTGCACCGCAGTCAGCCATGTGGCCGTACCTTGGTGTGTAGAGGCGTAGATGTCAGGTCACTGTTAGACTACCGGACCGGTTACAAAATGTTTCGAATGCAGTGCCTAAGAATATGCAATTTATCTGATTTCAGTGATTTTGTGTGTTAAGTAGTAACTGTATTCAGCCATCAAGGTTGGAACGCTTCATATGTCAGACCTTTGGTAGTGAGATGTTGCAGTATGAAGCGGATTTAAAAACACGTAGGTATTTTGGTGGTGACATTCCCGAGACGCCGCTAGGTGTACTGATATTTGGCAAAAACTGCCATTTTTAGGGTAAGCGCGTTTACGACACGATTAAAAGAGTTGCAAATGTCAAGTTTTTACTAAACTCGATCTGCATGCCAATGAGATTATGATTTTTGTCTTCGAATTTCGATAATTTGCCGTTGTGACAAAATAACGGTGGTTGACATAAAACATCAATCAAAACAATTGCTAGGCTGCCCTATGTTGTGTGTGTTTGACTTCAGTGTCATGCTAGGTGTTATTTAATTTACACTACAATAAGCCCTTTTTAGTAACGTCATGTTTAATAGTTTATCACAAAATTATTTCGGCTTTTCGGAATTGTCACATTCGCCATGTCTCGATGTCCACTAGTTGTTGTCGCGGGACAAAGGTGAAACTGACCGCGGGCCAGAGTAGGCTACAATAACAACCGAGTGACAAGAAGAGCCATTTCAAGCGCATATTTGAAAACCCGAAAACAGAATTTAGATACTTCTTTTAGACATTTCTTTAAATGGGTGATAATTGGACAATGGGATTTCATACTAAAATTGGGATGCGCCATGTCAGGCATTATGTACAAAAGTGAAGTCACAGTTGTTGCAGGATTATCTCATTTATTAGGTTAACCAGCATAAGGAATTTGCACAAAATCAACCAAAAACAAGCAGCCGGCGGTACTGCCAACTATGATCGCAAAACATTACAATTGTGTACACATATGCTCACATGGTTCCAATTTGTTGATAGTTTTCCTTTTCTTGGTATTTTATTACTATCATTAGACAAATAAAGGACTTCATGGATCAAAGATCATATGCAAATATTCCAGAAATCGTGATATATGATAACAAACAGTTGTATCAGTAGTTTGGAAAACATTAACTAATTATGTTATTGATAAAGAAGCCCCAAGCGATTTAACATTTCGATCTGCGATGTCCGTACGGAGTCAACGTGTGACGTCATCCTGGCCAAACGAATATCAACACACATTGTCATTACATAGCAACGCAGTACATCCGCGTACGTTAAAGGTTTATATGTTGCAGTGGAAAAAAACAACGAATTAGGGTGTGATATCAGTTTCATTATTTAAAACACCATTAAAACAGTGCAACATACATTGATTTTAAATAATAGCTGGCGTAGATCGAGAGTTGTGCTGCGACAAAATCGGAAAGCCAAAGCCAGGGCAAGCCAACACAAAGGCGAGACAGCTCAACTCAAAAGTTAGATCGACACAGTTGTTAAAACTTGCATATATCAAGCTATTTCGGCAGTAAAAACATACAGTGTCCACCTATTTCCCCACGTGTTCCAATATATATATATATATATATATATATATATATATATATATATATATATATATATATATATATCTGTTCTTGTTCAATTCATATAGCAAACGAGCTCAGGGTTCTGCCATTAAGCATCAGCAAGGTATATATATATATATATATATATATATATATATATATATATATATATATATATATATATATATATATATATATATATATATATATATATATATATATATATATATATATATATATATATATATATATATATATATATATATATATATATATATATATACATATATAATTATAATCAAACAATCGAGTAACGCAAAGACAAAGTCGGCCGCTGGCCCAACTTCCAAGCCTAGGCTAGGGCTAGGTTCGACTCGACGACTGTGTCTACTACAGCTTGTACAAACTAAACATGGAATATAAAAACAGTCTGATCAATAAATATGCATGGTACTGCAAAAAACAACACTATTGTAAATACATTAACGCTATTTTTTTTCCCGGGCATTTATTTACTGGGGCGTGAATCCGAAGGCTTCGGCCAAAACAAATCAGACCTGGTTTGACACAACTTGTTGTCGCTAGTAACTTCGTTTTTGTGACTGTGACCGCGTTGTTGACTCGTACATTTACGGAATGACTCGAACAGATAAGTGTATGTCAATTGTACCGTCAGAATCGCCGTCGCTCGACATTTTGCGTGATCGAAATTTTGCTAAAATTTAAGTGCCTTTGAACCGACGTAGGCGAAGTTCGTTTGTTTCGCCAAAATGATGTCAGGCGGCCTGAAATCTACCGACCAAAATCCACAAACTGGTTTCGGAAAGTCCCTTCGGGAATTTAGGTATATCCCCCGTTTTATTACTAAATTAATGTAACTTTTTACAATTTCATGACTGAATATGAATAAGGGGATACAGTTCTATCCTGAACGAGTGAAAAACAAATAAATGTATCCCACCTTTGCATATGATCTTTAAGTAACATTTCCAATTACCAATTTGCATAGTTATTCGCAATCCTTTATATCATAAGGATTTCCTGTCACTCGTTTCCTGCATTTTTCAGTTTCTAATACCATCAAAACTAAATATTCTTTGACATGACATTATAAGAAAACACATGATCAACCATAATATATTAGTCGGTAAAACTGATATCATTGTTATAACAATATTATATAACAATATATAATATATTTATATATATATATATATATATATATATGTATATATATATTTATGTATATATATATATATATATATATATATATATATATATATTTATATATATATATATATATATATATATATATATATATATATATATATATATATATATATATATATATATATATATATATATATATATATATATATATATATATATATATGGTTAACATTTTTAATCGATATTACGTGATTAATAATGTGTTAATAGATTAACCAATGATGACTAATTAATAAACTATTAATAAAAAATAAATTGGAATGCCCAACACTGGGACTTGAATCGGTATACTACTAAACGTGGATGCAAAGACATATAAGGTTATCAACAACTGTCTGATGGTTCGTTGATGACAGGCGAGATATAATCGCAACTATGACTGAAACGGCCTAGGCTGTCACTTATTGTGTTCTTCTTTCATTATGCATTGTGATGATATCTAGACGTGATGGCGAGCCAAATGAAGGGCTATTGTGATTCCATATAACATAAGATTGATGCCGTAGCGAGTAATTTGCGCGTAGAGCCCAATGTCTTGAATACACATTAGTAATGAAACAACAGGAACTACTGACATGCCCCATTAATTTTGTGTTGCTAAATATTTAATAATTTTAGGACATGATTATATATTTATAATGCTAATGAATATATTTCGTTTCGTCTATGAGGCTAGCAATATGTATTAAGGACTCCTGCATTGAGATAAAATATACAAATTAATGGCCAATCACAATTAAAGCTCTGATTGGGGAAACACACATTACGTCACACGATCAAACATATTACAAGCATTCGTCATATTACGGAACTATTATGGGAATCTGAATTTTCTTAGGTTCGCCTAAGTAAGACTTCACCATAATAGCCCCCAAAGCAGGCAGCAACCATTATTTACATAATACATAGAAACACCGGCGACGATTGCACAGAACATATGACCACAGCAATCATTCTAGAGAACTTGCAATACCCTATTCTGCCGGGAATTCGCTGTGAAAAAAGCTGTGTCCCTATGCATATACACCACGCACGCACGCACGCACGCACGCACGCACCCACGCACGCACACAGGGAAACACCAAGAAAATGCTGGTTGTCTATGGAAATGAAACACGTCATCAGTCGTCCAGGTCGAGCTGGTAGTTCTGCATGTTGGCGGCGTCCGACCATGCCGGATGCTTGGCGCCGTCCATCTCAGTCGCCAGCTTGTTGTCAGACCTGGAAACACATATATATATTCTCTGATGCGCGATCAATACAACGAAATGTCATTCGCCGATTTGTTTAACGTGAAATTATTGAATTTCAAGTATTAGCAAAAATGCGCATCCTCCGGACGGGATAACAGTGACTATAAAATGTCTGGATGCACAACTTTATCACAGAAATATCCACCAATGCCTTGGTACACGGTGCTGCCAGTTAATATATGGACGGCTTCTTGAATTAGCGACGTAATACTGCCAGTTATACAACGGCTAGCCGTGATTATATCCACTCGACGTTCACAAACTTTTAATACATGACTCTCACAAGGAGGCAGCCGTGATATATGTATCAACTCACACAACACACGGTTGTCTCGTTCTGAGAATCAAGTTGACATTTGAATCATTTCGAACGCGATCGAGTACGCGCGTTGGCATAGACACGTGATTGTTCGATTGTTGTGTGTTTTCTGTGATTGTTCTAATTTACGTAATCTGCGTCAAACGTCCGCATCAGTACGAATGCTTCGTGATACCGACCCAGCAGCATATTTACAAATGTAGGAAATGACTTGAGCTTGAGTTTGAGTACGGTTTATAACCTCGCGCCCTGGTTGTTCTAGAGAATTTTACCGTGATATATCAACTCACATAACACGCGGTTGCCTCGTTCTGAGAACCCAGCTGACCTTTCATAATTTTTGTACGGTACGAATGCTTCGCGAAACCGGCCCAGCAGCATATTTACAAATGTAAGAAGTGAAAAAGTTAAAGTTAATTTGCCGTTAAATAAGGAATAACTCGGGTGTCACCAGCCTTATAACATGTTATCTGACAGGTAGCATTCTCGTGACATCAACAAACATAATATTTTTCAATAAATATACTAACGTGTAGCGACGTCTTGCATTGTATGACGTAAATTTGGACAATAAAAAAGACGCATGACCAATTACCTACAACTGTAGGTAATTGTTTGCCGTTACGGACAGCTATACGTAATAACTACAAAGGGTAATTCTATTGTTCGTAAAAAGGGTAAAAGCTCGGTGAATTTCGAAAACATACTTACATACTCATGGTGGATTCTAATAAGATTGTTTGTACGAAGGAACGACACAGCATGGCGACAGAAGAAGGACAGCAATTGAACCGTCGACATACCTCAACTTGTGAGACGTGCCGCCGATGGTCGCTTGGCATTCTGAGCACTTGGCCACTTCCGTGGCGCCGCCGCATTCTCCAATCGCGTAGATGTGTCCTGTTTCACGTACACAAACAAATGTTATATTCATTGCGTGACTGATACTTCTAGATAGCATACATGTACTATATTCTGGATATAATCAACATATCAGTGCAGCCACATCGACATAATATCGACACGCTGTAGAACTAATATTGCTGCAGAATTAATCCAATCATAATGAAAACGCCTGGAATAATTTTAAACTGCCAATTATATCATTTTTTCGCATGTAATTTTAAAAGTCCACTCGTTGTGGATACGTCATATAATTAATGAAACATTATTTACAGACATTAACTGTCCCTCAATATGTACGTGCATCGAATGTAATGCTTGTGTGCAACCCCATTCTCCCTGTGTCCAGCGAGGGCACACACGTACCATTTGGACATTTGAACCAATGACCTTTCGCCAATCCGACAGCCTTGACCACCTGTAGCTTCTCAACGTCCGTGAGAGGACCACTTCTAACCGCCTTGCGTACCTCCTGCAGGGTTAAGTCGGCCGACTCCAGCTGTTCGTCACTGAGAGACGTGCCGCCTGTCAGGAGTTGAACGGTCGCGTCAAAGCTAGTTGACAGTGACTTGGAAACATCCCCAGTCCCCTGTCTCATCCGTTGACTCAGCTGGCCGGCTGTCACCCTGAGTGTCAGTCGCGTTGTCGCACGACTCATGTCTGTCTGCTCCTGCTCGGTGAGCCGACGGCCTGAAGTCAGCGCCCACTTCTCCAGAGCGTTTATCTCTTCGACCAGCTGGTCGTCTGTTATGTCAAACATTGCCTTACGGAGTTTTAGCAGGAACGACAACAAGTTGGTGATGTTGTCAAGGAACGTGGCTTGACGAGCATTCTCCATGCAGAGTTTGATATCATCTATTTTACTTCTAAGTTGGAAGTTGCCATACCCACTTCGCATATGTACAGTTGCCAGAGCAGTCGATACGCGTTGTTTCGCGGCTTTTATCTTCGCCTGATCACCAATTATGCGACTCTTCACCTCTTCGATGTCAGCTAGTGTTCTGTTGACAATTGTCCCATAACGTCGGCTGCGTCGTACTGGAATCTTGCACTTGGGACAACATTTCAATTGGACGTCGACAGCGCCCTCGGTCGAGGGTTCCGATAGTTCCATCCACTGGTCCAGTCCTCCGACCTCCAACACGTGGCCGCAATCTTCAAGCTGGACGAATCTGGCAAAGGGGTCTTCTTCGGTACCGAAGAATATCTCGCACACCTGGGAACAATAAATATCTTGTGAGCGCGTTTTCTTAATCATATTCTTAATTCTGTGTCACAATCTCACATTTCTAGATGATGTCTATGCACAAATCATACTTGTTCGGTTTACAGTACATATACAAAATTACAAAAACAAAAAATCCCTTAGAAATATTCCAAATTCACAGATATAGAATGTAACCGGTCATGCATAACATTTAAAGAACAAGGTTTTTAAAATAGATTTGTTATATGTAATATGCTATATGTTGTATGTTACTATATGTAAACAAAAGAGAAAATAAGACAACAAAATATTTGTTTCATCTATGATAGAATTCTTGTCGTACGTGTAATTTGCGTGGAAGACACAAAGTGCCGTTCTAGAATAACCCTGCAAATGGTAAAAGAAATAATACGTCATTTTTCAAACACGTCAGTCAGATTATATGTATAGGAAACTAACTGCAACCATTCGTACCTGATCGCGGTTGCATACACCACACGTGTCCGGACACGGTTCCCCGCACATCCCGATACACTCGTGTCCGCACTTGAGGCGCTTCTTGCAGCCGTGAGGACACCGGGGCCGGTCACACTGCTCGTGACACAGCTTGCTGCAACTGTAGTGTGGACAGTGCCACGAACACGGCTCCACACACGGCTGACACGGCTCGCCACACGGCTGCATACACACACTGTGTATGCAGCGGTTCTGACAATTCTGTCCGCACGGAGGACAGGTGGCAGAGCAGACGTCGCGACATGAATGACCGCACACCAGGGTACGGCCACAGCGATGGCTGCAGGGCGTGTGCTGGCGACCTCGGTGGCAACTAAAACACGTGCCGCTACAGGGGTGCCCGCAAGACAGGGTCGCCCCGCACGGCTGAGGACACTCGGTGCGGTTGTGGCACGAAACCGTGACTGTGTGACCGCACGGGAACTGGCGCCGCACTTCCTGGACACACGACGTTGTGTGAGGGTCGCCACAGACCTCCGCACACGTGTGTTCGCACGACAAGACGTGTTCACACGGAACGAGACACCTGAATGTGGCGGGATCCTTGTGACATGGAACCTTCTTTGTGTGTCCGCATGAGGGTATCACTTTGTCAAGCAACACGACACATTCGCCGCATGTCTCGTAACATATCCGAGGGCACACGTGACCGCGGTCACACAACACCTTCGTGCACGGCTTCAGACACTCGTACTGTTCATGGTTGACATCGTATGGGTGACAATGCTGCGCGCACACGTGACCGCACAGAAGACGGGCCTCGCACCACCGCAGACACCCTCCGTCGGGGGCTCCTGTGAACCCGGCAGCCGTCGAGACATTCAACCTCTCCTCATCAGGGTGATTTTGACAGTACAACCCGAGTTCCTCGCCGATGGCGCCACCGCTGTTCAGTGACTCGACTATTTTCTTCCACAATTTACTCTTCAAGGCGAACATCTCAAAGTTTCCGACGACGTAGAATCCGACACGGGCTCTCGAGAGAGCGACACAGACGCGGTTGTCCTCGGCAAGAAATCCAATTTTACCATCGTCGTTGCTGCGCACAAGAGACAGTAGGACGATGTCGTTCTCCTCGCCTTGATAGTTGTCGACCACGCAGACAGGAACGCCATCGAAGTCTTTCTTGGGCATTCGCTTGCGTAGCTCAAACAGCTGTGCGGTGTAGGCCGTCAACACAGTGATATTCTCCGCCAAGTGGCCCTGCAGTAGCAGGTAGCGACACAACGCGGCGACAAACGCCGCCTCGTGTTCGTTCCGGTGACTCATGCCGTCGTCATCATGTTGCTCCTTGTGGGAGTGCTGCAGGAAGAACATGTTCCTCGACACGCCCTTCACCTGTCCGCGGTCACGCACGCAGGCGTCGTCGCGCAGATTGGGGTAGATATGACGCAGAAGCACTGAGATCTCGGGTCGCATCCTGTGTTGGTACTCCAGCGTCTCACACGGCACGCCGTTGTTGACCATGCGCTCGAACAGCGAGATGTTGAGGTTGTACCTCCGCGCCAGCCTGTACACGTTGGGATTTGGTCGCAGCTGCTGGTGGTCACCGATCAGGATGAGGTGCTCGCAGCTTCCGTTGATCGCTGTCACGATGTGAGACTCGAGAACTTCGGCCGCTTCCTCCACGACGATGATCTTTGGTCGAAGCTCCTGGAGCAGCGTCCGGTTCCTCGCTGCCCCCGTCGTTGTCATGCCAAGTACTGTCGCCTGACGCATGATGAGCAGGTCGATCTGTCCGTGTACCTCCTTCAGTCTGTCGGCGGCCATCTGATACTGTATGGTGTTGTCTGACATCGTCTTTCGCAGATCCCGTCGGTACTCGCCGATCCAGTGTCGGTACAATCTCCATCGCTGCTGGAGTGGAAGTTCCCAAATGTTGACGATTTTCCTCGCATCTTCTTCTGACATCTCATCAGTCAGCCGCATGTTCCTTTGGAAAATCTTATTTGCGTGTTGCTTCTGCCAACCGTTATCATGTGCCCAATAGAAGAGTTCTTTTTCGACGCGGTCCTTTGTCTTTCTGCGAAATTCCTCTGCGTTTTGTCGGTTCTTGTTGCGTTTCTCATCGTCGGGTCTTCGCTGTTGTTCTAGACGCATTGCTTCATCATCTACTTTAATTCCTTCTTCTTGTGCCGCAGCTGGATGGAATAACTTGGTTTCCTCTTGCTTTGCTTGTGCTTGCATGTGGTTGACATCTAACTCCAGCCATTTGGCGATAAGTTGTCCTTTCCTAAGTTGAGTGAAGTGTCTGTCAGGCATATAGGAACTCACTGCTTCGATTCTTATCAGGTGACTAAACGTGGCAGCGAGGTGACAAGAGACATCTACGATGCTGTGTTCAAAGTTTTCCATGTCGCGATAAGCTTCAGAACGGATCTCGAAAATTACACGCGGAAGTCTGCTATCCCCATGTGTCAACTGTCGCTTGTTTTCTAACGAAAAGCTCCGAATGAGTTCGCTCTGACTGCGCCCACCGACTCGCACGATGCCGCTCTTCTGGAAGGCGTGGATACCCTCGAGGAACTGGTCGAGCGCGTGGTTCGTCAAACAAACGACTAGGATTGGAGGCGAATTCGTCAGATCATCGTCCCCAGCAGCATTCCAGACATGCTGATTACGCAGCAGTGTCTGCACCACCTTCAGGCCGATGTATGTCTTGCCGGTTCCTGGCGGACCCTGGATGACGGTAAACTCCCGAGTGAGAGCCGCCTGCACCGCCCGCAGCTGACTCTCGTCCAGGCCCAGCGTCTCCTTCGGCGGCCATTGCTCCAGCTGCAGAACCGGTACTGATGTTGCATTCTGGCCTCCACTGCAGTCCAGTTCTTCTTCTGACGCATTTGTGTCTGCTGCTGCTGCTGCTGCTGCTTCTCTATCTCTGCCTCGCGATGCCCCCAACCTTCGCAGCTTGGCTTCCCCTTTATTCTCCGATTTAGTGTCTTTCATCAGACAACTCAAGTCGTACGTCGTTTGTTCTTTCCCATCCAGGTACGACGGGGGCTTCATCTCCACCTCGCCGTAAACGACGTAATTCTGGAAGGGTAAATCGGGCTCATCCAATTCTTCCTTCTCCTGAATGCTCTGAAGTCCCTGCAAGATGTGTCGGTACGCTTCAAAGTACGCCGTGGTTTCTACCATCACATATGTCTCCTCACGTGACGTGTCCGGCAGTCCGCGTATATTCTCAAAACGCAAAAAGACTTCCCCGAGGGCAAGACCCTTCGCATCGCGTTCGTGAACTGTGGCAAAGGAAACAGTCTGGAAGCCATTCTTCGAGAGGCAGACCATCGAGCCATAGATTAGACGTTTACTATGCGCCCAATCGACTTTCCTTAGTCGCGAAACGTCAAACTGAATACGAAGCGCAACAAAGCCATTCGAGCAGACCGGCTCAACAACGTGAACATTCCGATAGACGCGGATGTCGTTAAAGCCTCTGACAGCGCCCTCTGCCTCCGTGTACTCACGAATGCCATCTCGTAGTGGTGACATGAAATCCTCTCGCAGCAGCCGGAACTGCACGTCCAGATAATGGTCGAGGTCTTGGTACGCACCACGGACTTTGTTCACGCGTAGAAACACCTCGCCACGGAAGTGCAGATCGGCCAGCGTCGGACATATGGACAGGGATCGGAAACTCTCTGGTGGATTTACGTAGTCAGCCGGCATTTCGTCAACCGATAACCTGACGGCTACGTCCCGATTGGACATCTCCGTTTTTATCCTATTCATTTCTGTCCAGATTGCCTCGATGTTGTTGTTTTCTTCCTTTGGTTGTGTAGCCGGTGACGCGAGCGATCGTTCGCGGAGTGACGCTACGACACATTCGACAGCAGCAAACGATGGACGCAACATCATGTGACTGCCACTGGGCATGCGCACGACAAGTTGCCAGAAAAGTGTTAGCAGATCGCGGATACATGAAACGTTATACGATGAAGGCGACGACAACATCCGGGTAACGCACGATGTCACGTGATGACTAAGGAAGTTTGACGTCCGCAACATGTTGAGCAACTGCAGTACGTTGGCGGGTGACGTCTTGCATGTGCACGCCTTGGCCATTACAGCTATCGCCAGTTCGACCATGTCCGGTCTGACATCAACAGCATTTAGCAACACGGGAAATCCGCTGCTCTCGCAGACTAACTCGTATATTATTGTTTGTGCATTTCCATTGCTTAGATCTGAAAGTTTCCTGTAGCCAATGGGGTAAGTTATTGCCCCGTATGGCGCTTTGTCATATCTACAATTGGAAATCGGCGGATTAGCTGGTATCTACATGTCATTGTGTAATCACATTCTATGTATGTACATACTTTCCTACATATATAAATGCATATAGCGAACATACTGGTGTAATTGTGTTGCGCATTTAAGTAATATTGCTATGCAACTCGTAAATATGTGAAAGATATAAATATGTAACATAATGACAAATTAACAAACCGTTGCAATAGTACTTCGTTTCGTACAAATACACCACGAATGGTAAATAACAGTATTTTTTATAATAATACTAATAATGTCTAATGTTTGAACCTACCGTTGTCTCTGCCTTCGTTGTTGATCTACGTTTGGCATATCCCACTTAGTGCCCTTCCTTTCCTCCGATCTGGGCTGCTCCAAATTAGGATGCGGGATTGTGGTGGTATATCGCTCCGAACTTCCCTCCCGTCGGGGTCGATCTATGTTTGCTGGAACTTTCCGTGGCTTGTTCTTCGTGTCACGCTGTCGCTCCCTCCACGAAGGCTGGTCCAAACTAGGATGCTTGTCTCTAGTGCCATATCGTTCCGAACCTCCGTCCCTTCGGAGTCGATCCATGTTTGCGGAAGCATTGCGTGGCTTATACCCCGAGTCATGCTGTGGCCCCCTCCACCAAGGCTGATCACTACTAGGATGCGGTTCTGTGGTGGTATATCGTTCCGAACTTCCCTGCCGTCGGCGTAGATCCATGTTTGCGGAAGCGTTGCGTGGTTTGTACCCCGTGTCACGTTGTGGCCCCCTCCACCTAGGCTGGTAACTACTAGGATGCTGATATATGGGGCTATGTCGCTCCGAATCTTGAGGCTCTTGTATAGCGTATGCTCCTTTTTCTACCGCACCTACACTTTCCAGTGTGGAACTTTTTCGCGGCACTCGGAGTCCCGGTTGGAAGACTTCGCTACCTCTTTGTCGCGTCCCATCTCGCTGTAATTCTGACTCAGGCTGATATCGGCGTCCATATCTGACGTCTTGTGTTGGCCCGTCCATGGGCGATATACATCGACGTCTACTCGGTGACCCCCATCGAAAGTCTCTTCCTCGATGACCTCGCTCCTGTGCCGTGGAGTCGTCTCCGTCTCGACCTGGTGACTTAGATCTGACGTCGGCCATGCCTCTATGAAATAAGACAATTCAGTGTATTTCTAAATTTTTAGGGCGGGCGGGCGGGCGGGCGTGCGGGCGGGCGGGCGGGCGGGCGGGCGGGCGGGCGGGCGGGCGGGCGGGCGGGCGGGCGGGCGGGCGGGCGGGCGGGCGGGCGGGCGGGCGGGCGGGCGGGCGGGCGGGCGGGCGGGCGGGCGGGCGGGCGGGCGGGCGGGCGGGCGGGCGGGCGGGCGGGCGGGCGGGCGGGCGGGCGGGCGGGCGGGCGGGCGGGCGGGCGGGCGGGCGGGCGGGCGGGCGGGCGGGCGGGCGGGCGGGCGGGCGGGCGGGCGGGCGGGCGGGCGGGCGGGCGGGCGGGCGGGCGGGCGGGCGGGCGGGCGGGCGGGCGGGCGGGCGGGCGGGCGGGCGGGCGGGCGGGCGGGCGGGCGGGCGGGCGGGCGGGCGGGCGGGCGGGCGGGCGGGCGGGCGGGCGGGCGGGCGGGCGGGCGGGCGGGCGGGCGGGCGGGCGGGCGGGCGGTGACAAAAATAAAGCAACCAACAATAACCTGATCCCTGTACCAACCAACACGTGTGGTCTTCTAATAGCGAACACAAACATTTGCGGTGATAAGTCGGCGGCTTACTGACACATGCCATCTGTGTTCAATGAAATATGTAAGAATTGTGTAACATGATGGGAACTGGTTTAGGAGAAAAATCAAGGAAGCAGTAAACATCCATCGAACGAAACCTTGAACTGAGACGCCGATCAGAAGCGTCCACCATTCCTTCTCCAGCTTGTTTCACATGACCATAGTCATGTGACACGTAGTGACGTCAGTCCGCCGACGAAAGCCGACTGAGTCGGTCGAAATATTCGGAGAATACAAAGACGTTCATTCAGACGTAAATAACATGTGTAATGCAACTTTGTGTTGTTATCGCATAAGTATAATCAAAAGGCATGCACGCACGCACGCACGCACGCACGCACGCACGCACGCACACACACACACACACACACACACACACACACACACACACACACACACACACACACCTTGTCCACGGCCTAAACAATGGATTGGTCTTCTTAAGCTTTTTATCTGATGTTGTTGCAAGCTTAATAAAATCGCATTAGTTCGTCAATGCACCCAGACAGCTGGATTTGCATTCGGAGTTGTAAAGCTAGTCCAAATAAACAGAGCCCATATTATTTGCACAACGGTTGATAAATTGGAGCGTTACAGTCGTACAATGTTATTCAGGCATCGACTAAGCACGAGACGTTTAAACCACTGAATCAAGCCTGTTGCTTTTCCGCATACTTATGCGCCCTTTCTTTGTACCGGGTACGTAAGTGTAACACATTCATTATCATGCACCGTTAAATATTGGCCTATTTTAAACTAAGTGAAACATCCCATAGAAGTGGAGATATAGCTAAAACTGACATGACATGATTTGGCGACAGCCATATTAGATTTACCCGGTTTCAAATTCAAGCCATTGGGACTGTGAGAAGAGAAACATTAAAATAAAAGTTGGAACTTCCAATCATACCTTGTGCGCATGCGCTACATATAAATGATGCACAGTGCTATTTTTTATTCGATTAATGGATTGGTCAAACACAAAGAAAACCGCCATCCATCATACATGCACTCTTCTTGGGGAAGAAAAAAGGCGACGGCCTAGAAACCCCTGGCGGCGAGACCTTGAAGCAGAAATGAAAAAGATGGGTCACACCTGGAACTAATTCACAAAGATGGGACAAAACATGACATATTTCAGAACTTTTGTCGATGTCATGTACTCCCGGCGAGCAAATGGGCCCAAGCAAGAATAGTATTATCTGCATAAGAGTTCTCGTTAAAAGTCACAGCCTAACTTATTGACGCCGCTAAACGGCATTCTTACCTCATTTTCGATGCCAATGCATTCATCAAAAATAACGGCAGAGGGAATTATATGCCGTATTGCCCCTGACAGTGGGTCGTCTTGGGGCAAGACGGTTTTTTGGGGTACTCATGCTAATTTACAAATGCTACTGATATGAGCACCTTAAATACATGCTAACGTAGTTTAATGGTGTACAATTTGAATGTTTTAGGGGGGCGCTGCCTCAGGTTACCCCGCCGAATACCGTTACAAACCGTAATGATGTGTGTCGATTACAGGACGAGCCAACTCATTTACCGGTTAGCCAAACGGTAGAATATCGCGAAGTGACTTCATGGCACGCCGTAGGCTACATTGGGGACCGACCAATGGTCGAAGCTTACCTGCAATTGTCGGTGGTTCAGCTTTGGCGGCGGACGAAGTGTGCGATAGTCTTCCGACCAGGAGCGCTGACTGTCACTGACTGGCGGTTACCAACAACAAACGGTTCGAAGGGCTCAGTGCCAATTTCCAAGCGAGCGTCTACTCGATTTCCCGGTAATCGCTACACTCGTCACGGTTTTGTTCCGTGTACATGAGTCTGTCTCGTTATTTTGCTTTTGAATGTTAACCGGGTTTTATTCCTACTGTGAGACTCACATAGGTCTATACATGGACCAAACTCGTGACACGTGTAGCGATTTCCAAGAAATTGCGTAGACGCTTGCTTGGAAATTCGCACTGTTTTATATTGATCTTATCCAACTGTGACATCAAACTGCTTATTTTAATTTTGCAGTATTCGTATGAAACAAAATATGGAGCAAGATTTGCCAAGATTGTCTTCTCAAGCTACAAATAAGTTCCAACATGAAATGGCTTATTGACTGTACACAAGTTTTGATCTGTGTGGCCTAATCACGTCATATATCAAACTTCTCCACAAATGTGAATCAAGCTTCAGTAACATGTTCAGTTTGACACAACAGGCGAGTACACCGCGAGTCCACAGCTACATCAAATTCAGATACACGTTTGCGTACGTTTGTAGTTTAGCCCCGCACCCCAAATAACCATGAACACCAGATTGCAAATGATTAGTTTGCTTTTTTTTAATGGACACACAGACCCCCTCTTAGGTTGGTGCTTCCACATTAATGTATACCTAGCTACGCCCCTGACAGTAACGCAGAGTGTTAATTAATTCACAATCATTGGAACATGTGTAATATGATGACCATATGTGCTAAGGTGCAAACCCTTTGCAATAATAACATCCATTTAATCATAAGCCAAGAAGATTATGTAGGCAATGATAATGTTTCGGTAAAATTGTTTACGAGTCGTAAGTAACCTAAAATAATGTCCTAATATAGTAAGCGACAAACCTGTATTACGTTACGTTAATTAATTATTCAAAATCTAATATCTAAAAATGTATGACCGTACATTTGCGTCCTTTACGTCACGGACAATTAATTCAGTCGCTTCACAGTGATCTCGGCCTTTCGGGATCTCGGCCTAAGTGATCTCGGCATGTTTTGGTGAACTCGGCCAGTGACCTCGGCCTGTGCGGCAGTGAATTCGTCCTGTACAGCAGTGATCTCGGCCTGTATAGCCAGTGATCTCGGTCTGTTTGAGGGCGTGATGTTGGCCAGAAATAAGTGTCCGACAGTGAAGTCGGCCTGTGCGGCAGTGATCTCGGCCTGTAATTTTCTACAAAAACACACGTCTTGTCTAGTCAGTGATCTCGGCCTGTTTGAGGGAGTGATGTTGGCCAGAAATAAGTGTTTGTAAAATAAAACGTTGATTATGTATTGTGATAACTGATATATTCTCGACTCAATAATGTTCAATATTGTATGGTCCATGGTCGGACTGACTTATTTTTGACAACGATCTCGGCCTGTTTCTATAACGGGCCTTTTTATTATAGTTATGTCCGACATATTTAAATATATAAATTAAAACTATAAATTATCATCGGCAAATTTTGCGTGCTAAATATAACCATTTTAATTAATCAGTTCTAAGTACTAATTTATTAGATGTACAGCCCATTGACGTGATGCGTACTGATATTATAGTATATATATATATTATGTATAGACAGTTGTTGGTTATAATGTAGATATATATTTATTTTCGGTATTCGAGTGGGACAAAGTTCCGACTCGGAATCGTGGCTAGTTTGCAGAAGACAAAAAACATAAGGTAGAAAGTTTGTATTTTTATTTATAATTTCCTTAAAATCAGTACATAAATGTTGTGACGTAACTTATGCAATTATAAATTTAATCAACACAATAACAGCAATGATGGGGGAAACCAACCAAGAAAGAATTATAAATTATTTTAAATTGTTATTATAACCATATACCACACAGTACAATTAAATCGTAATCATAATATAAAATCATGAATACAATCTAAAATATGAATTATATATATATATATATATTTCTACATTATATATATATATATATATTTATATATATATATATAATTTATTATATATATATACATATATATATACATATATATATATACATATATATATATATATATATATATATATATATATATATATATATATATATATATATATATATATATATATATATATATATATATATATATATATATATATATATATATATATATATATATATATATATATATATATATATATATATATATATATATATATATATATATATATATATATTGTAGAGTAGAAAGATAGGCAACTGTTTGGAGAGAGCACACTTAATGCATCACAGGGCCATACAATCGGGCAAATGTCTTCAGCCACTGCATCGCTGTCTTGTCCCACTGCATGGCAACCTTCCCCTGCAGGTTTCGAAATGTCTTTTTCTGGTGCCTTCTCAGTATACCCTCTGACACCAGTCGCAGGGTGATTTCGATCTGAGGAAAATTCAGCTCACATTTTCATATATGGACGTAAGAAATATTGATATTACTGTGTGATATTTTGGTCCTTGTATATTTGGACTCCATGACGTTACCTGAAATGAAGATGGCAATATTTTTATCAGGTTTAAATAAAATTTGTCCTCACATTTGTACTACATTTGTAAAGTTTGTAGGTTGCGTCAGGGTAATTAAACTGAGGTTGCAGTGTCAATGCTGACGTGACCAACGCCCAGATGTGCCGTGTTGTTAGGTGCCTGTGACAGACTTATTGGCGATGGTGGCGATCGTGGCGGCGGCGGCGGCGGCGGCGGCGGCGGCGGCGGCGGCGGCGGCGGCGGCGGCGGCGGCGGCGGCGGCGGCGGCGGCGGCGGCGGCGGCGGCGGCGGCGGCGGCGGCGGCGGCGGCGGCGGCGGCGGCGGCGGCGGCGGCGGCGGCGGCGGCGGCGGCGGCGGCGGCGGCGGCGGCGGCGGCGGCGGCGGCGGCGGCGGCGGCGGCGGCGGCGGCGGCGGCGGCGGTACCGGAGTGTGCACCTGCCAAGAAGACAATGACTGGTTTTAGTCCAAAAACACATCGATTAACACATTTGAAGCAGTATGCAATTATTTAAAATTATGATAACTTTATATAATTACGGGTTGTGTGCACTCGTGCCAGCCACTTGAATTTACAAAAAATGCAGGATTTGCATGATAAATTATTTACAATTAAATTATTGTAGTTCGTCCAATATAACCTTTGGTGCACAATTGCAGCACCTCCATTGAGGCAGGTCAACGAAACCCTTGATCAGCTGCCTGTAAAAGGCTCTGCTGTCACCTGCAAATTCATACGAATAAATGTATGCTATAATTATGATGAAATATTAAGAAACCCAATAGATCTGATGAAATATTCAGAAACATAATACACCCCATACTTTTTTATACATCAGTTCTTGTTGCCATCCCGCCACATAGCAATTAGCTTTCGGGTTGTCATTATTTCTGTATAGTATCAACAGTGAAAAGGACTGCATAACGCATGCAACATCCTTGTCCCGCACACTCTGTGTTGCCATAAGTTGCACCTGTCGCACGCATGTATATGCTATATATGTTATATACGTTATGTTATGTGCATACATTATGTGTGTGGCCGCTTAGCACATCAACGAAACAGATGCCAGAACAAAAAACGAGTGGCGTTGCAGTCGCTTTTCGCTTTTTATTCTGATGCAGCGAAAATGATAAAACGGTTTGATTATGTTGTTTTCCTAACTTATATTAAAAAATGGCGCATAACAGTTAGCATTCGTTTTCGTTTTGTATGACAAATTTGAAAGCGAAAATCGAACATTGTGTACCTTTTTCGTTTCCACAATGAAAATTGTATCACGAAAAAAAGGAAACGATGGCACGGGGCGTCCGCGGGGGTGGGGGGCAAGCGGGGGCACTTACCCTCCTGGATCTGGAATTTGTTTCGGATGTATATTCGTGAGCTCAAAGAATATGTTAACTTTACACACACACACACACACACACACACACACACACACACACACACACACACACACGCACGCACGCACGCACGCACGCACGCACGCACGCACGCACGCTCGCACAAACACACACACACAAACAAACACACACACACACACACACACACACACACACACACACACACACACACACATATATATCCTTCATCTACTTCTACGTCAGCGTCTATACCTACTTCTACGTCAGCGTATACAGCAGACTCAGAGTTAGACATTGGTATTTGTGTCAACAAGGCATGTATGGATGCCGATCTCCAACGCCAGCTATTGCTTAACACATACACCGCACCTCCAGCCTGTGACTTTATGAAAGACTCTCCTGGATTGCGCTGCTTTCGTCATGCATGGTTGGCGAAGTATGAACCAGAAAACACAAAAAAAGTAAATTCATTTATGTAGGCCTATACCAACTCGGTACAAGTGGTGAATAATTAAAATGTCTACGTACCTGGGTGGTGCCTTGATTATCAAACTAAAATATATCACCATTTCCAGTGATATCTCACTATAATATTATAGTAATTAGTGTACTTAATTTATAGTTAATGTCCATCAGGTGTCCATCGGACACCCCCCTCTATTTCGATTTTTTTTTTTCATTAAGTCGAAATCATTTGTGGAGACCCCGCGAAGTGGCGCCCTCCTGCACTTGTTCCTCATAATTATGAGGATATTTCTAACATACGAATTATGGCTTTACAACCAGTACTGCCATTTGTCCTGATGCACAACGGCTTGTGGGTAGTGCCGGCTGAAATTAATGTTAGCTCAGCAAGAGGAAGAAAATATTTAACTTGTTTAAAATAGTTAGCAATGCACTAGTTTATACATCCTTGAAACAGTCGTGCATCGAGCTTTCACGGTTCCAATTTTCACGGGCCTGTATTGTCCTCCATTTTGTTCACAGTAGCGGAAGGCAGTGTTAGCTGAGCCACTGGGTTAGTTGAGCCACCCATGTTTCCCTGGAAACTACAGCAGCGACAGTTACATGGTACCACCCTAAACTATCGGCTCATGTGGCCAGACTTTATTTTCTGTGCACTTACAAATGATTTAACTATTCACAGGGAAGAAGAATATTTACACCACTTCGGGCATTAATGAGAAGTTAATTAAAAAAGCTTAATTGTCGAAACGGGGCTAGTTGAGCCACCCAAGGCCGAAGGGAGGGTTAGTTGAGCAACGATTAAAGAACGAAGATGAGTGTACTTTAGCCCAAAACACATCAAAGGATACATTTTTTCGAGCAAATTGGGACATCAGATTGCTAAAAAGCAACATATTAGCAGTTAGTTACACTAGATACGATTGGCATATAAGTCTATATTAACTAAGTGTTTTGACTTATTAATTAAGCATGTAGATTTGTCAGAAACGTGTTGTACCCAATGAGTAGATGTGTTGGCTGAGTTGTTGTTAAATGTTAGTACCAGGCCTACGTAAATTATACAAATAAAGCATTTACCTAACTTACGCTACACTGTGGCTCAACTTTACCCCACACCAAGTGTTAATTGAGCCACCTTACGAACCCTATTTGAATCGGCTGCATATAATTATCAATGCATACTCCATATATTATCTTGGTATAAAATTATCTACTAATAACCATAGTTTATGTGAGTTTAAACAATTTTGACTTATGAATATGATCGTGCCATATATATTAAATCAAAAAGAACGAAAAATGGCTCAACTAACACTGCCTTACGCTACTGGCCTTCAATATTTCTAGTTTTCTACTCTTGAAAGAGGGAGAGAAGAAACCCATAACATTGTTAAATGCACAGACAGCTAAACTGATCAGTCACAAATAATTACATCACTGGACAAGTTGAGTTTAGAATATCAAGAATGTCTAACTTTATTACTTATCTCAAGTCTCAAGTAGTTATACTCCAAACAGCCCAATATTGAGCTAACGCAGGAGTTCGGATAAACGGCTTTAAATTTTCCGAAAATTCTTCCGAAAGACACGGGCAAAGTGGGGTGAACGAAAATGCCCAAGCTTCGAAACGGCGGAGGTGGAATCGAACCAACCTCCGCTCGATCGACAGGCGGGTGCTCTAACCATTAGACCACCGCTCCCCACTTATAACTAGTGCTGGGACGGTTCCGGGTCTGGAAGGGTGTACACCCGAAACCCGCGGTACCTTTTGGGATCCGCAGTACCCATTGGGAACCGCGGTACTTATTGGGACCCGCGGACCACTAATCATACACATGTGGATGTCATAAGGTAACTTTTCTATATGTCCCTGTCATTCCCCTCCTTGCAGGTGTGGGAGACAAGAAGGCTGGAACAGGTGCTGGATCTACACACGGCTTCCCGTTCCAGTTTCTCTATGTCCCTGTCATTCCCCTCCTTGCAGGTGTGGGAGACAAGAAGGCTGGTACAGGCGCTGGATCTACACACAGCTTCCCGTTCCAGTTTCTATATGTCCCTGTCATTCCCCTCCTTGCAGGTGTGGGAGACAAGAAGGCTGGTACAGGTGCTGAATCTACACACGGCTTCCCGTTCCAGTTTCTATATGTCCCTGTCATTCCCCTCCTTGCAGGTGTGGGAGACAAGAAGGCTGGAGCAGGCGCTGGATATACACACAGCTTCCCGTTCCAGTTTCTATATGTCCCTGTCATTCCCCTCCTTGCAGGTGTGGGAGACAAGAAGGCTGGTGCAGGTGCTGGATCTATACACGGCTTCCCGTTCCAGTTTCTCTATGTCCGTGTCATTCCCATCCTTGCAGGTGTGGGAGAAAAGAAGGCTGGTACAGGCGCTGGATCTACACACGGCTTCCCGTTCCAGTTTCTCTATGTCCCTGTCATTCCCCTCCTTGCAGGTGTGGGAGAAAAGAAGGCTGGTACAGGCGCTGGATCTACACACGGCTTCCCGTTCCAGTTTCTCTATGTCCCTGTCATTCCCCTCCTTGCAGGTTTGGGAGACAAGAAGGCTGGTACAGGCGCTGGATCTACACACGGCTTCCCGTTCCAGTTTCTATATGTCCCTGTGATTCCCATCCTTGCAGGGGTGGGAGACAAGAAGGCTGGTACAGGTGCTGGATCTACACACGGCTTCCCGTTCCAGTTTCTCTATGTCCCTGTCATTCCCCTCCTTGTAGGTGTGGGAGACAAGAAGGCTGGTACAGGTGCTGGATCTACACACAGCTTCCCGTTCCAGTTTCTCTATGTCCCTGTCATTTCCCTCCTTGCAGGTGTGGGAGACAAGAAGGCTGGTACAGGTGCTGGATCTACACACGGCTTCCCGTTCCAGTTTATCTATGTCCCTGTCATTCCCCTCCTTGCAGGTGTGGGAGACAAGAAGGCTTGTACAGGTGCTGGATCTACACACGGCTTCCCGTTCCAGTTTCTCTATGTCCCTGTCATTCCCATCCTTGCAGGTGTGGGAGACAAGAAGGCTGGTACAGGTGCTGGGTCTACACACGGCTTCCCGTTCCAGTTTCTCTATGTCCCTGTCATTCCCCTCCTTGCAGGTGTGGGAGACAAGAAGGCTTGTACAGGTGCTGGATCTACACACGGCTTCCCGTTCCAGTTTCTCTATGTCCCTGTCATTCCCATCCTTGCAGGTGTGGGAGACAAGAAGGCTGGTACAGATGCTGGATCTACACACAGCTTCCCGTTCCAGTTTCTATATGTCCCTGTCATTCCCATCCTTGCAGGTGTGGGAGACAAGAAGGCTGGTGCAGGCGCTGGATCTACACACAGCTTCCCGTTCCAGTTTCTATATGTCCCTGTCATTCCCATCCTTGCAGGTGTGGGAGACAAGAAGGCTGGTACAGGTGCTGGAACTACACACAGCTTCCCGTTCCAGTTTCTATATGTCCCTGTCATTCCCCTCCTTGCAGGTGTGGGAGACAAGAAGGCTTGTACAGGTGCTGGAACTACACACAGCTTCCCGTTCCAGTTTCTATATGTCCCTGTCATTCCCCTCCTTGCAGGTGTGGGAGACAAGAAGGCTGGTGCAGGCGCTGGATCTACACACAGCTTCCCGTTCCAGTTTCTCTACTGAAGTTATTTCAACAGGTCGTAGAACACGTTTAATTTCACATTGGAAAACCAATAATTGGAGGCCAAAGTTAATGGTTACGTGGACCATCATTGATAAGAAGCAGTAGGGTATATTAATACAATTGCATTAGCGGCTGCCAAAAACTTGTTCTGATAATGGAGTAGGCACTTTGTCTAGGCGGATACTGGCGCTATATAAGACCAACAATTATTATTACCACCCTCCAACAATGAGATAACCATGTTCTATTGTTTCGGCCCTGTGGTAATACTGTGATGTTGTCCTGTGTTTCATCGTGGTGAGTTTGGCCGTGGGCATCTTGCTGTGTTCAAATTACGTCACAAAGCCAAACTTGGATCTGATTTTTATTATATTAATTAAACCATGGTGGATGTTTGGGAGTTAGTCAATGACATTCCCAAACGAACTCGCTGTGGGTGGTGACGTTGCAATACATGGGTACGTCATTATCAGCCATTCATGTAGGCCACCTTGTCCATTCTTTATGATATTATTGTTTTGTCAAGTCTAATAGTGCGATTCACCAATATTATTTTGTTTATTAAATATTATCAAATACCTTTATAAGTTGCCAATACGGGTCCAGTACCAATTTATATAATTTAAAAAAGAATTAATATAACACGTTTTGTGGATGTCTGCTTCATGGCTTTGTACAGATTGCAATGTTATAAAATACACGTTATAATATTAATATTTTATTTAGTACACTAATCATTACACATTATGTACACAGTCACTACAATGCTGCTTTACATAAATATACAAAAAGTATTATTCTGTACAGCGAGTAGTCAGAAATGTAATGCCAGTTTCCCCCAAAATGCACATCACTGTTTGAATTGTGCAAAACAAAACCACTCAGATCACGTAAGATTTTGACATCACCCATGAACACATCTGTAGCGTTGATTATTCAAAGTAACGCCAAAAACTATGTATACACATTATGATATTTTACAACCTGATCACTGACGAAACAATTTGTACTACCTCCAGTGGCGTATCTAGGATCTCGCAAAGTGGGCTAAGCGGAGGTGGGGGGAGGGGGGCAAGCCTAGCAACCCGTGCTAGCATGTAGCGGCGAAACGGAAAAATATGGCAAAAAAATAAGCCAATTGGCAAGGCCCTATGCCCCCCCCCCCCAATACGCCACTGACTACTATTACTAAAACAATTTGTACTATTACATCTACGTACAATCTACAAACATCAAATGTTTCTTGTTGCTGGAATTTTAGTGTGTAAGTGTGGATTAAACGCGTAATACCCTAATTAACCCAGTGAATGCTGCAGGCACATGCTCCAGTTGCCATGCGGTCGTCTGCACCGCAGTCAGCCATGTGGCGGTACCCTGGTGTGTAGAGGCGTAGACGTCAGGCCACTGTTAGACTACCGGACCGGTTACAGAATGTTTCGAATGCAGTGCCTAAGAATATGCAATTTATCTACTACTCGAATGTAGTGCCTAAGAATATGCAATTTATCTGATTTCAGTGATTTTGTGTGTTAAGTAGTAACTGTATTCAGCCATCAAGGTTGGAACGCTTCAAATGCGGACCTTTGGTAGTGAGATGTTGCAATATGAAGCGGATTTGAAGACGCGTAGGTATTTTGGTGGTGACATTCCCGAGACGCCGCTAGGTGTACTGATATTTGGCAAAAACTGCCATTTTTAGGGTAAGCGCGTTTGCGACACGATTAAAAGAGTTGCAAATGTCAAGTTTTTACTAAACTCGATCAGCATGCCAATGAGATGATGACGGTAGGTATGATTTTTTTTCTTCGAATTTCGAAAATGTGCCGTTGTGACAAAATAACGGTGGTTCACATAAAAAAAAATCAAAACAATTGCTAGGCTGCCCTATGTTGTGTGTGTTTGACTTCAGTGTCATGCTAGGTGTTATTTAATTTACACTACAATAAGCACTTTTTAGTAACGTCATGTTTAGTAGTTTATCACAAAATTATTTCGGCTTTTCGGAATTGTCACATTCGCCATGTCTCGATGTCCACTAGCTGTTGTCGCGGGACAAAGGTGAAACTGACCGCGGGCCAGAGTAGGCTACAATAACAACCGAGTGACAAGAAGAGCCATTTCAACCGCATATTTGGAAACCCGAAACCAGAATTTAGATATTTCTTTTAAACATTTCTTTAAAATGGGTGATAATTGGACAATGGGATTTCATACTAAAAGTGGGATACGCCATGTCAGGCATGATATACAAAAGTGAAGTCACAGTTGTCGCAGGATTGTCTCATTTATTAGGTTAATCAGCATAAGGAATTTGCACAAAATCAACCAAAAACAAGCAGCCGGCGGTACTGCCAACTATGATCGCAAAACATTACAATTGTGTACACATATGCTCACATGGTTCCAAATTGTTGATAGTTTTCCTTTTCTTGGTATTTTATTACTATCATTAGACAAATAAAGGACTTCATGGGTCAAAGATCATATGCAAATATTCCAGAAATCGTGATATATGATAACAAACAGTTGTATTAGTAGTTTGGAAAACATTAACAAATAATGTTATTGGCTACACATCGATAAAAACTAATTATGTTATTGGTAAAGAAGCCCGAAGCGATTTAACATTTCGCTCGGCGATGTCCGTACGGAGTCAGCGTGTGACGTCATCCTGGCCAAACGAATATCAGCACACATTGTCATTCCATAGCAACGCAGAACATCTGCGTACGTTAAAGGTTTATACGTTGCAGTGGGAAAAAAAACAACGAACTAGGGTGTGACATCAGTTTCATTATTTAAAACACCATTAAAACAGTGCAACATATATTGATTTTAAATAATAGCTGGTGTAGATTGAGAGTTGTGCTGCGACAAAATCGGAAAGCCAAAGCCAGGGCAAGCCAACACAAAGGCGAGACAGCTCTACTCAAAAAGTTAGATCGACACAGTATATATATATATATATATATATATATATATATATATATATATATATATATATATATATATATATATATATATATATATATATATATATATATATATATATATATATATATATATATGACAGTATCATTTGCTTAGCGCTTAAACTTAGTCACATCGAGATATATATGTTATTAGTGACAGTTGGATACAATTATTAAATGACCTTTACCAACTGTTCTTTTTCAATTCCTATAGCAAACGAGCTCAGGGTTCTGCCATTAAGCATCAGCAAGGTATAAATATATATATATATATATATATATATATATATATATATATATATATATATATATATTATATATATATATATATATATATATATATATATATATATATATATATATATATATATATATATATATATATATATATATATATATATATATATATATATATATATATATATATATATAATTAAGATCAAACAATCGAGTAACGCAAAGACAAAGTCGGCCGCTGGCCCAACTTCCAAGCCTAGGCTAGGGCTTGGTTAGACTCGACGACTGTGTCTACTACAGCTTGTACAAACTAAACATGGAATATAAAAACAGTTTGATAAATAAATATGCATGGTACTGCCAAAACAACACTATTGTAAATACATTTACGCTATTTTTTTTATCCCGGGCATTTATTTACTGGGGCGTGAATCCGAAGGCTTCGGCCAAAATAAATCAGACCTGGTTTGACACAACTTGCTGTCGCTACTAACTTCATTTTTGTGACTGTGACCGCGTTGTTGACTCGTACATTTACAGAATGACTCGAACAGATAAGTTTATGTCAATTGTACCGTCAGAATCGCCGTCGCTCGACATTTTGCGTGATCGAAATTTTGCTAAAATTTAAGTGCCTTTGAACCGACGTAGGCGAAGTTCGTTTGTTTCGCCAAAATGATGTCAGGCGGCCTGAAATCTACCGACCAAAATCCACAAACTGGTTTCGGAAAGTCCCTTCGGGAATTTAGGTATATCCCCCGTTTTATGACTAAATTAATGTAACTTTTTACAATTACATGACTGAATATGAATAAGGGGATGCAGTTCTATCCTGAACGAGTGACAAATAAATAAATGTATCCCACCTAAGCATATGATCTTTAAGTAACATTTCCAATTACCAATTTGCATAGTTATTCGCAATCCGTTATATCATAAGGACTTCCTGTCGCTCGTTTCCTGCATTTTTCAGTTTCTAATACAATCAAAACTAAATATTCTTTGACATGACATTATGAGAAAACACATGATCAACCATAATATATTAGTCGGTAAAACTGATATCATTGTTATAACAATATTATATAACAATTTATATATATATATATATATAAAAGTTAACAATATATATACACATATTACATATTACTAAACGTGGATGCAAAGACATATACAGTCATCAACAACTGTCTGGTGGTTCGTTGATGGCAGGCGAGATATAATCGCAAGTATGACTGAAATGGCCTAGGTTGTCACTTATTGTGTTTTTCTTTCATTATGCATTCTCATGATATTGAGACGTGATGGCGAGCCAAATGAAGGGCTATTGTGATTCATAAGATTGATGCCGTAGCAAGTAGTTTGCGCGTAGAGCCCAATCGTTTCAATACACATTACTAATAAAACAATAGGAACTACTGACATGCCCCATTAACTTTGTGTTGTTAAATAGTTAATAATGTTAGGACATGATTATATATTTATAATGCTAATGAATAAATTTCGTTTCGTCTATAAAGCTAGCAATATGTATTAAGGACTCCTGTATTAAGATAAAATATACAAATTAATGGCCAATCAGAATTAAAGCTCTGATTGGGGAAACACACATTACGTCACACGATCAAGCATATTACAAGCATTCGTCATATTACAGAACTATTATGGGAATCTGAATTTTCTTAGGTTTGCCTAAGTAAGACTTCACCATAATAACCCCCAAAGCAGGCAGCAACCATTATTTACATAATACATAGAAACACCCGCGACTATTGCATAGAACACATGACCACAGCAACCATTACAGAAAACTTGCAATACCGGATACCCTATTCTCTCCGGAAATCGCGGGAAATCAGTGTTCCTATACATAGACACCATGTACTCTTTAGATAATACATAGAAACACCGGCGACAATTGCACAGAACATATGACCACAGCAATCATTCTAGAGAACTTGCAATACCCTATTCTGTCGGGAATTCGCAGAAACGCTGTGTCCCTATGCATATACACCACGCACGCACGCACGCACCCACGCACCCACGCACGCACGCACGCACACAGGGAAACACCAAGAAAATGCTGGTTGTCTATGGAAATGAAACACGTCATCAGTCGTCTAGGTCGAGCAGTTAGTTCTGCATGTTGGCGGCGTCCGACCATGCCGGATGCTTGGCGCCGTCCATCTCCGTCGCCAGCTTGTTGTCAGACCTGGAAACACATATATATTTTCTCTGATGCGCGATCAATACAAAGAAATGTCATTCGCCGATTTGTTTAACGTGAAATTATTGAATTTCAAGTATTAGCAAAAATGCGCATCCTCCGGACGGGATAACAGTGACTGTAAAATGTCACGATACACAACTTTATAACAGAAATATCCACCAATGCCTTGGTACACGGTGCTGCCAGTTAATATATTGATGGCTTCTTGAATTAGCGACGTTATACTGCCAGTTATACAACGGGTAGCCGTGATTATATCCACTCGACGTTCACAAACTTTAATACATGATTCTCAGAAGGAGGCAGCCGTGATATATGTATCAACTCATACAACACACGGTTGTCTCGTTCTGAGAATCCAGCTGACATTTGAATCATTTCGAACGCGATCGAGTACGCGCGTTGGTGATTGTTCTAATTTACGTAATCTGCGTCAAACGTCCGCATCTATACGAATGCTTCGAGATACCGGCCCAGCAGCATATTTACAAATGTAGGAAATGACTTGAGCTTGAGTTTGAGTACGCCTTATAACCTCGGGCCCTGGTTGGTCTAGAGAATTTTACCGTGATATATCAACTCATATAACACGCGGTTGCCTCGTTCTGAGAATCCAGCTGACATTTCAATCATTTCGAACGCGGCCGAGTACGCGCGTTGGCATAGACACGTGGTTGTTCGAACGCTTTCCTTGTTTTCTGTGATTGTTCTGATTTACGCAACATGCGTCAAACGTCCGCATCAGTTTTTACCGTACGAATGCTTCGTGAAACCGGCTCATTGTATGACGTAACATTGGACAATAAAAAAGACGCATGACGTTGCCAACAACTGTAGGTAATTGTTCCCACAGCGTTACGGACAGTTATTCGTAATAACTACAAAGGGTAATTCTATTGTTCATGAAAAGGGTAATAGCTGGGTGAATTTCGAAAACATACTTACATACTCATGTTGGATTCTAATAAGATTGTTTGTACGAAGGAACGACACAGCATGGCGACAGAAGACAGCAATAGAACCGTCGACATACCTCAAATTGTGAGACGTGCCGCCGATGGTCGCTTGGCAGTCCGGGCACTTGGACTCTTCCGTGGCGCCTCCGCATTCTCCAATCGCGTAGATGTGCCCTGTTTCACGTACACAAACAGATATTAGATTCGTTGCGTGACTGATACTTCTAGATAGCATAAATGTAATATATTCCGGATATAATCAACATATCAGTGCAGCCATATCGACATAATATCGACACACTTTTGAACTAATATTGCTGCAGAATTAATCCAATCATATTGAAAACGCCTGGAATAATCTTGAACTGCCAATTATATTAACTGTTCTCATTTAATTTTAAAAGTCCACTCGTTGTGGATACGTCATATAACTAGTTAAACATTATTTGGAGAATACAGACATTAACCGCCCCTTAATATGTACGTGCATCGAATACCAATGTTTGTGTGCAACCCCATTCTCCCCCTCTGTCCAGCGAGGACACACACGTACCATTTGGACATTTGAACCAATGACCTTTCGCCAGTCCGACAGCCTTGACCACCTGTAGCTTCTCAACGTCCGTGAGCTGACAACTTCTGACCGCCTTGCGCACCTCCTGCAAGGTTAAGCCGGCCGCCTCCAGCTGTTCATCACTGAGAGACGTGCCGCCTGTCAGGAGTTGAACGGTCGCATCAAAGCTAGTTGACAGTGACTTGGAAACATCCCCAGTCCCCTGTCTCATCCGTTGACTCAGCTGGCCGGCTGTCACCCTGAGTGTCAGTCGCGTTGTCTCACGACTCATGTCTGTCTGCTCCTGCTCGGTGAGCCGACGGCGTGAAGTCAGCGCCCACTTCTCCAGAGCGTTCATCTCTTCGACCAGCTGCTCGTCTGTTATGTCAGACATTGCTTTACGGAGTTTCAGCAGCACCAACAACAAGTTGGTGATGTTCTCAAGGCACGTGGCTTCTTCGAGGCATAGACGAGCATTCTTCATGCAGAGTTTGATATCATTTATTTTACGTACGACAGGTCGACTTCTAAGCTGGAAGTTGACAGACACATTTCGCATATGTACAGTTGCCAGAGCAGTCGATACGCGTTGTTTCGAGGCTTTTATCTTCGCCTGATCACCAATGACGCGACTCTTCACCTCTTCGATGTCAGCTAGTGTTCTGTTGACAATTGTCCCATAACGTCGGCTGCGTCGTACTGGAGTCTTGCACTTGGGACAACATTTCAAGTGGATGTCGACGGTGCCCTCTGTCGAGCGTTCCGATAGTTCCATCCACTGGTCCATTCCTCCGACCTCCAACACGTGGCCGCAATCTTCAAGCTGGACGAATCTGGCACCGGGGTCTTCTTCGGTACCGAAGAATAACTCACACACCTGGGAACAATAAATCTCTTGTGAGCGCGTTCTCTGAATCATATTCTTAATTCTGTGTCACAATCTCAAATTTCTAGATGATGTCTACGCAATAATCATACTTGTTCGGTTTACAGTACATATACAAAATTACAAAAACAAAAAATCCCTTAGAAATATTCCAAACTCATAGATATAGAATGTAACCGGTCATGCATAACATTTAAAGAACAAGCTTTTTAAAATAGATTTGTTATATATATATTAATATGCTATATGTTGTATGTTACTATATGTAAACAAAAGAGAAAATAAGACAACAAAATATTTCTTTCATCTATGATAGAATTCTTGTCGTACTTGTAATTTGCGTGGAAGACACAACGTGCCGTTCTAGAGTAAAACTGCAAATGGTAAAAGAATTAATACGTCATTTTTCAAACACGTCAGTCAGATTATATGTATAGGAAACTAACTGCAACCATTCGTACCTGATCGCGGTTGCAGACACCACACGTGTCCGGACACGGCTCCCCGCACATCCCGATACACTCGTGTCCGCACTTGAGGCGCTTCTTGCGGCCGTGAGGACACCGGGGCCGGTCACACTGCTCGTGGCACAGCTTGCTGCAACTGTAGTGTGGACAGCGCCACGAACACGGCTCCACACACGGCTGACACGGCTCGCCACACGGCTTCATACACACACTGTGTATGCAGCGGTTCTGACAATTCTGTCCGCACGGAGGACAGGTGGCAGAGCAGATGTCGCGACATGAGTGACCGCACACCAGGGTACGGCCACAGCGATGGCTGCAGGGCGTGTGCAGGCGACCTCGGTGGCAACTGAAGCATGTGCCCCTACAGGGGTGCCCGCAAGACAAGGTTGCCTCGCACGGCTGAGGACACTCGGTGCGGTTGTGGCAAGGAACCGTGACTGTGTGACCGCACGGGAACTGGCGCCGCACTTCCTGGACACACGACGTTGTGTGAGGGTCGCCACAGACCTCAGCACACGTGTGTCCACACGTCAAGACGTGTTCACACGGAACGAGACACCTGAATGTGGCGGGATCCTTGTGACATGGAACATTCTGTGTGTGTCCGCAGGAGGGTATCACCTTATCAAGCAACACGACACATTCGCCGCATGTCTCGTAACATATCCGAGGGCACACGTGACCGCGGTCACACAACACCTTCGTGCACGGCTTCAGACACTTGTACTGTTCATGGTTGACATCGTACGGGTGACAACGCAGCTCGCACACGTGACCGCACAGAAGACGGGCCTCGCACCTCCGCAGACACCCTCCGTCGGGGGCTCCTTTGAACCCTTCAGCCGTCGACACATTCAACCTCTCCTCGTCAGGGTGATTTTGACAATACAACCCGAGTTCCTCGCCGATGGCGCCAGCGCTGTTCAGTGACTCGACTATTTTCTTCCACAGTTTACTCTTCAAGGAGAACATCTCAAAGTTTCCGACGACGTAGAATCCGACACGGGCCCTCGAGAGAGCGACACAGACGCGGTTGTCCTCGGCAAGAAATCCAGTTTTACCATCGTCGTTGCTACGCACAAGAGACAGTAGGATGATGTCGTTCTCCTCACCTTGATAGTTGTCGACGACGCAGACACGAACGCCATCGAAGTCTTTCTTGGCCATTCGCTTGCGCAGCTCAAACAGCTGTCCGGTGTAGGCCGTCAACACAGTGATCTTCTCCGCCAAGTGGCCCTGCAGTAGCAGGTAGCGACACAACGCGGCGACAAACGCCGCCTCGTGTTCGTTCCGGTGACTCATGCCCTCGTCATCATGCTGCTCCTTGTGGGAGTGCTGCAGGAAGAACACGTTCCTCGACACGCCCTTCACCTGTCCGCGGCCACACACGCAGGGGTCATCGCGCAGATTGGGGTAGATATGACGCAGAAGCACCGAGATCTCGGGTCGCATCCTGTGTTGGTACTCCAGTGTCTCACACGGCACGCCGTTGTTGACCATGCGCTCGAACAGCGAGATGTTGAGGTTGTACCTCCGCGCCAGCCTGTACACGTTGGGATTTGGTCGCAGCTGCTGGTGGTCACCGATCAGGATGAGGTGCTCGCAGCTTCCGTTGATCGCTGTCACGATGTGAGACTCGAGAACTTCGGCCGCTTCCTCCACGACGATGATCTTTGGTCGAAGCTCCTGGAGCAGCGTCCGATTCTTCGCTGCCCCCGTCGTTGTCATGCCAAGTACTGTTGCCTGACGCATGATGAGCAGGTTGATCTGTCCGTCTACCTCCTTCAGTCTGTCGGCGGCCATCTGATACTGTATGGCGTTGTCTGACATCGTCTTTCGCAGGTCACGTCGGTACTCGCCGATCCAGTGTCGGTACAATCTCCATCGCTGCTGGAGTGGAAGTTTCCAAATGTCGACGATTTTCCTCGAGTCTTCTTCTGACATCTCATCAGTCAGCCCCATGTTCCATTGGGAAACTTTCTTTTGTTTCTTCTTTGCTTGTTGCTTCTGCCAACCGTTATCGTGTGGGGAATAGACGAGTTCTTTTTCGATGCGCTCTTGTTCTGCGTTGTGTCGGTTCTGGTCGCGTTTCTTGTCGTCGGGTCTTCGCTGCTGCTCTAGATGCATTGCTTCATCATGTGCCTGCATTTGCTTGACATCTAACGCCAGCCATTTGGCCATAAGCTGTCCTTTCCTAAGTTGAGTGAAGTGTTTGTCATGCATATATATACTCACTGCTTCGATTCGGATCAAGTGACTGTACGTGGTGGTGAGGCGACACGTGGCCTCTACGATACTATGTTCACAGTTTTCCATGTCGCTATAAGCTTCAGCACGGATCTCGGAAATTCCACGCGGAAGTCTGCTATCCCTATATGCCAACGGTCGCTTGTTTTGTAACGAAAAGGTCCGAATGAGTTCGCTCTGACTGCGCCCACCGACTCGTACGATGCCGTTCTTCTGGAAGGCGTGGATACCCTCGAGGAACTGGTCGAGCGCGTGGTTCGTCAAGCACACGACTAGGATTGGAAGCGACTTCGTCAGATCATCGTCCCCAGCAGCATTCCAGACATGCTGATTACGCAGCAGTGTCTGCACCACCTTCAGGCCGATGTGTGTCTTGCCGGTTCCTGGCGGACCCTGGATGACGACAAACTCCCGAGTGAGAGCCGCCTGCACCGCCCGCAGCTGACTCTCGTCCAGGCCCAGCGTCTCCTTCGGCGGCCATTGCTCCAGCTGCAGAACCGGTACTGATGTTGCATTCTGGCCTCCACTGCAGTCCAGTTCTTCTTCTGACGCGTTTGTGTCTGCTGCTGCTACTGCTGCTGCTGCTGCTGCTGCTGCTTCTGCTGCTGCTGCTGCTGCTGCTGCTGCTTCTCTATCTCTGCCTCGCGATGCCCCCAACCTTCGCAGCTTGGCTTCCTCTTTATTCTCCGATGTAGTGTCTTTCATCAGACAACTCAAGTCGTACGTCGTTTGTTCTTTCCCATCCAGGTACGACGGTGGCTTCATCTCCACCTCGCCGTAAACGACGTAATTCTGGAAGGGCAAATCGGGCTCATCCAATTCTTCCTTCTCCTGAATGCTCTGAAGTCCCTGCAAGATGTGTCGGTACGCTCCAAAGGACGCCGTGGGTTCTACCATCACGTATGTCTCCTCACGTGACGTGTCCGGCAGTCCGCGTATATTCTCAAAACGCAAAAAGACTTCCCCGAGGGCAAGACCCTTCGCATCGCGTTCGTGAACTGTGGCAAAGGAAACCGTCTGGAAGCCATTCTTCGAGAGGCAGACCATCGAGCTATAGTTTAGACGTTTACTATCCGCCCAATCGACTTTCTTTAGTCGCGAAACGTCAAACCGAATACGAAGCGCAACAGAGTTATTCAAGCAGACCGGCTCAACAACGTGAACATTCCGATAGACGCGGATATCGTTGAAGCCTCTGACAGTGCCCTCTGCCTCCGTGTACTCACGAATGCCATCTCGTAGTGGTGACATGAAATCCTCTCGCAGCAGCCGGAACTGTACGTCCAGATAATGGTCGAGGTCTTGGTACGCACCACGGACTTTGTTCACGCGTAGAAACACCTCGCCTTGTAAGTGCAGATCGGCCAGCGTCGGACATATGGACAGGGATCGGAAACTCTCTGGTGGATTTACGTAGTCAGCCGGCATTTCGTCCACCGATAACCTGACGGCTACGTCCCGATTAGACATCTCCGTTTTTATCCTATTCATTTCTGTCCAGATTGCCTCGATGTTCTTGTTTTCTTCCTTTGGTTGTCTAGCTGGTGACGCGAGCGATCGTTCGCGGAGTGATGCTACGACACATTCGATAGCAGCAAACGATGGACGCAACATCATATGACTGCCACTGGGCATGCGCACGACAAGTTGCCAGAAAAGTGTCAGCAGATCGCGGATACATGAAACGTTATACGATGAAGGCGACGACAACATCCGGGTAACGCACGATGTCACGTGATGACTAAGGAAGTTTGACGTGCGCAGCATGTTGAGCAACTGAAGTACATTGGCGGGTGACGTCTTGCATGTGCACGCCTTGGCCATTACAGCTATCGCCAGTTCGACCATGTCCGGTCTAACATCAACAGCATTTAGCAACACGGGAAATCCGCTGCTCTCGCAGACTAACTCGTATATTATTGTTTGTGCATTTCCACTGCTTAGATCTGAAAGTTTCCTGTACCCAATGGGGTACGTTCTTGCCTCGTGTGGCGCTTTGCCATATCTACAATTGGAAATCGTCATTGTGTAATCACATATTATGTATGTACATACTTTCCTACATATATAAATGCATATAGCGAACGTGCTGGTGTAATAATGTAGCGCATTTAAGTAATATTGCTATGCAACTCTTAAATATGTGAAAGATATAAATGTGTAACATTACAGATTAACAAACCATTGCAATAATACGTTTCGTATAAAGACACCACGAATGGTAAATCACAGTATTGTTTATAATAATAATAATAATAATAATGTCTAATGTTTGAACCTACCGTTGTCTCTGCCTTCTTTGTTGATCTACGTTTGGCATATCCCACTTAGTGCCCTTCCGTTCCTCCGATGTGGGCTGGTCCAAACTAGGATACGGCAATGTGGTGGTATATCGCCCCGAACTTCCCTGTCGTCGGCATCGATCCATGTTTGCTGGAACTTTCCGTGGCTTGTTCTCCGAGTCACGCTGTGGCCCCCTCCGCCAAGGCTGGTCACTACTAGGATGCGGTTCTGTGGTGGTATATCGTTCCGAACTTCCCTGTCGTCGGCGTAGATCCATGTTTGCGGAAGCGTTGCGTGGCTTATACCCCGTGTCACGCTGTGGCCCCCTCCGCCTAGGCTGATCACTACTAGGATGCGGTTCTGTGGTGGTATATCGTTCCGAACTTCCCTGTCGTCGGCGTAGATCCATGTTTGCGGAAGCGTTGCGTGGCTTATACCCCGTGTCACGCTGTGGCCCCCTCCGCCTAGGCTGATCACTACTAGGATGCGGTTGTGTGGTGGTATATCGTTCCGAACTTCCCTGTCGTCGACGTAGATCCATGTTTGCGGAAGCGTTGCGTGGCTTATACCCCGTGTCACGCTGTGGCCCCCTCCGCCTAGGCTGATCACTACTAGGATGCGGTTCTGTGGTGGTATATCGTTCCGAACTTCCCTTCCGTCGGCGTAGATCCATGTTTGCGGAAGCGTTGCGTGGTTTAAACCCCGTGTCACGTTGTGGCCCCCTCCACCTAGGCTGATCACTACTAGGATGCTGATATATGGGGCTATGTCGCTCCGTATCTTGAGGCTCTTGTATAGCGTATGCTCCTTTTTCTACAGCACCTACACTTTCCAGTGTGGAACTTTTTCGCGGCACTCGCAGTCCCGGTTGGAAGACTTCGCTACCTCTTTGTCGCGACCCATCTCGCTGTAATTCTGACTCAGGCTGATATCGGCGTCCATATCTGACGTCTTGTGTTGGCCCGTCCATGGGCGATATACATCGACGTCTACTCGGTGACCCCCATCGAAAGTCTCTTCCTCGAAGACCTTGCCCCTGTGCCGTGGAGTCGTCTATGTCACAACCTTGTGACTTAGGTCTGACGTCGGCCATGCCTCTGCGAAATAAGACAATTCAGTGTATTTCTTACTTTTTAGAGACGAATGATCTGGGTGGGTGGGTGGGTGGGTGGGTGGGTGGGTGGGTGGGTGGGTGTGTGGGTGGGTGTGTGGGTTGGTGAGTGAGTGGGTGGGTGGGTGGGTGGGTGGGTGGGTGGGTGGGTGGGTGGGTGGGTGGGTGGGTGGGTGGGTGGGTGGGTGGGTGGGTGGGTGGTTGGTTGGGTGGCCACGTCGCAGTGTTCCCGGTGGCAAAACTAAAGCAACCAACAACACCCCCATCCGTGTACCAACCAACACGTGTGCTCTTCCAATAGCGAACACAAACATTTGCGGTGATAACAAAGTCGGCGGCGGACTGACACATGCCATCTGTGTTCAATGAAATATGTAAGAATATTATAACATGATGGGAACTGGTTTAGGAGAAAAACGGACGCAGTAAACATCCATCGAACGAAACCTTGAACTGAGACGCCGACCAGAAGCGTCCACCATTCCTTCTCCAGCTTGTTTCACATGACCGTAGTCATGTGACGCATAGTGACGTCAGTCCGCCGACGAAAGCCGACTGAGTCAGTCGAAATATTCGGAGAATACAAAGACATTCATTCAGACGTAAATAACATGTGTAATGCAACGTTGTATTGTTCTCGCATAAGTATAATCAACAGCACACACACGCACGCACGCGCGCGCGCGCGCGCGCACACACACACACCTTGTCCACGGCCTAAACAATGGATTGGTCTTCTTAAGCTTTGTATCTGATGTTGCTGCAAACTTAACCCATTTAGGCCCCAGGATTTTATTAAAACATGTTCCCAGCATTTCTGGCAATTTCGAGCGATTTTACTTCCTTCAAAAATCTGTAGAAAAAACTATTCAATATTGACAATTACAAGTTGTGTTTAGTTTGAAGAGTAGTAATTTCTCCACATGCATGTATACATAGAAATAGGATATATTAATAAAATGTTGATATTTGATCACAATTAGTACATTTGTTAAAACTTTGAAATTTGCAACTGACAATGATCCCATGCTATAACCCTATGCAACTCAGCGAAGAAAATGTAGCTATATGTGTTAGCTTTGCACCACTGAAAACATTATAAAATTCTGACGGTTATTTTTCAGGTTACACCATATTTTATCATTACAAATATAGAAATAAAAATGTTCGAGATAGCGTGAACAAAACTGATGAAAATCAAGATTTCCGAAAGGGCAACACATGCACGTAACGAGCTGTTGTTGTTGTTACAAAATGTATCCGCTAGGGTGTGGCAAAATTTGTAGCGTTTAGTTCAGTAGTTATTCGCCAGGATTTGAATAGAGTGTCCTGTATGCGGCCTGCGGCGGCCGTTCCAGAACTGCACAGAGCGGCCGGCCGCGGCCGTTGTGGGGTCTAATGGGTTAATAACATCGCATTAGTTCGTCAATGCACCCAGACAGCTGGGTTTGTATTCGGAGTTGTAAAGCGAGTCCAAATGAACAAAGCCCATGTTGTCTGCACAACAATTGATAAATTGGAGCGTTACAATCGTACAATGTTACTCAGGCGTCGACTAAACACGAGAAGTTATACAACACTGGATCACGCCTGTTGCCTTTCCGCATACATATATGCGCCCTTTCTGTGTACCGGATACACATTCGTGATAGCGTGCGCCGTTAAATATTGACCTTTTAAACTAATTGAAATATCCCACAGAAGTGGAGATACAGCTAAAACTGAAATGACATGATTTGACGACGGCTATATTAGATTACTCCGGTTTCAAATTCAAGCTGCGATTGGCACCGTGAGAAGAGAAACATTGAAATAAAAGTTGGAACTTTCAATCATATCTTGTGTGCATGCGCTATATATAAATGTTGCACAATGTTATTTTTTATTCGATTAATGGGTTGGTCACACTCTAAGAAAACCGCCATCAATCATACATGCACTCACATGGAACCCCTTAGGGAAGAGAAAAAGACTAGAAACACCTGGCGGCGAGACCTTGAAGCAAAAACGAAAAAGATGGGTTACACCTGGAACTAAATTACTAAGATGGCACAAAACATGAGATATTTCAGAACTTTTGCGATGCCACGTGCTTCCAGCGAGCAAATGGGCCCAAGTTAGAGTATTATTATCTGCATAAGTATTCTCGCTAAACGTCACAGAATACCGGGTAATCATGTATTATATTAGCCTAAATTATTTAAGCCGCTAAATAGCATTCTTACCTAATTTTTCTATGTTAATGCACTCATTGAAAACCACGGCTGAGAGAGTTATGGGCCGTATTGTCCCAGGAAGAGGGAGTTATGGGCCGTATTGTCCCAGGAAGAGGGAGTTATGGGCCGTATTGTCCCAGGAAGAGGGTCTTCTTGGGGCAAGACGGTTTTTTGGGGGTACCTTGGTACTCTTCTAATTTACAAATGCAACTGATATGAACACCTTAAAGTGAAACCAAAGGCATGTTGGAGTCCTTTGCACCTATAAGAGTACATAAAAACTAACCATTTGCAACTACAATCAAGAATATCACGCAAGTGTTTAACTAAATATACCTCGTTGAACAATGAAAATCTTTTTTGCATGGGCAGCGCCATATTTGTTTAGAAGCATACGTCAACAGTGCTGACTAGGTTTCCCACAACTCCACATTTAAACGCCTGATCGTAGACGTAGACGATTTTAGTCACATACTTGCCTATAAGTTTGGACATGCTGTTTGCGTCTAAAATCAACTTATTTTGCAAGATAGTCCATTGATTCATTGCTTACTAACTGCCTCGCCTTCCGATTTGACAGTTCTCTTGTCATGATCAAGTGTTTGCGTTGTATCGAAGCCTTCGGCTGAGGTACATGCTGGACGATTGTCGGTACCGCTTCAGGCTTTAACGTTCTCCATCGCCGACGTTTTGAGGGATCTTGACAAATTAGTTGATTAAAAATATATCAACCTCAAAACATGACTCTTCGAAATGGGCCGAACAAAGTCTAACATATCTCGTGGGCTTCCAGCCCGCCCACAATAGTGAATTCATTGCTTCACTACTGTCTGTTTTTCCAGAGGAAATCGAAAAAAGACAACTCCCTATACCTCACTGAATCATGCTTACATACGAATGCTGCACAGTACAACATTGTAAGAGTTCTTGCTGCGTGTAAATCCAATAAACAAGCATTTGCATTTGTTAACAAGCCAGCAATCCACGCGTACTTTGCTGTAAAAACGTGCATCGTATGGGGTAACGACTTGTCCCACTTACGGGGCTAATCGTTACAGTCGACCGCGCCTGGGAAACTTCACATATCTACCTAACTACAATATGGAAAATCAATGATGTAGCCTCGGGTCCCATATTGAAAACAACTTCGTCTTTTGGTTGAGATACTGATGTTTATTGTGTAACACCGTGAAAACTGTGAAAAGAAATTACAAATATTAACAAACAGTTTTACACCATATCTATATGTAAATGTTATACTATAGGTGACCTAGTTACTCATCAATGATTAAAATCATCACACTAAGTGGTCTAAAGCTGGTTGCACACATACAGTGGTATGTTATCTTGTATTCCCATATGTCAACACATCTAACACATAGCATTGATATGATCAAGGTACAGACACATGCAATAACACAATGAATGTATTTGGATGCTTGCGTCGATCTTGTGTTGTATGAATGTTGAGATATATCATCATTGGTCATTCTGAGTAGTGCCGCAGCTACAAGCAGATCCTTATCTGCCTTGAGCCGATCTATACCAAGACGGACATTTTGATCAGGCACAGCGGTGGACGTGTTCTTCAATTCTTCGTAGATAGTTTCAATCTGTTGAAAACCCTGCATGAGACACGACTTCATTTTTGTGAGAGTCTCTTGCGTGCAATACCCGCTCAGTCTGATTTCCGCTTCGTTGGTTTCTGAGGCGTATTTGTCGTGTAGTTTCCAAAAGGTTGTAGTTAATTCTTTCAGTTTGTTTTCTCTCACCTTTTCAGTGAACTTTCGCTTGCGATGTCCTCTTCGTGCAACATCTTCATCGGCGGGCTCACTGTGGACGGCGGGCTCACTGTGGACGGCGGGCTCACTGTGGACGGCGGGCTCACTGTGGACGGCGGGCTCACTGTGGACGGCGGGCTCACTGTGGACGGCGGGCTCACTGTGGACGGCGGGCTCACTGTGGACTGCGGGCTCACTGTGGACGGCGGGCTCACTGTGGACGGCGGGCTCACTGTGGACGGCGGGCTCACTGTGGACGGCGGGCTCACTGTGGACGGCGGGCTCACTGTGGACGGCGGGCTCACTGTGGACGTGTTGATCCACTTCTTCATTTTCATCAGAGGGTTGGCTGCTGTTGTCTTGGTCCACCTCTTCGTGTAGGGGAGGATCATTTGTCATTTCCTTCCCTGTCAGTTTATCCATTATGTTAGCACAGGTTATGCAGCTAACAAGGAGCAGCACACAACACCCAACAAATATACCTTGATCACCTTAACCTGATATGCAATTTGAACAGTGATTAGCAACACAAGTACAAATAATATATATCAAACCACTTTTCCAACAAAAACTAATGAATCACATATAAATCAAATGTTCATTAGTCTTCTTGTTCACCTTTGTGACCTCTTCTTTGGCTCTATGTAGAGTGTCACTTTAACTAACAACTTGCAACCAATTGTTGTATTGTTTACGACTGTTCCTATGGTCCTTATGACCATAACACACCCAACTTATTTGAGTATGCTCGTGGTTGATCGTAAACACTTGCAACCGTTGGTTACAGTCTAGTCACTCGAAGTCGGCGAATGTCATCACTGTCGATGGGGTTCTGTGTAGGACGTCTTACGTAATCGTCGTCCATCAGAAGTCTTGGGTCGTTGTCATCTCACGTCGGCGTCATCGTTCTCGGAAGACGTCGAATTTTCACTGTAGCCTCGGGTCCCATATTGAAAACAACTTCGTCTTTTGGTTGAGATACTGATGTTTATTGTGTAACACCGTGAAAACTGTGAAAAGAAATTACAACTATTAACAAACAGTTTTACACCATATATATATATATATATATATATATATATATATATATATATATATATATATATATATATATATATATATATATATATATATATATATATATATATATATATATATGTAAATGGTGTACTATACTAAAGGTAGGTGACCTAGTTACTCATCAATGATTAAAATAGTCACACTAAGTGGTCTAAAGCTGGTTGCACACATACAGTGGTATGTTATCTTGTATTCCCATATGTTAACACATCTAACACATAGCATTGATATGATCAAGGTACAGACACATGCACTAACACAATGAATGTATAATCGAATAAATAATGTCACTAGATACAACTGTGTCATATTTATACAGTACTATGTGGATAGATAGCCTTATATTTGACAATGATAAGTTCATATCATTAGGGAAAGTACATGGTACAGCGTACTATATTGTGAGACTGATCTTAACATCAAGTTTAACCATGAAAAACAAGACATTTGTAATACTACTACATTCTAAGTGATTCTTTGTTATTCATTAGTTTGCTACATACCTCGTTGCGTCTAATATGGGACTCAGGTAGTCAGATGTTCATAGATTGAGTTCTTTATTCTATTCTGTGGAAGCTGCCATGTCATTGCTTTTGGACAGATCACTCGGCGGCAGCACGCTGTGTTCCTACTCGATTTTGTTTACGAGTTTAGATAATAATAGTGTCAACTAGTAATACATGCCATTTGGACTGATATACAACTACATGTTACATGAAACTATTATCATAATCAGTTAGATACACAGACTCTTACTGCTAGGTAACATAAACAAAACTATGTTGCTCAGCGTAGATGTTTCCCAAGGGTGTGAATCAACCATCTCCTGTCACTAATACAGGGGTAAGACCACAGTTGACCTTCCTGTTTATTGTTTCACACGAATGTAGGGCGTATTAAATTGCGATATGTGAATTTAAAGAATTCATATGATGTGACATAAGTGCAATTGCGCAGGCATATTCACAGGTTTGTTTGTAGAAGCTATTGGCTGTGAAATGGTTGTTGTGACGAGTGGTGGGTCCGCACCATTGTAGCTTCCTTCCATGTTATGACGAGTGGTGGGTCCGCACTATTGTAGCTTCCTTCCTTCCTTAATTATGTCTAGGACGGACTGACGTTTGGGATCATGTCATGTCATTGAAGGTGTGCACTATAAATTAATTGGTTTTTGTGTTCTTTGTCATATTTGCAGGATTCTTCTAAGACACTTCATCTCAGAAGCCTGTAATCTTCAGTCAGTTTGTGAGGTCAACATCCAACTTTCACATCCGTTGGTCAATAAACATAGTTGTTGTAGTGATGTTGTCACTCTAGATTTGTTTAAGACTTGCTATTGCTGGTGTTGCAAGGCTGTTCTTGGTGTTATCTCTTCGGTAGAGCTGCCTCCAGATGAGATAACCTATGTTAATGGGCCATAAAAGCCGAGCAGTCTTCCCGATAATACTTCAGACGTGGGGAACACAAATAGCGATATATAGACACGCTAGAAAGCAACAGACATCGCAGTGTTCCCGGTGGCAGAAATACAGCAAACAACAATACTATCATCCCTGTACAAACCAACAAGTGTGATCTTCCAACAATAGTGAACACGAACATTTGTGATTCTAGCAAAATCGTCGCCGGACTGACGAAGGCCACCAGTGTTCAGAATAACATAGTATGATGAGAACTGGTTTAGGAGAAACTTCAAGGAAGCAATAAGCATTCATCGAACGAAACCTTGAAACTGAGACGCCGGCCAGGAGCTTTCACCATTCCTTCTCCAGCTTGTTTCACATGACAGTAGTCATGTGACACGTAGTGACGCCAGTCCGCCGACGAAAGCCAAGTGAGTCTGTCGAAATATTCGGAGTACAAAGGCTTTCCTTGAGAGGTAAATAACATGTGCAATGTAACGTTGTATATATTCTCGCAAAAGCATAATCAAACCAGTGGAAGCACGCACGCACGCACGCACGCACGCACGCACGCACGCACGCACGCACGCACGCACGCTCGCACGCACGCACGCACGCACGCACGCGCGCGCATTGTCCACGGCACAAATAAACAATGGATTGTGCAATACACAGCCATGTTCAGATCAATACAAAAGAACCATTTTGGCCACTTACTATGTATACACACATACACAATAGTCTAAGAATAATATCGTTAACTCGCCAACTAATGATACGTTATCTCTTCTTAGGCTTTTTATCTGGTGTTGCTGCGCGTTTAATAAAATCGCATTAGTTCGTCAATGTAGCCAGACAGTTTCAGGTTTGTATTCGGAGTTAAAAAGCGTGTCCAAATGCACAGAGTTCATTTGGTTTACAAAACTATTGATAAATGGGAGCGTTGCAGTCGTACAATCACTACAATGTTATTTAGACGTCGACAAAACTGGATAAGTTAAACAACACTGAAACAAGCCTGTTATGTGTCGGGTACGTAAGTGTAGCACATTCATTATCATGGACCGTTAAATATTGGCCTATTTTAAACTAAGTGAAATATTCCATAGAAGTGGAGATATAGTTAAAACTGACATGACCTTGGATTCGACAACAGTCATATTATATTTCCCCGGTTTCAAATTCAAGCTGCATTTGGGACCGAGAGTACAGAACATTTAAAATAAAAGTTGGAATTTTCAATCATACCTTGTGCGTATACGCTACATATAAATGATGCACAATGTTATTTTTTATTCGATTAATGGATTGGTCACACACTAAGAAAACCGCCATCCATCATATATGCACTCACATGGAACCTCTTAGGGAAGAGAAAAAGACTAGAAACCCCTGGCGGCGAGACCTTGAAGCAGAAATAAAAAAGATGGATTACACCTGGAACTAAATCACAAAGATGGCACAAAACAGGACACATTTGAGAACTTGTGTCGATGTCATGTGCTCCCAGCGAGCAAATGGGCCCGAGTAAGAATATTACGCGCTCTGTATACGTTTTCTCGTTAAAAGTCACAGTGCACAAGAATACCGGGTAATCATGTATTGGATTGGCTTGTATTATTTACGCCGCCAAACGGCATTCTTACCTCATTTTTCTATGCCAATGCATTCATTCCACACCATTCCACGTACAAAACACATACATTCTTATTTAAATAATGTGTTTTGAGCACTTCTGCGATCCAAATAGCGCCGCTGATTGCATCGGTAGTGAACGATAATATAAGCCACTGACGCTCACTACAAAAGACGCTGACGCAACGCGGCGAAAAACAACATTGCTCAATAAATGAGGTAAGAATAACTAAGAGTAACTAATTTAGGCCAATCTAATACATGAACGTCCCAAATTATCTTTATCGGATACCCACCTCGAAAGTTCAGCAACACGAGACAGGCATAATTAAATCAATGTATTTGTTTACTTTTATATGCACTGATCTATTATTTCTCCAGTAGTAAAATGGTACAGCTCACTTTATAACGATGTGAATCATGACCTTAATTGATGACATATTATTACTATTATTCAGTGGACAGGTCAGACCATACAACATGGGTAATATGATATGCTGTGTTTTGTATACACCGTGCTAAGACACATTTTGTGCAAAACAGTCCAATGCAAGTAGGGCAAGACGGTCCCCATGCATGTGGGGCAAAACGGTCCCTATGTTGTACCCAACACTCAAATGGTCACAACGTATCAAATGTGTGTAATACATTTGATATAATATGAACGTCGCATCATTTATGTTCTGCTAGCCTGTAGGATGCAATTAGGACGGACTATTATAACCAATGGTATATTATGTGTGGATTGCAATGTATACACACATGCACACGCACGCACACACGCACGCACGCACGCACACAGGATTTTTGGGGTATTCTTACTAATTTACAAATGCAACTCAGCTAGTTGGTCATATATATGCCCTGTCCATGATAATATTATGAACATCCTAAATACATGCTAACGTAGTTTAATGGTGAAGGTCCTACTATTTGAATGTTTTCCTTGACGGGGAGGGGGACTGCCCCAGGTTACCCCGCCGAATACCGTCAGAAACCGCAATGATTAGTGTCGATTACAGGACGAGCCAACACATTTACCGAGTGGCCAAGCGGTAGAATATCAAGTGGCATCATGCAACATTGGAAAACCAGTTAACAAGATTTAACAAGATTTGCCATCCAAGCCAAAGGTCCAGATGTCAAGTGGACAAGGAAGCTATTGACTTATCGAGAGTCCAACAATGTTCATCTACTTATAACCCGCCCTCCTGAGATATGTGTCAACCTTGTTTTTAAACATATTCACGCAGTACGTAGATCCTCGGAAACCGCGATTAATGCGCGAGGATAGTTCGAAGCTTACTAGCAATTGTCTGTGGTTCAGCTTTGGCGGCGGACGAAGTGTACGATAGTCATCAAATAAGAAACGCTGACTGTCCGTTCAAAGGGCCCCGTGCCAATTTCCTAGCGAGCGTCTACGTACGCAGTTTCCCGGTAATCGCTACACGCGTCACGATTTAGTTCCGGTTGCAGTCTCGTCTGAAGCTCATAACATGACATCACGATGACATCACGATGACATCATCGGCAATCCTCGCGCATTTCTCGCGGTTTCCGAGGATCTACGTACTGCGTTAGTAGCGACTGGGTGGCGTCCCGTGTTACTACAAATTCGATGTTTACTCCATTTTCCGCGTTACTACAAACTCGCGTTTTCTGAAGGCTGGGTTGCACCACATGTAAGTCAAGATTGACATGAATGTACACCCAAACGATAACGTAATCGGGTGAAATTTAATGCCTCAGCGGTACAATGTACGCAGCCAGCGCGTGTTCGATTTCCGTCTAATGCATCTTAATTTTTTTTGTACTTATAAAGTAAAGTCACACATAGATAACGATTTTAAAATAAAAATCATACATTAGTACAATAATTTTTTTACAGTTTATCATAGCTCATCAACACAATACGTATATATAAATATATATATATATATATATATATATATATATATATATATATATATATTATATATATATATATATATATATATATATATATATATATATATATATATATATATATATATATATAATATACATTTATATATATATATATATATATATATATATATATATATAAAATATACACATATGTATATACATATGTGTGTGTGTGTGTGTGTGTGTGTGTGTGTGTGTGTGTGCGTGCGTGCGTGCGTGCGTGCGTGCGTGCGTGCGTGCGTGCGTGCGTGCGTGCGTGCGTGCGTGCGTGCGTGCGTGAGTGAGTGCGTGCGTGTGTGTATTATACGGGATCGACGCGCGCACACCACGCACATTTGCTCGAAGTTTGTTGACATTTGGGCAACGTTGAACATGGTTGACAGTGATAGGCGAGTTGTACGTGCACCGTTGTGTTCCGAGGCGAAGAGGAGGAAAGGAGAGATTGGCCACACGAGTGGCACTGATAGACCAAAAGGGACGTTGAAGTCGCCTGAAGACCGTCTTAACATTGAAAGACAGTGAAGTGGCAGAAGTTCTCGACACGTTTGTACATTTTTTTATTATTAGGCCGTATGGCATCGGCATCGCTTCGATACCCGGAGCCCCGGCCCTATGCTATGGCTATGCCGCACGTGGTGCCTTCACACAGTTCAGGTTTAACACCAGTTCAGTTGTTTGTAGAATGTGGGTTTTTATGTGTAATTATTTTTTAAACGTCTGTATGTAAGAGGAATTAAAAAATATATGAAAGTTTTAATTACAATTAAGTGTAATAATTCAATATGTCAGTTTTTAAATTTTAACCAAATGCTATTTAAAGCTGTGCTAAAGGAGCTAATCCCATGTAACATTAACAATTCTTAGAGATTAATAATAAAATATATATGTATTTACTCATTTTACTTTGGGGTGGGTTTCTTGATATAATCCCATATGAAATCAACCAACTGTTGATATTCTTGATTACTCTGATTTTGATGAAATTTGGTATACATGGTGGCAGTGTTCATGGTTGGATAAATTATGGTGAGGAAAGAATTGGCTAGTTGAAATGTAGCAAATTGAAAACGTTTATATCACGATACATCATAATATGAACAAACACGTAAATAGTCATCAAAAGTGGTGCAAGGAAGGAACTGTTATGGGAGAATGGTTGTTTTAAGTTAAACTGCAATCATTATTGTAATAGCACTGGAAGCTTCAGTGAGTCACTACTGTCCCATGGGTGCACACAGATAAGCATCAGTCAAATTTAATGTGTTTTCAGGTACTATGGTCTGATGCAGATATAAGATCCATTGAACTGTGTTGTGTATTGCCCTCCCTCATTGACAAATCCATTGTCTAATTTGTAAACATAATGCCTCCAAGTGGGCTCTAAAGTAAAACCCTCATGGACTGGCAGTAATATACCAGCCCTTCTGATGTGAATTGTGCCTGTGGACAGATGCTCCTATGTCAGGCAGAAACCCAGCATTTGACAACAACTATCCAGAAAGCAACTGGTGATCAAAACGAATAATATTTTATATACTATATGAACTTGAACTACAGTATATAATATAACCAGTATAAACACCATAAATTATGGATGCTCATCACATATTTAAGAAGCATTCTTTTCCTAGTTTAAAAGTAATAAACTGTATTGCTATAAACACAGATTTAGCATCATCACATCCTTTCACCCACACAGTTTGAATGGTTCTGAAGAAAGAGTTGCAGGAAGGGAAAGAGGTGGATTGAAAGAAAAGGGTGCAGGGAGAGGATAGAGTGCACCAAGAGGAGGAGGTGAAGGGCGACGGGGACATGGCACAGCAAAATTTGTGACACTCGACAGAGCAGATTGTGCTCGCATGACGAAACTAAGAAGCCAGAGAAAGGAACAACTACAGGTAAAATTGTATTTGGATTGCAGTACACACTTTTAATAACAATAATACAACTGATAAAGTATACAAGGGTTTCTGTATTCTTAGCCACATTTGAGGTATTTTTAGGCATACAATCAACTGTAGCGAAATAAGTTATATCAAATAAATTATACAGTATAATATATAAACATTATAGTAATATACCCAGCAGAGCTGAGTTTGTGCTTGATTACCCTAATTCTAAGGATTTAATAAATTAGCATGTCATGCAGTTCACATGTAACATATCTCTGACAAGAACACATCTGCATAAGCAGCCTATTTCTATACAGAAAACAATCTGTAGAATAGTAACTTAATGAACAAATATCAAAGGCATACAACTTAGCAAATGGATGGTGAAGACTTCATCTATTGATCAACATTTCAAGTTGTGGGGCAACTATTATTGCAGCCCTTGGCAACAGCCACAACACCTAAACCAACAGCCACAAACATAAACCAAGAAATCATTCACCCAGACATGCAATTTTTTTATTTAAGTAATTATGAACTTTAGGTAATATCATTTTCAGTGACAAATTTGCATATTATCATTGTAAACAAGCCACATTGCACAAATGTCTAGAAATAGGCAGGGACAACATTTGACCTAAAATACAGAAATGCTCATGCAGGTAAATATCATTTGAATGACAAATGAAATTCACACCAACATTTTCTTAATAAATAATTATCAAATAAATATATAACATAGTAATTCTAAGGTGCCTTCTTTAATCTTTCCTGGGTGCCACTAAAGACCAGATTGAACCATAGGCAAAGGGGCTGCTTCTACAGATGGCAGAAAAGAGCCAGGCCTTGTGTTTCACATCATGACAAATAATCCAGGGCCAGTGGTAAGTGTGACTTCACCAAGTTGGTGCTCGTGCAATTATCATTGCGAAATGGGCAATGATTTTGAGCAACTGTGCTGCAACATGCAGACTGACAAAATCAATAAGCCGTCAGACATATACATTTATATAATATATATGAGGCGGGGGTGTTGGGTGTTCCACCTCCCACAAATCCCATCTATATAAGGCCAACTTCTAAACAATGTTTAGGACCAACCTCCCATTTCCTGCAAATCCCCTTACATATATGTAAGTAAATATTATGTACTGTACACAACATAATTTTGAAATTACATAAACAATCTGTATAAAACTGAATTTGTTTTGGTATTACAAAAATATATACCTGTTAAATGACATTGTGACCTGCTGTCACCACATGGGTAACATTTTTTTTCTTCAGAATCGAGTGCAATGTCTATTGCAACAGTGGGGGCAATGCTTTTCTGATCGGCAGGCTTGAAAGCCACACTTCCAGGGTTTGGATACTTTGTCATCTGTTCAGGTACAGACGAGTGTCTCTTGCAGGCTGACAATGTAATTGTAATGTTTTGGTTAGCGCTCTGGGAAATTTTCCATTTTCCGTATCTTGTTGAATCTGTTGCAGTACCTGTAAATTAATAAACAAACTTGATGGCAGGTGTTGTAAGACCCTGAACTGCTTTTGTTAGGCATGATGGCATTTGCAAGGAACTGATTTTTAATTCCACACGCTGGCAATGTATACACAGTTTCAATGTAAATAGCTAAAATATTGAACATGAATATGAAGTTAGTGAAAATACTGGATATGAATGCATATAAAGAACATAATGTAAACATAACGTTTTTATTATGCATTGTCTTAATGGTTGCGTATTGCTACACAATAAACCTCGCATTTCAAATATGTTTCATGTGTAAACAATGTTTCTTTCTGTAGCGTAAACTGCCATCTCAAACATAATTTGTTTATAATCACAAAGCCATTTAACATTAACTAGTCTTCTTTAGTGACCACTAAATAAGTAAAAACAAAAAGTGTTATCTGTGCTGTGATGGAATGTCACTATGTCAAAGAATAAAAATATATACAAGCTATACTTACACAGTGCCCTTTGAGGTTTGTCTTCAGGGACAAACTTTCATGCTTCTGGTAGTCAATTGCTGCCACAAAGTGTCATGCCTGGTATACTGTGTAGCTGCAATAGTTAATGTTTAATTGTTATGTTTCATAAGCATGATCCAATGGCCTACCCCATCATACTGTACGCTCTACAGGCTTCCATAAATGTTTACAACTGTTAATATAAGTGGAAATAGGCAGTCAATCAAATTGCAATAATTTTTACAAATTTTTTTACTCCCTAACTGAGCATAGCTTCTTTCAAAAAATAACACTGCCAACAAGATTTTCAAACTAAAATGGAACCTTAATAGATAATTTCTTTTGTAAGTTAAGTCAAGCTACCTTAAATTCAACATCAGGAATTTTAATCAAACAATTTTCAGACCATCAACCATACTTCATATTTATCTACACTACACCACTTAACAAATGACTTCCAAAATGTGTAAAAATACATTTAAAAAATAAAAAAAACTATGTGTAATTTTGCAAACGAGATTACCAAATCAAACATTATAAATAAATTTGACAAAAATCTTTTCTCAGACCCAAATTATAATTATAACATTCGTATTGAAGAAATGGACATGGCTAATGTTAAACATATGCCATATAAAATAGTTACATTCAATAAACACAACAATCAGTGTGGATAACCAAAAGTATACTTAGGTCAATTAAATATAGATATAACTTATATAAACATATGAAAATGACAAATCCCAATGCAACAGGGTATTTTGCAAAAAAATTAACCTGAGAACATACAACTGTATTTTAAGAAGAAGTATTAGAGCAGCTAAGCTGATGTATTATGAAATACTTTTTAAGAAATATAGAAACGACACAAGGAAAATTTGGAAAACAATAAATTATATCTTATCTAGACCCAGTAAAACGAAAACACTACAAACAACTTTCAGAGGTGACTAATAACTAATAATTTGGAAATTGCAAATAAATTCAATTAATTTTTCACTAACATAGGAACATGTCTTGCTAGAAAAATACAAAATATAAGCAGTAAAAGTTATAGTTCTTATTTGGAAAGGAATCTTGTAAACCCTTTTAAATTTCATGAAATTAATGAAGAGACCATAATAAAAATAATCGATACATTTCCTGCAAAAACCAGCAGTGGTCATGATGGCATTTCTTTGAAACAATTAAAATACATAAAATGCATTGTAACTGAACCTCTAACATTGATTGTAAGACAAATTTTAAAGACTGGAATTTTCCCACATAAACTAAAAATTGCAAAAGTTATTCCAATTTTTTTAAATGATGATGACACTATTTAGTAACTATATACCTATATCATTATTACCAGTAATTTTCTAAATTATCAAAAAAATAATGCCCAATCAAATTTATTCATTCTTTACTGAAAATAGACTTTTTTTATGCAAACCAGTATGGCTTCAAAACTGGTCATTCAATAGAATATGCAGTTTTGGAAGTACTACATAGAACAATAGCGGCGCTGGATTCTAATAAAACACCAATAAATATATTTCTAGATTTATCTAAAGCTTTTGATACTTTAGATCACAGCATTTTATTAAGCAAATTAAAACACTATGGAATAAATGGCACAGCTCTGAACTTAATGGAAAGCTATTTGAGTAATAGAAACCAATATGTAGTGTTTAATGACACAATATCATATATGTTGCCTATTACAACAGATGTGCCACAAGGTTCCGTACTAGATCCACTTCTCTTCATAATATGCATAAATTATTTACCAGAGGCAAAGCCAAATATTAAAATTTATTATGTATGCAGATGATACAACTCTTTTTAGTACAATACAGTCTTTTAACACTTGTGATAAAATTGTGGAACATCAAATAAACACTGAATTGAACGAGGTATGTGAATGGCTTAAAACAAATAAATTGTCTTTTAATATTAAAAATTAAAAAAACATTTTGTTCCAAGTGGCAAATAAAAAACCATATCTTTTTCGCTCAAGATAGATGATATAGGCATTGAAAGAGTTCAAATTGTTAATCTTCTTGGCTTGACCATACATGAAAATCTAAGTTGGAACAACCACATTGAAACAATCTCAATATAATTCTGCAAAATTATGGGTATTCTAAATAAACTGAAACGCTTCTTACCCACTCATATAAATTAATTTTATATAATTCATTAATGCTGCCACACATAAATTATGGCATAACGGACTGGGGCTTTAAATGTGATAGAATAAACAAACTTCAAAAAAAGGTTATCAGAATAATATGTTTAAGTAAATATAATGCACTCTCAGTACCAAACTGCTATATATGTCAACAATCTCATTAGTTGCACCTCCCTGGTCTGTTACTCTGTTATTTTATATAAATGTAACTCTGCATAAACATTTATTATAAGCACTAAACTTAATTTTTTTTTTAAAGTCTGGTTGGAAAATAATTTTAAATTCTGTTTGCCGGTTTTTTTTTAAATCCTTCCTAAAGTGATATTAGTTTTGATTGAGAATAGATGCATTTGTGTTTTATCTTTAATGGAAAATGTTTAAAGGTACTAATTTATTAAGTTTATTTCATTAGGGTGGCTTCTACGATAGCGATCAATATTGGTCTTTGTAGTAGTCTCCCTGACCCATTAAAATATGCTTCGTTCTAAAACCACAATTAGTCAAAGGTAATACTTGTGTTAATGCAGGTTTTTGTATTTAGTTTAGTTTTCTGTTTGCTTTTCAATTACAGTAAACACATTAAATTTTGTTTCCTTAAGATAAATGAACCTAAATTTGGATTTTGTTTATAAAGGATTGTCTTGTTATTGCTAACTGTGAAAATATTATTTTTGTGTTACTTTGGGTTCAATAAACTTTTCCGATTCCGATTGTCAAAATCCCAAAGAAAGGAGATCTGCAGGAATGTAAGAACTACAGAGGGATAATGCTTCTGTCATTGCCTGGAATGGTCCTCAACATAGTCATATTGGAGAGACTGAAAACAGTAGTGGACGCCAGATTCAGAGACCACCAGGTAGGCTTCCGTAAAGACAGATCATGCACCGACCAAATAGCTACGCTCCGAATAATAGTTGAACAATCCATGGAATCATGCACCGACCAAATAGCTACGCTCCGAATCATAGTTGAACAATTCATAGAATGGGATCCATCCTTGTGCATCAACTTTGTAGACTATGAGAAGGCATTTGATAGCCTCGACAGAGAGACACTATGGAAGCTTTTATGACACTATGGGATACCAGAAAAAATGAATTCTTTGATACGAAGTACCTACGAAGGCATGACATGTAAGGTCATTCATTCAGGACAAACGACATAGTCGTTTATGGTGAAGACAGGAGTAAAGCAGTGATGCCTTCTGTCACCTTTCCTCTTCCTGCTAACCATAGACTGGATAATGACGAGGACCACAGAAAACAGGGAAAACGGTATACAGTGGACACTTTGGAGCCAGTTGGAGGACATGGATTTTACAGATAACCTCGCTCTCCTGTCCCACAGTCACCAACATATACAGGAATACAGACCTTCTAAACACAGTGTCAACACAGATAGGACTCAACATCAACAGAAGCAAAACAAGGACCATAAAAGCCAACATGAGGAACATCAACCCAGTCGCACTTGGAGGGGAACCACTGGAAGAAACCGACTCCTTCACGTACCTGGGCAGCATAATCTACATGAGTGGAGGCACAGAAGAAGAAGACATCAAATCACGGATACAAAAAGCTAGAATGGCATTCCTCATATTGAAAAAAATTTGGAAGTCAAAACAAATCAAGCTTAACACCAAACTGACGCTATTTAACTCAAATGTCAAGTCAGTGTTATTCTACTGCTCGGAGACATGGCGAATTACACAGAAAACACTAAAAAGAATACAGACTTTCATCAACAAATGCCTGCACAGAATCTTACACCTAGAATGGCCAGTCAAGGTATCCAACACTATGCTGTGGGAAAGAGACCAAGCAGCTCCCAGTAGAAAACGAAATAAAGAAGAGAAAATTGAGGTGGATAGGACACACAATGAGAAAACCAACAGCAAACATCACATGACAATCGCTTGCTTCGAACCTCCAAGGAAAGAGAAAAAGAGGAAAGCAAAGAAACATCTGACAGAGAGACAAGAAAGAAATGGAGAAAATGGCCACAAACAGACAAGAATGGAGGACCATGGTCGACGGCCTATGCTCCCAGCGAGCAAACAGGCGATTATGAATGTATGTTAACTATTCAGTTACACGTATGATTATTGTGGTATGGTGTATTTAAACCATGCTGAAAAACAGACGTTGAAGAAGTGGAATGATGAAATTCTATAGAGATGCTAATTGCAGTGGTAGCCACACCCAAACACACGTACACTTGGTTGAATATACAGTAATGCAGAATTTTATGTCCCACATGTTTGTATTACAATATATCCATTAACTGAATGCAAACTAATTTTGTTTCAATAATAGATCAACGGACAAATCAAATGTATGATATAAATGTTGTTGACGGACACATGTCTTTTTGATAACATTCATTGCAACAACACAATCTTAAACACAAACATTGTACAAAAAACAGAATATTGTTTCGACAATTTGTGATATAACGTACCTCCAACTCTGATGACGAACCATCTGTTTCCACGGAAGCCATGTTGTTTATCGGTGACAGGCGCTGACATAACACAAGCTCCGCCTCTTCGGGTCGCGACCTTTTCGTAGCTAGCCGAGAGCTGTTCGGGAGGTCATAGATATATAGTACTACTAATTATTACTATATATCTACGGGGAAGTGCACTGACCAGCGACGTCGTATTTATATATATATATATATATATATATATATATATATATATATATACATAAACTAATCATCGATTAGTGTGTATATATATATATATATATATATATATATATATATATATATATATATATATATATATATATATATATATATATATATATATATATATATATATATATATATATATACGTATATATTTTATTTTCACGCATTGGTTCACAAGTCCCTCACCCGTGGTTTTTACCTGCTTATATGAACAAACCAATATATACGTATATATATATATATAGTAATCATCGATTAGTTATATATATATATATATATATATATATATATACGATATATACGAAGTGACTTAATTCATGCCACGCCTTAGGCAACCTTGGGGAACGACCAGGTAGCTCATATATATATATGGCTCATATATATATAATTATATATATATAACATATATACATATATATATATATATATATATATATATATATATATATATATATATATATATATATATATATATATAGCATATAACACTATGCATACTGTTCAGACACATGTCCATTGTCATATTATTTTGTTTTGTTTGTGGAGCATCATCTAACAAATTATACAGACAAACAAAATTACACAAATACTCAAAACAACATAATGCTTTTTTTGATCACTTATACACTATTTACGACCTCTGTAACGCATATACCTTCATCATATATTGGATTAACATTTAACAAATATGCATATACTTGTCATTCATACCTCTTAAAGAGCTAATTAATGACAGAACGCTTTGATCACGTTTTTCTTTCACACTTGGGTGGCGTTGAAAACAACAATTTAATTAACATAAAAGATCTTGATAACAACGAATTGCAAGTTATAAAACATTCTTCTTATTGCGACACAGACCACTTCAAGATACTAGTGGCCGAAAAAAGTAAACACTTTTTAATACTTAGTTTAAATATTCAATCTGTAAATGCTAAAATTTATTAATTATCAGCATTCGTTAGTTTACTAAAGAACATACATTATAAATTTAACATGATTTGCCTACAAGAATGCTGGATATCAAACCTGACCGATTTATCAAATATACAATTACTTGGGTATGACTGCATTGCGCAAGGAAAGAGCAGCAGTAAGAATGGAGGCTTGATAATATATGTAGATAACAGATTCCAATATGAAGTACAATTAAATATAAACACGTATGAATACTGGGAGGGACTGATCAGTAAGGTAACAACGGGTGGATTATCAAAAGCAATTACTATTGGTAACATATACAGACCACCAAGTATGGTAAGAGAACATATTAGGCATTTTATTAATTAATTCACTACAGTAATCGTATCCATACAAAAATCAAACATAACTATTAGCCGGATACTACAATCTTAATCTCCTTAAGGTAAACGAAATTGCAATATTTAACAAGATTGCCATCCCAAACAACAAGTTCCAGATGGCAAAGTGGACAAGGAAGCCATTGGCTTATCGAGAGTCCAACAATTTTCTCATCTATGTGTAGCCCACCCTTATCACATATCTGTCAATTCTATTTTTAAACATATTCATACTACTAGCATTAACACAATCATTTGGCAGTTTGTTCCATTCATTTATCACCCTCTGTGAGAAAGAGTACTTTCTCGTGTCCAACCTACACTGCTCCTTAACTAATGCTGCTTTGTGTCCTCTGGTTCTACTGCCTTCTTTAAGTTTGAAGAACATATTCATATCAACATCCTCATAACCGTTCACCATTTTAAATACTTCTATTTGGTCTCCTCTTAGTCTCCTGGTCTCTAGTGTTGTCAAACCACATTGTAACAAGCGACTTTCATAACTACGGTCTCTCAATTCTGGAATCATTTTGGTTGCTCTTCGTTGTATTCTTTCTAGCTTGTCTATGTCCTTTTTACGATACGGCCTCCATGCTTGAATACAATATTCCAAATCTGGTCTAACTATTGCTTTGCACAGGGGTACAATTAGCTGTTTCTCCTTATACATGATAGTTCTCCGAATTAGCCCTAGAATTTGATTTCCTTTTGAAGCAGCAATCCCACATTGCTCTGAAACTTTCATGTCAGCACTAAATGTTACTCCTAAGTCCTTTTCTTGTGTGGTTCTACCTAGTACAGTATCCCCCATTTTTTATTCTTCGTCCATGTTTCCATGCCCTATGTGTATACATTTGCACTTCCCAAAATTGAATAACATTTGCCATTTTTCTGACCATTTAACTAATTTATCTAGATCATCCTGTAAACTTTGTTTATCTGTATCATTTGTAACCTTTCTGAATACTTTTGTGTCATCTGCAAATTTGAGTACTTTGCTAGATATGTCATCTTCTAGATCATTTATATATATTAAAAACAGTATAGGGCCTAAGACTGATCCCTGTGGTACCCCACTCAAAACCGATTTCCAGTTTGAAATCTCACCGTATACTATTACTCTCTGTCTTCTGTGTGTAAGCCACTTTTCTATCCAGTTGATTACATCATGGGCTTTTAGTTTAAGTATCAATCTTTGGTGTGGCACTTTATCGAAAGCTTTCTGAAAATCTAAGTAGACAACATCCACTGGTGACCCGTCATCTACCCACTTTGTAATTTCTTCAAAAAAACACAAGAGATTGGTTAGACATGACCTTGCTTTTAGGAACCCATGATAAGATGTATTTATTAAATTATGTTTTACAAGGAATTCCACCATGTGGTCTCTAATTAATGTTTCGAGTAATTTACATATAACTGATGTTAAACTCACTGGTCTGTAATTTTCTGGCTTGTTCCTCGATCCCTTCTTAAATAGTGGCGTAATGTTTGCTTCTTTCCATTCTGATGGAACTATTCCTTCTTCTAGTGACAAGTTAAACAATTTTGCAAGTGGTGTACTAATTTGATCAACAATTTCCTTAAGCAGTTTTGGTGGAATCCCATCAACTCCAGGTGATTTATTATCTTTCATCTTCTTGATTTTGTTTGCTATCATTACAGGAGTTACAAATAACTGCCCTAAATGTTCTGATTTATTACCCTCAAATTTAGTAAATGGAACTGGAAGTGAGCTGATATTTTCTGTGGTAAATACTGAGCTGAAATACTCATTCAGGACCTCTGCCATTTGAAACCCCTCTGAAATTATGTTTCTCCTGTTGTTTTCCAGTGGTCCAACCTTATCTAGAACGTTCTGTTTACTCCTTACATAAGCATAGAAACTCTTGCTGTCATTGTTTATATTACCTACCAATTTTTCTTCAAAGGTTCTTTTAGATTTTCTAATTTCAGTTGTAGCTAGGTTAAGTGCCTCTTTGTAATTTGCATAGTCTTCATCCTTTCTGGTACGCCTATAAACCCTCCACATAGTTTGCTTAAACACTATTTTTTTAATAGCTTCTTTTGACAAGTGTTTCTTTCTAGACCGTTTTCCTTGTTTTTTCAAGGGAACAAATTTATCGATGATACTCTCAATTTCATATTTTAGAATATTCCAACATTCAATTGCGGTCTTATTCATCAGCATGTTATTCCAATCTAGCTGTGCTAAGTATTTTCTCATATCTTTATAGTTACCTTTGTGGAAGTTTCTCTTATACGTATTTTAATTTTTACTTTCTGATTTTACGTTGATGTCAAAATGTATTTGATTGTGGTCACTGTTACCCAATGGTTCATGCATTTTTACATTGTCGACTAATTCTTTTTGTGATGATAAAACTATATCTAATACATTTTCTCCCCTGGTTGGTTCTAGCACGTGCTGAGTAAGGAAGCTCTCCTGAATTAAAAATAAAAATGGTTGGTCATCACCCCCTGTACTCTCTAGAGATTTCCATTGTATGTGTCCATGGTTAAAATCTCCCATTATGATACATTCCCCTTTACTAACTTCCTTTATAGCATTTTGTATTTTTGTGTTATCCGCTTCGTTTATGTTTGGACTTCGGTAAACTAATCCAATAATTAATTTTGAATTTCCTGAAACTATTTTGCACCAAACAGCTTCATCGTAATCTGCTTCGCTTTCTAATTTTATTTCATAAGCCTGAATAGATTCTTTAACATATAAAATAACTCCCCCTCCCCTTCTTCCTATTCGATCTCTCCTAAACATTACGTATCCTGTCAATCCTAATTCAGCATCTGTAATGTCTGTGTTGGCCCATGATTCGGTTATACCAATTATGTGAGGGTCAATATCTTCTACCATAATGTTTAATTCGTTTTTCTTATTTATTATACTACTAGCATTTAAACACAAGCATCTATAACCTGCTTCAGACATGCAGCGAATTTTTTTTTTTTTTTACATCCCATAGTCTATTTCCACAAATCACACTTCCAACAAGATTATCCCGCTCCAATGGTTCCCTAATTGATAATATATTCTGTAAATGTCAGAGTTCAACATCCACAGCTACATCTGGTATATTAACAAACAAATTATCAGATCACCTCCCTTGCTTTATTCTCTTAGAAATTTCATTATTCAATCCACCAAATCCTAAATGGATTAAAATAAACACACAAAACAAGAAAGCTATTGAAAATATAATAAATGATATTAGTGCATCCGATTTGCACAAAAAACTTGACAAAAGTTTGACCACAGACCCTAATTTAAGTTATAATATTATACATGAAGTAATTGAAAATGCCAAGAATAATCATACGTTGAGCAAATTAGTGAAATTTTATAAATATAAACATACAAAATCCAAATGGATCACTATGGGTCTACTAAAATCCATAAAATTTCGAGATAAGTTATATAAGAGAATGAAGCTAACAAATCCTAACTCACGGGAATACGAAATAATGTGTATAAACTTAAAAACATATAATACTATACTAAAGAGAAGCATATGCGCATCCAAACAACATTATTTTGCGTCCACCTTCGCTAAATATAAATCTGAATGTTTTCCCGAATCTTTCATTATAAATATCAAAGAAACTACAAACACACTAGAGATAGCCAACGAATTTAATACGTTTTTTACAAACATCGGTACCAATCTTGTCAATAACATAACCTACTCAGGAGAAAAAAATGTCAAGCACTACCTCAAAGAAAATTTAAACTGTAAATTCACATTTAATAACGTTGACGAACTAATTGTACAAAAAACAACAGACAATCTTTCGTCTAAAAATGATACAGGGATTGACGGCATTTCAACTAATTTGCTAAAACAAATTGCACCAAAAATAATAAAATATTTAACGCTATTTATAAATCAAGTTTTTAGCACAGGGATATTCCCCGAAAAATTATAGGTGGCCAAAGTCATTCCACTGTTTAAAAAGAGCGACCCGACAATAATCAACAACTACATACCAATTTCCCTTCTACCAGCCATATCAAAAGTATTGGAAAAAATCATGGGCAATCAACTATCCTCCTATTTCGAAAGTAAAAACTTTTAAAAAATCAGTATGGCTTCCGCTCTGGTCACTCGACCGAATTCGCAGCCTTAGAACTGATAGACAGAATAACAACTGAATTGAATAATAATGAGGTACCGTTCAGTATATTCATTTATCTCTCTAAAGCATTTGATACTTTAGACTATAACACATTACTATGTAAATTAAACCATTATGGTATTGAAGGGGTACCTCTGAAACTATATGAAAGCTATTTATCAAACAGAACACAATATGTAGAATTTGCTGATGTAAAATCAGAAACCTTATCAATAGCAACTGGTGTACCCCAGGGCTCCATTCTTGGACCAAGTCTCTTTATTATTTATATAAATGATTTTTCACAAGCCAGCCAAATTTTCAACTTCATATCCTATGCAGATGATACCACTTTGTTAAGTACAATGAGCAATTTCACAAATGCACATAATGATGATGCTGATATACTAATAAATGAAGAACTCTACAAAATTAATGAATGGCTAGAAATAAATAAACTGTCCCTTAACGTTACCAAATCCAAATTCATGGTTTTCCACATGTAAAAAAAAATTCAAAACACCTGTTCCTAAAATAAATAATATAATAATAACAAAGGTTGACGATTTTAATTTCTTGGGATTAACTTTGGATATCCTACTAAATTGGAAAAAACACTCCAAAAATATATCAAACAAACGTTCTAGAATAATCGGCACACTAAATAGGCTTAAACTAATACTGATTATGAGAATTAAAATTATACTATAGAACACGTTATTAGTACAACATATAAACTATTGTTTAATGACTTGGGGGTTCCAATGTCAAAGAATTAATCAGCTTTAGAAAAGGGTTATACGAATAATAACGTTGAGTAATTTCAATTCACATACTGACCCGCAATTTAAAAAATTAAACTTACTAAAAGTTAATGATACGCTAGCCCTTCAAAAAAAAATTATTATAAATTTATGCATAATAAATTACCTACATACCTACAACATTGGCAGATAGCAACAAACTCCAAGATACATGGTCATAATACACGCAACCAAAATATAATTCACATTTATGGTACAAAGCATACTTTTGCAAAACAATAAATACAATTTACCAAATACTATCAACAATACCTCTCAAAGTGTGAAAGACAAACTTTATACACACAGTTTACAGGGTTTCATAAATTATGCAAAGTATCATATCATTCAGAACTATAAAAACATGGGCACAATCATCAACTGTGATACCTGTACATACATGCGCAATCAACTTCAATGATGTTAGCTACACTGAAATACTATAAATACATTTTCACTTTCGCACATCACTACTTGCTATGACATACACCACAGCAGCGTAATAAAACAACAGTCCAGGTTTTCATTGACGGTGGACTTTACTTTACTAATTTTTAATGTTGATAACTTTATATCTATATTCACTGCTTTCCTGAGAAACTAAAATAAACGAATACAACGGGTGGCTCCTACGGTAGCAACTTTTAATAAGTCTTTGTGGGAGTCTCCGTGATCCTCTCTGTATACATGCAGTAATATTTTATTACGTACAATTATATGATATATTATTATTATTTAATGCGTGTACATTTTGGATCTAATAAATTACTCACTCACTCACTCACTCAGCTTTGGCGGTGTGTGATAGACATCCGATCAGGAGCGATGACTATCACTGACAGACGGATACCAACGACAAACCCCAGCATTCACACCGACGTCGTTTCGACGTCGAAAATAGGTTGAAATAAAGTCGCGACGTCGGACAATATATACACAACGTATATGCAACGTCGATTAACCCCCGTCGTACCGACGTCGAAGTTTGACGTTGTTTGGACGTCGAATGTAGGTCGGTAAGCAACGTACATATACGTTCGAAGGGCTCGGTGCCAATTTCCAAGTGAGCGTCTACGCGATTTCCCAGTAATCGCTAAACGCGTCACGATTTTGTTCCGAGTACATGAATCTCGTTAGTTTTAATTTAGATGTTATGTAATAACCAATCATATATTACGTCTGGATTGCAATGTATACACACACGCACATGCACAAATACGCACGCACGCACGCACGCACGCGCACACAGGTTTTTTGGGGTACTCTTCATAATTTACAAATGCAAATCAGCTAGTTTGTCACACATCTGCCCTGTCCGTAATAACATTATGAACATCTTAAATACATGCTAACGTAGTTTAATGGTGAAGGTCCTACAATTTTAATGTTTTCCTTGGATGGGGACGTTTCCCCATGTTACCCTACCGAATACGGTTACAAACCGCAATGATTTGTGTCGATTACAGGAAGAGCCAACACATTTCGGGGACCGACCAGTGGTCGAAGCTTACCTGCAATTGTCGGTGGCTCAGCTTTGGCGGCCGACGAAGTGTGCGATAGTCTTCCGACCAGGAGCGCTGACTCTCACTGACTGGCGGTTACCAACTACGAACGGTTCGAAGGGCTCCGAGCCAGTTCCAAAGCATGCGTCTACGCGATTTCCCAGTAATCGCTAAACGTGTCACGATTTTGTCCGAGTACGCGAGTCCCGTTAGTTAACCGGGTTTTAGTCACGTTGTGAGACTCACATAGATCTATATAAGTACCAAACTCGTGACACGAGTAGCGATTTCCAAGAAATCGCGTAGATGCTTACTTGGAAATTCGCATTGATCTTATCCAACTGTTACGTCGGAGTGCTTATTTTAATTTTGCAGTATTCGTATAAGCAAGATTTAACAACATTGACTTCTCAAGCTACAAACAAGTTCCAAAATTACATGGCTCATCGACTGTACACTGTGTGTGGCCCAATCGTCTCATACATCCGCCATGTTTTACCCACATTCAAATGGCAGTTATTATAGGGAAAGGTTGGGTAATATGAGCCACGTTTTTTACATTGATATTCTGGAGTCGTATGACTATATATCTGTTATGTGTAAGGTTGATGTAAAAGTTCTCATGGTAGACTATTGCTGTGGTCATTATTGCACACGTTGATTGTTTACTTGTTCAACGAGGACGAGGAGAACATTTTCTCCAAATGGCTCATGTTACATGACGCGTTGGAAATATGAGGTTTGCCCGTGGATACTATGGGCATGAGTGATCATATTACCCAAGATGGTGATGTGAGTGCGTGTGGGCGTGCATGTTACGTACATATTTGCGTACATGTACACATGTACGCACACACGCACTCACACACTCACCCCCATAAACAACACTGACGAATCATTACTCAACATGGGCACACACACACACATGCATACGCACGCGCACGCACGCACGCACGCACGCACGCACGCACGCACGCACACACACACACAGGAGGCATTGCCCACACACACACACACACACACACACACACACACACACACACACACACACACACACACACACACACACACACACACAAACACACACCCTTTTTGGCGTAGATTGACTGTACTATATCACATCACAACAGCTTTCGTCTCAACGATGCCACTTCTGTTGACACAACAAATTTGAATCAAGCTCCAGTAACGTGCTTAGTTTGACACAACACGCAAGTACACCGCGGGTCTACGGCTACGTCAGATCCAAATAATATATTGGGTACTTTTGCAGTTTATCCCCGCACCCCAAAGAACCATGAAAATGGTCACGCACAACCGCCATATTTCATATCAACAAGTCAGGTCAATTGTGTCTGTAATACTAATAATGTTAAGAACTGGTAAGCTCCGACAATCGCACTTATAATATTACGACACATTATTTTTACCTGTTTTGCCTCTAACGTGATAAGCTTAAAAACTACTGTTCAATTCCGTGTGCTCGAAAATTGGAGACATTACCAGAATCCCCCACTTGTAGAACACATTCTGAAAAAAACACTGGCGTGATATTCTAGATTTTAGTTTCACACGTTTAGTTTTTATTACCTGTTAGGTGCGTATCCCCAAAGCCATGTCTTTTGCGTCACTTTAAAGATATATTAAAAATATCGCTGTAAAATTAAATTATCTTAAAAACATATTTATGATTAGTGCTGGTTCGATGCCAGATTTCTTCGATATCGATCGATACCAGAATTTTACTCGATACTCAGTGCTTGCGTTGTAAGCAGGGGCGTCCGCAGGAATTTTTTGAAGTTTTAAACACATTTGTGAACACAAATTATAATTGTAACTGAATATTTCTAATTGACAGTTTAAAAAAAAATATGTATTTGTGATTGTAATTGAAAACAAAAAAGCAATGTAACTGTATTGCAACTGTACTTGATAATTGTAATTGCCGGCAGTTCTGATTCACACTATAAGTCTCAACCCTCATAGTAATTGAACTGTTCAACAGTAATTGAACGTACATCAAATTACATCAGTATTGCCAGTTCTGCAACAGCAGTAGCTTCTCATTAATTTTTATTCAGAAAAAAAAACAACGGCCACTGTCACTACTAGACATAGTCTCAGCAGACTCGGCGGCGGATTCGCTTTGTGATCAGGCTGCAACTGGACATCTATCTTTTTTTTAACGAACAATGCCGAGAAGGAGGGAACGTCGGCCATCTTTGGTAAGTACAGGAGGTTGATCAAGACACTTAAACAAGCACGGATTGGACAGATTATGTTGTCGGGGATATTACCAGTAATGGGAGGCAGGGGTGACGAGCTTAGGAACTGTAGAAGGATACGATCAACACACAAGTACAGAATGTATGTATTGAGGAGGGAGTAGGCGTCGTAGCCATGTGGTTAAACTTTGTGGGAAGAGATTACTTTTTCATGAGAGATGGACTTCATATGACTGGGAAGAGTGCTGCAGTTCTTGGGTGTGAGTTTGTCAGGGTTGTCGACGACGGTACAGGTACATACCCCTAATTGTACCCCTAGCTGTAATTCTCACCATCAATACAATTGTACTTTTTATCTGTATTTCTCAGTGCACAGCTTTATTAAATAGCCACTGCACCCCCATTACGCAGTTATAATACATATACATTACAACCTCAGTACACAGCTAGAATACAACATAGTCACTGTTGGAATACAGTCGCTGTACCCCCAGTACAGATTTAGAATAAATAGTCGCTACACCTCCAGTAGACGGTTAGGACACAATCATAATCATTGCATCCTCAGTACACAGCCACAATACCAAGAAACTGCACCTCATCACACAGCTAGAAAACAAAATAATCACTGTATCCCAACACACAGCTAGAATACATAGTCACTACAACTCCAGTACACAGTTAGAAAGCATAATATAGATACAAACTATTTTATATTCTAGCTGTACACTGAGGGTGCAGTGTCCATGTATTCTAGCTCTGTACTTGGGGTGCAGTGACTATGTATTCTACCTGTGTACTGTGGGAACTGTGCCTATGTATTCTAGTTGTGTACTGAGGGTGTAGTAACCATTAACTCTAGCTCTGTGCTGGATGTGCAGTAACTATGTATTCTAACTGTGTACTATAGTGAGTTGCAGTGACTATGTATTATAGCTGTGTGCTGGGGATAGAGACAATGTTGTATTCTAACTGTGTACTGTGGATGTAGTGAATATGTATTCTAGATGTGTACTGGGGGTGCAGTGTCCATGTATTCTAGCTGTGCACTTGGGTGCAGTGACTATGTGTTGTAGCAGTGTACTGCGGGTACGGTGACTGTGTAATCTAGCTGTGTACTGTGATAACAGCGACAATGTATTATAGTTATGTACTGAGGGTGCAGTGATCGTGTATTCTAGCTGTGTGCTTGGAGTGCAGTAACTATGTATTCTAACTGTGTACCGGAGTTGTAGTTTAATTCGATATATTCTTCCTATATATTCATTCAATGGGTATTTATCTGAAACATGGGGTTGTGGTGGGGGTGGTGGGGGTAATGGTGGTGGTGGCCACGTTTGCATCATGAGGTCTATATACGTCTACGATATATATTTTGTTTTTGCTACTGTTTTTTGACCCCTCTCGCTAGATAACCACCCATTAAAAAGAACTTTGACCTCTGCTAGATGATGGATACAGTTAGGTGTATGGTGAGAATTCCTGGTAAGGGTATAGTTAAGGGTGTGGTGAAAATTACAGTTAGGGGTACAGTTAGGAGAATTAGGTTACATTTAAGGGTATGGAGAGAACTATAGTTAAGAGGTAGTGCAGTAACACAGGGAGCACAGTGACTATATTCTAGCTGTGTACTGTGGATACAGTGACTATGTATTATAGTTGTGTATTGAGGGTGTAGTGACCATGTATTCTAGCTGTATACCGGAGATGCAGTGACTGTGTATTATACATGTGTATTGGGAGTGCAGTAACTATGTGTTCTAGCTGTGTACTGTGGGCACAGTGACTATGTATTCTAGTTGTGCACTGAGGGTGGAGTGTCCATGTATTCAAGCTGTGCAGTGGGGTGCAGTGGCTGTGTATACTACACGGATATTGAGAGTACGTAAATATGTATTCTAACTGACCATGTTGTCTAGATGTGTACTGGGGGTGCAGTGACTGTGTATTCTACATGTGTACTGGAAGTGTAGTTACTATGCATTCTAACTGTATACTGGAGTTGTAGTGACTATGTATTCTAGCTGTGTGTTGGGGATGCAGTGATTATTTTGTATTCTAACTGTGTACTGAGTGTATAGTGACTATGTATTCTTGCTGTGTGCTGAGGGTACAGAAACTTTGTATTATGGCTATGTACTGGGGTGCAGTTACTTTGTATTCTGGTTGTGTACTGAGGATGCAATGACTATGTGTCCTAACCATATACTGGAGGTGTAGCGATTATCTATTCTAATTCTGTACTGGCGGTACAGCGACTGTATTCTAACTGTGACTATTTTGTATTCTAGCTGTGTACTGAGGTAATAATGTATATGTATTATAACTGTATAATGGGGGTGAAGTGGCGATGTAATATAGCTGTGTACTGAAAAATTCAGTTATAAGTACAATAAGGTATGGTGAGAATTATAGTTAGGGGTACAATTAGGGTTATGCTGAGATTTACAAATAAAGGTACAGTTAGAGGTATTGTGAGAATTACAGTTAAGAGAATGGTGAGACTTACAGATAAGGGTATGGTGAGAAATACAGTTAAGGGTGCAGTTAAGGGCGTGGTGAGAATTACAGTTAAAGGTATAGTTACGGGTATGGTGAGCATTACAGTTAAAGGTACAGTTAAAGGTACAATTAAATGATTGGTGAGAATTACAGGTAAGGGGTATGGTGAGACTTACAGTTAGAGGTATATTGGAGAATTACAGCTAAAGGAATGGCGAGACTTACAGTTAAGGGTGCATTATGGGTATGGTGAAATTACAGTTAAAGGTACAGTTAGAAGTATGGTGATAATTACAATTATGGGAATGGTACGAATTACATTTAAGGGAATGGTGAGAATTAAAGGTAATTGTACAGTTGTGTGTATGGTGAGAATTACCGTTAATGTTACGGTAAAGGATATGGTGAGAAGTACATGTAAGGGTACAGTAAAGTGTATGGTAGTTAAGGGTATGGTGAGAAGTACAGTTATTAGTACAATTAAGGATATAGTGACAATTAAGGTTAGCCATGTTGGTTGTTTGCGAGAGAATCAGACGGATAGAGAAAAACAGAACAAGTCTATACACACACCCGGCATTGTTCATCTGCCAATCACAGCGCTACGTGGCCGTACGTCGTCGACGGTGGTTTAACGTCAGCTCATTAGTGTTGTGTTGCGTCATATGCTTATATAGCTATGTATACCTAGCTACGCCCCTGACAGTAACGCAGAGTGCTGTGTCATGCTTATATTGCCAGGTATACCTAGCTACGCCCATGGCAGTAACGCAGAGTGTTGTGTCATATGCTTATATTGCTATGTATACATAGCTATGCCTCAGACAGTAACGCAGAGAGCTGTGTCATGCTTATATTGCTATGTATACCTAGCTACGCCCCTGACAGTAAGGCAGAGTGCTGTGTCATGCTTATATTGCTATGTATCCGTAATCGAATGTTTCCACTATTGTTCTCTCAATATTTAAGACAGGATAGTCTTTTATGTAATTTACAAATGCATTTGATATGCAAAATAACTCAGTTGTACTATTTTCCCTCGATTTCATCAAACGGGATACCCTAAAAACGTTTCCTGATATAGTAAGTAACCTAAAATAGTGTCCTAATATAGTAAGTAACAAACCTGTATTATGTTACGTTAATTAATTAATCAATCAACATCTAATATCTAAAAATTCCTGACCCTACATTTGTGTCCTTTACGTCACGGACAATTAATTCAGCCGAACCATCTAATATCAAACGAAAATTGTGTTGACTGACTTGGATCATACACTGTTTTTGTTCGCTATGATATATTGAAAGTTATGCCAATCGCGGTGCACTTGCTCCAAACAATATAAATAAATTCTGCAATATTCATCAAACGACGGGAGCGTATGATTATTTTAAGTCTGTATATTAGAAATGATTTGTTAACCATAAATGATTTGTTAACCATATTTGTTCTTGTACCATCTGTGATACACCAGGTATTGTTGGAGAAGCCTGGAAACACTCTATAACTGAATGGAACTTTAGAGCTGGCTTCGAAAGCGCTGGAGGCTTCCTTTTCAATTGAGACGTCTTCGTTCACCTATATTTTACGCAATCATCTGCCGCAGATCGTCCTGCTTCACAAGTGGCTGATGTACCTGCTGGAAAACCACGATGTGCCTAAAAATGACCCAATCCCCTGTCCGGCTGGTTTGACAAACATACAGTGCCTGCCAACCGAGGACCCTATCCAAAGTTCCCAGCCTGGCACAAGTGGGCTCAGTCCAGACGACCCTGACCAGCTGCCACAAGAAGGCATTGGAGACCAACAGACAGACTCTCAAGCAGCAACAAAACTCTGAGGAAAGATCGTCAGTGTGCGAAGAGACGTCCATTTCACCATTGATAATGCTACTGTATGTTTCTAAAATGTATGTATGATACACTCGTGAGCGAAGTCGTTTTTCAAGGCGAATGGTCTACATTAGTTCGAAAACTTTGCAACCGACGACAAAGATGTTATCAACGGAATTTGCAAGTTCTTCTTTGGCAATGACTATAATACATACACATGTGACCTCCTTGTGTCTATATTGTCAAACTCGCCTGTGGCCACCGTGAACATATTTCGATACCAAGAAGAAACAAAGCGATATATTGAGATCCAGCTGACACTTAAATGATCAAAGGTGACACTAAAATACACCATCCACCTGATTCGTAGAAACGATGGACTTGATGACCACTACTCTATTCGGGCAGGCGGACGATTTTCGCAGAAGACGTCTACAGACTACTAAGTTCGGTCATGAGAGATGAATCAGACATATTCACCTCACATAAGACAATTACACCATGCGGCTACGCAGACATAACCGCCCCAAAGAAAACACATACACAACTGAGACACAAGAGGTGAACCAGACATGACCCATTTTCCTTTTTTTTAATCAAATTTGCAACGTTAAAACAAAAACAGGCGCACATAGTTCGTTCTAAAATTTGACGTAAGAAAAACGAACAACGAACACAAATTGTATATACACATACATACATACATACATACATACATACATACATGCACACATACATACATACATACATACATACATACATGCATACACACATGCATAGTTACTTAGTTACGTATATGCAAATATACATACATACACATTCGCACATATGCACACACGTAAGTACGTACATACGTGCATACATGCATACATACACACACACACACACACACACACACACACACACACACACACACACACACACACACACACACATACACACACACACAAACACACACACACACACACACACACACACACACACACACACACACACACACACACACACACACACACACACACATACATACATGCTTACATGATGCGCGTACTGACGCACATAAGTAGGCACACAAGCATGCATACATCTATATATGCATACATGCATGTATATGCTATATACTATATATACATTATGTTATGTGCATACATTATGTGTGTAGCCGCGTAGCACATCAACGACACAGATGCCATAATCAAAAACGAGTGGCGCTGCAGTCGCTTTTCGTTTTTCGCTTTTTATTCTGCTGTAGTGAAAATGATAAAACGGTTTGATTAATCTTGATGTTGTTTTTCTAACTTATATTACAAAAAGCGCATATAATAGTTAGCATTCGGTTTCGCTTTGTATGGCAAATTTGAAAGCGAAAATCGAACATTGTGTGCCTTTTTCGTTTTCACATTGATAATTTTATCGCGAAAAAGGAAAAGACGGTACATACACGGGGCGTCCGTGGGGGGGGCAAGGGGGGCACTTACCCTCCTGGATCTGGAATTTGTTTCGGACGTATATTCGTGAGCTCAAAGAATATGTTAACTTTACATATAATATATATATATATATATATATATATATATATATATATATATATATATATATATTATCTGGTATATTTAATTATGTACAATTATAACATAACTGTCCGTCGAATGTGGACATGTTAGTAAATGTAGATATGTTATCGCATAACTAATCACGTGACGTATAACGCAACTCGACGAGATAATCTTCGCGAGAATCCATCTGCTATTCTCAAAGGGGAGCCTTGTGCAAGCACTGCATCCTATTCCAACAAACAGTTCACCGAGGCACACAAGGCGCATTCATTATCAACACATACATAAAATACCAGAACGTCAACGAAAATGCAAAACACAAAACAACTTTACACAAACATTCACTTCAAGATGCAAAATACTTCTTAGTCGTTTCATGCAAACCGGAAAAATCAACCTGTCAGTTCGACACTGCAGTCAACCGTAAAATACAAAAAAACCGCTACAAACTTTCTCCCATCCACCATCGTATTCTGTGCAACACACGACGTCGCTCTACGTGGACACAGGCAACATCCAAGGCGTGTTTCAGTTCCGCATAGAAGCCGGCGACGAAACACTACGTGACCATGTGGAGAATGCAGCAGGCAATACAAAGTACACATCGGTTAGGACACAGAATGAGCTGATCAGCATTTGTGAGGATGTCGTCGTACGTGAGGACATCTGTGAGGATGTCGTAAGTGAGGACATTTGTGAGGATGTCGTACGTGAGGACACCGTTTCTGCCGCCGATGCTCCTGTAGGGTTCTCCATTTTGATAGACGAGAGAGCTGATATGTCGGGGGAAGAGCAGTTTTCTCTTGGTGTTCGTTTTGTCGACACAACTAACAAAGAACCTGCAATCCATGAAGAGTTCCTTGGGTTTATCTCACTAGCACAGATGCATGTTGAAACTATTGCAAACACGTTGATCGTCCAGTGTACAAAGTTCGGACTAAGCTACTTGGCCAATGATACAATTGATGTTCAACCATGGCTGGTACAGTTGGCGGAGTACAAGCTAAGATCAAGGAGAAGTACCCCAAAGTTGCTTTCGTTAAAGATCTCAATTCCGTTACAGAAGTCCGCAAAGTTTTTTTTTACGAGAGAGCCCCAAAGGACGCAGCCTGGTACCAAATGTCCCCGTGCTATGTGAAACACTTTGGGTAGCCAAGTACCAAAGCATCAGAATATTCACCAACCACTTCGTAGATATCCACAAACAACTATAGGTATCCTGGCTGCTACACCTTCTGGCAAGACCAGCCAAGATGCAAACCAGTTGCAATGCACATCTGGAACGTCGACGTTGTTTTAGTGCCACGTTATCATAACAAAATATTCAGCGATGTTGGAGCCAATGACATAAGCTTTGCAAGCTGATCAACTTGTCCTCGAGGTTCTCAAGGATCACGACCATATCCAGCAGCTGTTGTTATTATTTGAAACACACAGAAGAGAAGCTGAAGTACGCTTTGTAGAGGATATAATGGTGCAAGCTGACAAGATTGCAAAGGCAGTTACAATTGAGCAACGTATGCCTCGCCAGTGGCGACGTCTAACTCAATGGCCAAACTACCAGAGCAAGACGATGAAGGAGTATTATCGTGTTGTAATCTTCATCCTATACTTTGAGTCCATTTCCAGTTTTTAAATTAAATTGTTTTCTCTATCCTTAAGTCTCCGGCTATGATGACATTCAGATGTCTACGCATACAGTGGGTTTGCAGTTCGGTCAGTGATTTTTCTAGGTGGTTCAAGTGGAGCTTTGGGTGGTCGATAGAATGAGCCTAAGTATACTTTCTATGATTAAGGGAATTGAATGGAGCTCCATATACACTCATTGTCCTTCGCCAAGTCCTTTTCCTCTGTGGCTAGGACATCCTCCCTTGTAGCACAGAATACTCCGCCTCAATTCCTGGTACAGTCTTTTCGATATACTTCCTTATAATGACTAGGGAAGAGGCTGTTTGTCTGGAATGTGCCGTCAATTTTACACTCACAACCTATAATGACGTGTGGGTCATGTTGGTTGATGAGTGCACGGAATTCACAGTTCTTTATATTCCCCTTGATACTATTGCAGTTTAATGATCAATGGACAATAGTGCAATGGAAAACACTCAGTGAGCCTCAAGTGCGAGCTGGAACAATAAACGAATTCAGCCGCCTCTCCTGCGGCATATATAGCCAGTAAACTGCGCATTCATCCCGAAGTAGACTATAGCCAAAATTGGCGTCTTATGTCGTTCCACAATTAGAATTAGAATGGAAATATCCTGAGAAGTGAAGTTCCTTTCTTACGGGGTTGTCCTTGAGTTGGGTTGACACTGTCCCCTTTCAAGTCGGCCACTAAGCCAGTGGTGATAATGTTGGCAGGCTGCATTGTCTTAGAACACTGGCATTGTGTCTGCCCACCAGTGGTAACTCTATGGGCGTATTCTTTTTGTCTCTCCGACCTCTCCGCGGAGCGAAATGTGCTATTCTTTTTGACGCGGAGAGGTCACGTGATTTCTCCGCGTCAAATAGAACAGACCGGAGAAGCTGTCCGGACCGCTCCGAGCTCGCCGCCTGCGGGGCATGTCGCGATCGGAGAATTTCCGGTCACGTGACTTGAAACATGGCCGAATACAACGAAGAGTAAGTGATATTTGTACAAAAGATAAAATTAAATATGTAGTTTTCTGTTTGCTGTGAAAACGTGACAACGCAATAATGTTTATTTCACATGTATAATATACGTTAATAAGCATGTAAATATGTCTGTTGATTATTCTAATAGATAAAATAACGGTTTTTCTGTATTATCGCCATCACACACATGGATCAGCGTACAGTTAGTCATTTCCCATTGCATTGGTGACCATGTCAGCATTGGTGACCATGTCAGCGTTGGTGACCATGTCAGCGTTTTGCATGATTATAAGAAAACGTTACCATAAAAATTTCGAACACTTCTTACCTGCCGCTTTTATCTTCCACTGACATGATGGTAGAGTTTTGTCAAAATTAGACATTTCTAAATATTGTAATATGCCTCTATGTGCAGTACACTTCACTCTTGTTATATACGTGTATATGCTATACACGTCAATAGTAAAAAATATTGGAACGGTTAACGGCGCACATATGTAGCTTTAAAAAATCACACATTTATTATCGCCTATTAAAATCATCTAAAAATCCATAATTTCATTATCAACAACTTCCTTTCTTTATTTCTTTCATATATTTGACAGGAACCATTTATCATTGGACATTACATTTATGCCAATGGTAGTTTTAGATAATGAGATCACCAGCTCTTTTAATCAGCTATACGTTTTTCCATTTCCCTGTGTGAGGTCTTACTTCATCTGGCATAGAAACCATACAGAAGTGAATGAAGGCTTGTACTGTCTCTTCCTAAATACACAGGTAAATTCGGGTGAACAAAGTTTCACAAATCTTCGAAACGGCGGATTTTTTTAAAACGTTTTTTCTTCAACAGTCCCACCACATGAACACCTCACCCCACAAACAAACCTTGCAATGTCCTGCTCAAATGCACTTGTGAGATCGTTTCAAATTTTTTTAACTTCCTATGTCAACACTTATGACGACCTAAAATTTTACGTAATACACTAAAAAGTCTTAGCCATGATCCCTTAATGCTTCATCCAGGACGTTGTCATTTAACTAAGCCTAATGTATGCATGTGTCTGACTTACAGGATTTAACCGATTTTGCAATGTATACTAGACATTACAATATGTGTTTAGTTTTTATGTCACTTGTACGATTATCCATGATTAATTTTTTTATGACATTAATGTTCTGTTCATAGTTAAGTTCATTATGTGCATTTTCAGTTATGCCTGTTGGGGCTATCAAAATAATAATAAAAACAATTTCTTCCCTTACATATATTAGTCCCAATAAATGATGAAAAATATTTTACATTATGATAACACACCAATTGGCATAGATGTAGTTCACAAACCAAATTAATTAATGCATTGTGCAGACATTTTCCTTTCAATTTTTTTTATTTTACAACTTAAAACTTTTAAAATTATGTGGTTATAATATAAAAAAAAACTTTTCATTGTTAACACATAATTTTTTCATAAATTATATTATATAAAAGTAAATCTTTTCATGTCAATGATATTTCATAAGTGTAACTTTTATTTTGTCGCAATTTTTTTTAATCTTGTTATATATAAAATAGGATAGTCTGTCAGCATATCATTTAGATATTGACTTCATATCCAATAGGTCACTAAATTATAAGCTAATATTTGAAACCACCTGGTCATTGTCAGTCCTATTTCATAAGACACATGCATTGAATTGCTAGCATTTTGAGTGTAAATGATAATAATAATTTTTTTATTAACTTTATTTTTTATGTGGTTGCTTCAATAATTTTAAGATCTCTATCAGAAACTCGCAACTACCATATATCCTATTTACATCCCATGTAATTGTTTTCACTGTGCTTTACTTGTTCATCAATTAATATACAAAAGACATTTTGTCAATAGTTTCTTTCTCTACTTCATGTTAAGGTGAATAGGTGTTTCGCACTTTAACATCATACTTGTAATGTCTCAATAGCGACCATTGCACATTCTTTGTTTGTGAGTTGTGACTTTATGAATTTGTTTGTATTTAGTAAATATGCATTATATTTAAGTTGTTTGCTTGTATTTTTAATATTCGTTAATTAACAATATTATTTACGTGTTTTATATTCTGATTTAAATTATAATATGCATTTAAGCAAAGTTCTAGTTACAGAATAACCATCAATTTAAGGTTTTACCAATAACAACCAAGTACTAACTTATAATTTGGCTCAATTTAATGGTATGCACCTAACTGAGGAGTCCTGGGCATACTGTATGGGCTATTAACAACAACAGGACGAAACACTGCCAATAACAATATACAAAAATTACCTACTTCATTTATAAATGTAATCATATTTTTTCTACTATAAATTTCATTTAGTTATTGGCAGTGTCTTAGGAATGAAACCACAACTAGTAAAGATTGTAAAAAAAGCTATTTGTTATAGTATTGACATAATATCTGTTTTACTCTTTAACACTATTTACCTAAATATTATCTTAGATTTTGCTCAACATCTTTAGTACTTATCTATTTTATGAATAATTTAGAATTGTGCATGTGCTATGTTTCACTACATATTTGAAAATATCGACAAGCAAATTTGATTAAATATATCCGTTGTATGAAATTTTTGAAAAAATTATACATACATAATGCATGGTCATTGATTTTTATTGTTATTCTAGGTGACAACACATGATACATTCGTATAAAATATATTACATCTAAGTAAAAAGAACTACCTTTAAAAGTTGGAGTAAGTGCCACACTCTGTACATAAATGATTTCAGCTGTTAATATAATCATTTAAACACATTTGTAATGTTGTATGACATTTCAAAAATATCTAAACTTGCGAAATGTCAAACACCATGTTGTTTTTTGTTCTTCAGATATTGGAGAACTTACAATGTTACTATGCCAGATGGCACAAAACATGCAGTTGTTTTGAGTGCAACTGAAGGACGGAAACTCATGAGTGGAGGTGATTTAAAATTATATACACTTCTTTGATATATCATGCATTTATAAAATAAAAAATATATATTTAGTAACTATTTTTTTATTAACGTATATAGTTAACTGCCATATTGCATCATTTTAAAAGTTTCAAAAATCATTATAGTAAACAGCTCAACATTTAAGTAGTGCTGTGACAAGATATTTTGAATAAATAATGAGAATGTTATAAAAAATACAACATTTCTAGAAGTTACAAAATATTTTTACTTGCGCTACATTCCTATTAAAAACGTAGATGAAATTAAATGTATTGTATTGAGAGAAAAAAACTTGCATTTATTGTTTTATTTACTAAGTTGCTACATTTGTTAATTCCTATGTTATAATGCATACATATATAATAATTATTAAATGTCTTAATGTTGAATGTAGATACAAAGTTGTTGCGTACACTGCAACAAGAAATTGAATCGTCACGCGTCACATATGAATCATCACCCTCACAAACACAGACAAGACAAACATCGATATCTACATCACGGACATCTACCATCACATAACCTGCGCCAATGTGGTAGGGGTTTTACATTAATAGTATAATATGTAAGAAATATGGAAATTATTTATGTGTTTATGTCAAATGCAGACGACAAGTCACTAACAATTAAATGGCACTTGTGCAACACCACATTTTAATTTACCTTTTAAACTTATTAGAAGGAGTCAACACAGCTGTAGATATTTGCAGATGTCTGATACAGATAACACTTGTGAATGTGTTAAGTATTGCATCTCTCATAACAGTAACCCACATTTAAGAAAACGAAAAGATAATGTAGTGATAATACTTTAAGTTTTATGTTGTGAAGTTATCCTTTTTTCTCATGCTGTTTCCTTAACTATCTGCGAAATTATACATACAACTAATTCTACATGTATATATACATTTATATTTATATATATTGTAGTGGTAGGTGAGATTGATAGAAGCTTTAATCATCATTCGTTGTAGATTAGTCAAAGCAGTTTAAATATATAGAAATGTAGAGAAAACAATTTTGGATTTGGCATGCAGGAGCTACAGACTGTTGGATGTCTGGGTTACGGTCACACGGTTTCGTAAGTGGCCAGGGAATATATTTGATAGACAAGGAGAGTTAACTTCATTATTTTATGTTGTTTTAAATTATGGTATGCATTAATGAATAAGCTAGTGTTGATAGATATTTATTTAATGATATAATTTAACTGTAGTATGCTCAATGTTTTATTCAATTAATTATTAATTCCTTCTCATATTTGTTTCAGAACCACTACCATGCTTACACAACAGACATATACTCCGTGCAGAACACCATCCCTTCATCGATCATCTTACACAGTACCAGTACTCACACCGACATCTACCATCACAAGACCTTCGCCTACACCACAGTCATACAGCGTATCATCACCTAGCACTTCAGAAGATACATTACCATCACGTGAGTGAAAATGTATTTTTACTAATAAATAAAAATTTATTAATAACATTTTCATTCATAACATAACCCATTCATGTTATTAAACATTACCATATCATGCACACACACACACACACACACACACACACACACACACACACACACACACACACACACACACACACACACACACACACACACACACACACACACACACACATATGTTTGTAAACTCGCGATAATACTTAGTTATATTATATTATATCACTTAAAAATTAAAAATAATTACTTTTACCCTGTCTTTGTGTATCATAATTAGAGGTGTAAATTTATAAATGAAATGAAATGCTTGTTAATTATACAATTAACCATTTGCTATTTCTTTTGCATGCACGCACAGTGTGGACCAATGCTGGAACCAAGCTTCTCATAGACATTGTGCATACGAATATGTACGATGACAATGACGAAAAGGTTATTTGCCACAATGGCATGTGGCAAAGGGTGAAAGATATCATGCATATCAATGGATACGACTTTACAAATGACCAACTTAGGGGGGCGATGGAAAACTGTCGTTTCTTCGTATAAGAGAGTGAAGGACAGTAACAAAACTTCTGGACAATTACACAGAAAACATGAATTCCATGCAGAACTATCTTTCTTGGACAAGAGTGTGGATGTGATACCACATGTAGTGGTACAGTCCAGTCAGGTACCACATACACACTCTTCTAGTGATGAACAAAACAATCCCACACCACCAAAAGCAAAAAAATAAATAAAAACAGTAAAACAAAATGTAATGCAACATCTTCAGGAAATGGCTTCATCATTTCAGCGAGAACAACAACAGACAAGGATACAGAGGGAAAGGCATCATTTCGAAAAATTAGCAATGATGGAGAAATTAATTGAGACGCTAAACAGAGAGATTAAACAGGACACAATAATAATAAAACCATGAATAAATCTTATGACTATATTTTTTTCCCTAAACAATTTCTGACAAATTTTCATTAAAAAAAAAAAAATTATAATATTTATTTATGCTGAAATGATGAAGTCATAAAATGTTTGCTTTCTATCACACACAATTGTATTTTAAAATATTTTATTACAAAGTTTTTTTTATTACTTACTTATTCTATAAATGTATTTGTTTCATATTGGCACACGATTATTATAACATAGTTTTAATAATGTCCATGTTAATTTGTTGCTGTCCTTCACTCGAACTACTCTTATTAAAACGTGTTATTTAGAAAATGTTTTATTTAACATTGTCATATTTATTAATACAAGCTCTATTGTGTAAAGGAATAAAATAATTTATCATGATTTTTCTCCGTTGCAAATTTTGTGTATAATACATTAAGTTTTTTTTACTTATACATGTAGAGATGTATACATGTTATTAACAAGTATATATTATTTTAATTTATGAATATACTTTAGTTTCAAAAGATTTACACATATGTTAAGGTGTATGTTATTTTAATTTATTAAATTTATTTAAATGAAAGTGTTATGTTGTTCAATAAAATATTTTTGTGTTATCTTAACAAGAACAATTTTTGTTTTTACATTTCAATATTAATTATTTTTTAACTGATTGTGTCACAATTAAATGAAAGGGATAAAAACTTGAAAGTACTTAATTTAATTTTTATTGCACATATTTTCCATAGTAAATTTCCATAACATATTTAGAATTCCTGAACTAAACATTGCTATAACAACTGCGTATGTATACATGAATGTATTGTTCAATATATGTCATCATTACATGTAATACTCATTCATTGTAATAAAACATGTACACATGTTTACTCATCTGCATTATGTTTTATAATAATGACAAAAGCAAATAATACATACTATGCCAATATTTACATATGTATGTAGTAAACAAGAAATAAGGATAACTTACAAACTATAAACGATGTTTAAAACATGTTTTTAAACATTCATAATGAAATGTTCACGTTTCAACAAGAAACTGTGAAAAAAGTTATCGTAATAATGAGTGATGTCATAAAACATTTTGTGCAAGTGCAATTGCAAATTTATGTCTGGAAAATGGTGTTTGCAATTGCAGCACGTTTCCTCTGTGCAGCATCATCAGTGGTGTGTGTTGACTGGTGATTTGGAGGCGTACTTCCACCCTTCCCATCATCATCATCATCATCGAAGAACTCAGAGATATCTTCATCACCAACAAGCGTGATGTTGTGCAGAACACACGCACTGATGATTGTGTACACAGTGTAATGAATGTTTTTGCAACTGCAAAATTTCAATCTTTGAAAACGACCCTTTAAATGACCAAAAGCTCTCTCAATAACCTGACGTTTCGCAGACAGTTTTTTTATTAAAGCATAGTTGCACACGAGACAAATGACAATTGTCTCTGTAAGGTGTCAGCAGCCAAGTTTTAAGTGGGTATGCACCATCTCCCAGTAAATGATACCCGGCTGGGATGGATGGTCCAATCGGATTCTAAATATCTGAGTTCTTTAGGACCCGACTGTCGTGTACCCTACCTGGCCACCCAGCCATAACATGCGTGAATGACATATCAGCATCACAAACAGCTTGTAACAACAGGGAATGTGTCTGCTTCCTGTTGAAGTAAGAGGCACCATCGACAGCTGGGGCAGGTATGTTAATATGTGTGCCATCGATTCAGCCAACAATCCTTTCAAAGCCATTAGTATTAAATACCGTTGACATATTTAGATATTGTGCATGTTCTGGCCACTTTATAACTTGAGGCATTAAGCTCTCTGTGAACAACTTTGTTATATTTTTGCGACTTTTAAATGAACATGAATCGGTTCGCCCAAATCTATCAGCAATGTCACGAATTTTCTGCTGACTCCCTAAAACATTTGGGTAGTAAGCAGCTGTTCGTCTAATGGCACAGGGGGTCTGCCGGGGCCTCCTTCCACCGGGGCAATAGCCATAGCCCCTAGCTGTCGCAGGACCATTTCAAACGTTGAGGGCCGCATTCTGAACATTGCCACAAAGTCGGCTGGCAAATAATGGGGGATGACATTTCTTGTGTACTCACACACGCGGGTATGATCATCACGGAACCTGTTTGGTGGGGCATAAGATTAAATAAGCACATGTTTGGGTAATGATCATAGTTACTGTATGCAATCAGCGATATATAAATGTGAAACAAATGACACATATTTAACTACATATTATAAGTTAAGAGATTACATGTATATGATAATATTATCAATGTAATGCACATATAGAAATTGCACGGAACCCACAAATTTTTTTTTGGTAAAATGTATTTAAAATATGCTATAAATTATAGGCTTTATTACCTTGATTTAATGGTAGGTGGCCACCTTCAGACCAAAATAATAAAACTTATGAAGATATAAAACAATGTAATATGTGTAAAAAAATTACAAATCTGAAACACCTATTAATAAGTGGTGTAAAATTTATTTTATTATTTTTCCAGTATCCATGACCCTATTTGCTACCTGTAAATGAAGAAAAGTGACGTTATTCTTTTTTATTAGTATGTATTGCATGTTAATCTTAAAATGATGTACGTTACAAAGAATGGATACAAACAATAACATATGACATAGACATACATAATAAAGTGCCACACAAAACAGAACTGTAATGTGGTGCAACTAACATATGCGGCCTACATTAGCCTAGGCCTAGGGCTAGGCTCAGTTTCAGAAGTTATAAATAACGTGTTTATTTATTACAATATTACATACTATTTTAATAACTATTACAACTTACAACATAACAGCAGATGCTGTGAACTCGTGAGCATATCTGGCATATTTAATGTCGTCGTCGTCGTCGTCGTCATTGTCGCTTAGAAAAACATCGCTCACAATTGACATGGCTAGTGCTTCTGCGTCCATATTGTTTATGGGCGATAACAAGGCGGTTGCTACCCTCTCCCAAGTCTATTCTTTTTGTACCTCTCCGCATTCTCCGCTTCCGGTGGCTGCGCGGACGACAAAAAGAATACGCCCAACGGGTCGGCTTAGCGTGACTAATGCCTCGTTGCTTCAGGTCATAGTACACTGACTTGGAGACACGTGTCAACGATTTTGCAGTATGTTGGCACATCAGAATCAGCTTGTGGCTTGTGTACATGATTACCATGGCGACCGTCGCAGTTCACTGAACAAGACACTGTAGTTACTCGTCTTGTAGTGGTACTGGCCAAAACTCTTATGGAATCAAACGGTCAGGGTTGGGTGCGCATGCTATTTAGTCGTGTTTGTTTATGACTAAGTGTGTGAGAACTTGCTTACGTTGTTGTGGTTCTGGCTGTTGTGTCTGGTAATGAATTGCAAGATTTTGTTGTCCGGGGGATAAATAAGAACATTTCTAGCAGTTCTTGCTGGTGTTGAAGGATTTGCTATTTAGATGCCGTTAGTGGCTGGAGGAGGTTTCCGACAGGCAAGGATAGATGACTGTGGATGGCTTTGTGACATATGATGAGGCGTATATGTTTGTTCTCCTTGTTGTTAGTTGCTCTATGTGTAATTGTTTAATCATTTCTGACACCGTTTCTCTGGATGTGTAGTCGTTGTGACAAAAGCGAACCGCCCGTCTTTGCACCATCTCTATATTGTTAATGAGGACCTGGATGTGGGTATACCCACGGATGTTGAATATTCTAGGAGTGGACCAACAAGGGTTGTGACAGCAGTTGTTTTGAAGGCATGAGTACAGATTCTGTCTGACGAATGCAAGGGTACGGTTTGCTGAGACTGTGATCTGGTGGATGTGTTTGTTCCAGGTGAGTATTAGTTGAGATTCTGTGGAGTGTATACTAAGGACGCCATGTTGTATGTCTATTAAGATTGCGTATCGGTCAAAGTGGTTCATGATTTTAGAATATACAATGTGATCGAGGATTTTGCAACATATTGATGTTAAGGAGATGGGACGATAATTTATGCAAGGGATCGGTCTCGGGACCGGTCTCCCTTCTTGAAGATGGGAGTGATGTTGGCACGTAACCAAGAGAGTGGGAGTTCCTCTGTGATGAGTGATTTTTGAAAGATTAGACTGAGGGCTGGAGACAATTCATTGGCGGCAAGTTGGAGGATACTTGCGGGCATCTCGTCAGGTCCTGTCGTCTTGTTTGGTTTTAAGCCGTGAAGTAGTTTAGCAACCCCTTCTGTTGTGATGATGATGTCAGGCATGGCTGGTATGTTTGTGTTTGGTTCTTGTGGTAGGTTGGTGTTTTCGCTTTTATAGACTCACTTGAATTGGTTATTCAGAATTTCGGCTTTCAGTTTGTTGTCTGACTCTAGCCTGTTGTGTTTGGTTAGGGCTGGTATACCGGTTGTATCAACTTTCAGGCTTTTGGTGTAGGACAAGAATCGCTTAGGCGAGTCAGGACATACAGACGAGATATATATTCTATGTGCGGTTCTTGTCTCTTCGTGTGTGGTCCTACGTGCTTTACAAAAAATCATAACTGGCTTTTTTCTGTTGTTTGCGCTGAAAGCCCTTTGTTTACGTTTGTGTAATCGTTTGATTCGCTTGTTTATCCAAGGCGTTTGATTCGCTTGTTGATCCAAGGCGTTTGATTCGCTTGTTGATCCAAGGCGTTTGATTCACTTGTTGATCCAAGGCGTTTGATTCACTTTTTGATCCAAGGCGTTTGGTTATGCTTAGATATTATTTTGGTTGGTATGTGAGAGTCCATTATTGAGTCAAGAGCAGTTTGGAATTCTTTGAACATTTCATGGACTTATCCCTTCATATGAATTCATTACTCCATTTGAGTAGATCTCTTTCAGAGCGCCCGGTATTTTGTCGCAACAGCAAGTTATCGAAATTCAAAGACTTTTTTATTACAAACTAATAATTTCATCCAAATTACCTGTATTATCCAGTTATTCGGGATAAGGCCAGCTGAAAACTGACCGCGGGCCAGAGTAGGCTACAACAACAACCGAGTGACAACGAGCGCCACTTCAAGCACATATTTGGAAAACCGAAAACAAAATTTAGATACATTTCTTTAAAATGGGGGATACTTGGTCAGTGGAATACACCATGTCAGGCACGATATACAAAAATGAAGTCAAAGTTGTGGCAGGATTGTCTCATTTATTAGGTTAATTAGCATAAGGAATTTGTACAAAATCAACCAAAACAAGCAGCCGGCGGTACTACCAATTATGATAGCAAAACATTACAATTGTGTACACATATGTTCACATAGTTCCAAATTGTTTGTAGGTTTCTTTTTCTTAGTATGTTATTGCTATTATTAGACAAATAAAGGACTTCATGAATGTTAAAGATCATATGCAAATGTTCTAGAAATCGTTATATATGATAACAAACAGTTGTATTAGTAATTTGGATATTGTGTTAGTTGTAAAGAAGCCTCAAGCGATTTAACATTTCGCTCGGCAATGTCCGTACGGAGTCGGCGTGAAACGTCAGTCTGGCCATACGAACATCTACAAACATTATCATTCCATAGCAACGCAGGAAATCTGCGTACGTTAAAAGTTTATATGTTGCAGTTGGGCAAAAAACAATGAATATGGGTGTGACATCAGTTTCATTATTTAAAACATGATTAAAACACTGCAACATATATTGATTTTAAATTTAACAAGATTTAACAAGATTTGCCATCCAAGCCAAAGGCCCAGATGGCAAGTGGACAAGGAAGCCATTGGCTTATCGAGAGTCCAACAATGTTCACCTACTTATAACCCGCCCTCCTGATATATGTGTCAACCTTGTTTTTAAACATATTCACGCTGGTAGCAGTTACACAATCTGTAGACAATTTGTTCCATTCATTTATTGTCCTCTGTGAGAACGAGTGCTTCCTGATGTCCAATCTACATTGATCCTTTAGTAATTTTACCTCATGTCCTCTAGTTCTGCTATCCTTCTTGAGTGAGAAAAACATATTTCTATCAATAATTTCATACCCATTCAATATCTTAAAAACTTCAATCTGATCTCCTCTTAACCTCCTTGTCTCTAGAGTTGTTAAACCACATTCTTTCAGGCGTTCTTCATAACTAAGGTCTCTAAGTTCTGGAATCATTTTAGTTGCTCTCCTTTGTATGCGTTCAAGCGTATCTATATCCTTCTTACGATATGGTCTCCATGCTTGTATACAGTATTCTAAATGAGGTCTAACTATTGCTTTATAAAGAGGTATAATTAACTTTTTTCCCTTGTATGTTATGTTTCTTCTAATCAATCCAAGAATTTGATTACCCTTTGAAGCTGCAATACCACACTGCTCTGAAACTTTCATATCAGCGCTTATTGTAACTCCTAAGTCCTTTTCTTTTACAGTAGTACCCAGAACAGTATCTCCCATTTTATAGTTTACATTCAAGTTCCCATGTCCTGTATGTAGGCATTTACATTTCCCAAAATTGAACAGCATCTGCCATTTCTCAGACCATTTCACTAATCTGTCTAGATCGTTTTGTAAATGTTGTTTATCACCATCAGTATTAACCTTTCTAAACAGTTTTGTGTCATCCGCAAATTTCAGTACGTTACTTGTTATACTGTCGTCCAAGTCATTGATATAAATTAAGAATAATATAGGTCCTAGTACTGACCCTTGAGGTACCCCACTCAAAACCGATTTCCAATTTGAAACTTCTCCATCTACTACAACTCGTTGTCTTCTGTCAGTCAGCCATTGTTCTATCCAGTCAGTTATGCTATCCCCGATACCATGGGCTTTTAATTTAAGTAGCAATCTTTGATGTGGCACTTTGTCAAAAGCTTTCTGAAAATCTAAGTAGATAATATCTACTGGCGATCCCACGTCTATCCACTTAGTGATTTCTTCCAAAAAACATAACATATTTGTTAAGCATGACCTTGCTTTAAGGAATCCATGTTGAGATGAATTTAATAATTTATGCTTAACGAGGAAGTCCACCATATGGTCTTTAATTAACCTTTCTAATAATTTACAAATCACTGACGTTAAACTCAAATTATAGCTAGAGAGGCAATTTGAGCACTGTGCTGCGACAAAATCGCAAAGCCAAGAGCAAAGCCAGGGCAAGCCAATGCTAAGGCGAGACAGCTCTACTCAAACATTAGATCGACACAGTTGTTAAAAATTGCATATATCAAACTAGTTTGGCAGTAAAGTCATACAGTGTGCACACATTTCCCAAAATGTTCCAATAGTCACAATTAAACCACCGTGTAACGGAAAGACAAAGTAGGCCGCTGGTCCAACTTCCAAGCCTAGGCTAGGCATTGGCTAGACTCGACGACTGTGTCTACTACAGCTTGTACAAACTAAACATGTACAACTTCGGAATGACTCGAACCGATAAGTTTATGTCAGTTGCACCGTCCGATTCGCCGTCGCTCGACATTTTGCGTGATCGAAATCTTGCTAAAAGTTAAGTGCCTATGAACCGACTTAGGCGAAGTTCGTTTGTTTCGCCAAAATGATGTCAGGCGGCTTGACATCTACCGACAAAAATCTACTAACTGGTTTCGGAAAGTGCCTTCGGGAATTTAGGTATATCCCCCGTTTTATGACTAAATTAATGTAACTTTTTATGACTGAATATGAATAAGGGGATACCGTCCAATCCAGAACGAGTGAAAACAAGTAAATGTATCCGACCTTTGCATGTGATCTTTAAATAACATTTCCAATTACCAATTTGCATAGTTATCGCAATCCGTTATATCATAAGGACTTCCTGTCGCTCGTTTCCTGCATTTTTCAGTTTTTAATACAATCACAACTAAATATTTTTTGACATGACATTATGAGAAAACACATGATCAACCATAATATATTAGTCGGTAAAACTGATATCATTGTTATATCAATTGCTTACCTCTACACAACACACAAACCGTTCAAACTATACCAACAGCAGAGCTTACCAAATCTCAACCTCTATGTAATGTCTCCACTATAATATAATATATATATATATACATATATACATATATATATATATATATATATATATATATATATATATATATATATATATATATATATATATATATATATATATATATATATATATATATATATATATATAATTATGGTACGTGATTAATCATTTGTTAATGGATTAACAAATGATGATTTATTAGTAAACTATTAATAATAATAATACAAAAATAAACTGGAATTCTCAACACTGACTTCAATCAGTATACTGACGTGGATGCAAAGACATGTATAGTCGTCAACAACTGCCGGGTGGGTCGCTGATGACAGGCGAGACATAATCGCAAGTATGACTGAAACGGCTAGGCTGTCACTTATTGTGTTCTTCTTTCACTATGCATTGTGATGATATCTAGCCGTGATGGCGAGCCAAAATGAAGGGCTATTGTGATTCCATATAATATAAGATTGATGCCGTAGCGACTAATTACTAATAAATCAATAGGAAGGTGTACGTAATAACGACAAAGGGTAATTCTTCACGTAGAGTTACGGGCAGGTGAACGTAATAACGACAAAAGGTAATTGTTCACGTAGAGTTACGGACAGGTGTACGTAATAACGACAAAGGGTAATTGTTCGCGTAGCGTTACGGGCAGGTGTACGTAATAACGACAAAGGGTAATTGTTCACGTAGCGTTACGGACAGGTGTACGTAATAACGACAAAGGGTAATTGTTCACGTAGAGTTACGGGCAGGTGTACAGTTTGATCAATAAATATGCATAGTATTACCAAAACAACACTATTGTCAATACATCTACATTATTTTTCATGTTTATAATCCCGGGCGTTTGTTTGCTACGCCGTGAATCCGAAGGTTTCGGCCAAAATAAATAAATCAGACCTGGTTTGACACAACTCGCTGTCGCTACTAAATTTGTTTTTGCGACTGTGACCGCGCTGTTGACTCGTAAATCTTCGGAATGGCTCGAACCGATAAGTTTATGTCAGTTGCACCGTCAGAATCGCCGTCGCTCAACATTTTGCGTGATCGAAATCTTGCTAAAAGTTAACTGGTTTGTTTGGTCAAAATGATGTCACGCGGCTTGACATCTATCGAAAAAAATCTACTAACTGGTTTCGGAAAGTGCCTTCGGGAATTTAGGTATATCCCCCGTTTTATGACTAAATTAATGTAACTTTTGCAATTTCATGACTGAATATGAATAAGGGGATACAGTTCTATCCTGAACGAGTGAAAATAAGTAAATGTGTCCGACCTTTGCATATGATCTTTAAGTAACATTTCCAATTACCAATTTGCATAGTTATTCGCAATCCGTTTTATATCATAAGGACTTCCTTCGCTCGTTTCCTGCATTTTTCAATTTCTAATACAATCACAACTAAATATTTTTTGACATGACATTATGAGAAAACACATGATCAACCATAATATATTAGTCGATAAAACTCATATCATTGTTATATCAATTGCTTACCTCTACACAAACCGTTCAAACCATGCCAACAGTAGAGCTTACCAAATATCAACCTCTATGTAATGTCTCCACTATAATATATATATATATATATATATATATATATATATATATATATATATATATATATATATATATATATATATATATATATATATAGGTATGTGTATATATATATATATATATTGTATATATATATATATGCAAATATATATATATGTGTATAGTATATATATATACATATATAGATTATTGTTTTTTATATAATTATGGTACGTGATTAATCATTTGTTAATGGATTAACAAATGATGATTTATTAGTAAACTATTAATAATAATAATACAAAAATAAACTGGAATTCTCAACACTGACTTCAATCAGTATACTGACGTGGATGCAAAGACATGTATAGTCGTCAACAACTGCCGGGTGGGTCGCTGATGACAGGCGAGACATAATCGCAAGTATGACTGAAACGGCCTAGGCTGTCACTTATTGTGTTCTTCTTTCACTATGCATTGTGATGATATCTAGCCGTGATGGCGAGCCAAAATGAAGGGCTATTATGATTCCATATAATATAAGATTGATGCCGTAGCGACTAATTACTAATAAATCAATAGGAAGGTGTACGTAATAACGACAAAGGGTAATTCTTCACGTAGAGTTACGGGCAGGTGTACGTAATAACGACAAAAGGTAATTGTTCACGTAGAGTTACGGGCAGGTGTACGTAATAACGACAAAGGGTAATTGTTCGCGTAGCGTTACGGGCAGGTGTACGTAATAACGACAAAGGGTAATTGTTCACGTAGCGTTACGGGCAGGTGTACGTAATAACGACAAAGGGTAATTGTTCACGTAGAGTTACGGGCAGGTGTACAGTTTGATCAATAAATATGCGTAGTATTACCAAAACAACAGTATTGTCAATACATCTACATTATTTTTGATGTTTATAATCCCGGGCGTTTGTTTGCTACGCCGTGAATCCGAAGGTTTCGGCCAAAATAAATAAATCAGACCTGGTTTGACACAACTCGCTGTCGCTACTAAATTTGTTTTTGCGACTGTGACCGCGCTGTTGACTCGTAAATCTTCGGAATGGCTCGAACCGATAAGTTTATGTCAGTTGCACCGTCAGAATCGCCGTCGCTCAACATTTTGCGTGATCGAAATCTTGCCAAAAGTTAACTGGTTTGTTTGGTCAAAATGATGTCACGCGGCTTGACATCTATCGAAAAAAATCTACGAACTGGTTTCGGAAAGTGCCTTCGGGAATTTAGGTATATCCCCCGTTTTATGACTAAATTAATGTAACTTTTGCAATTTCATGACTGAATATGAATAAGGGGATACAGTTCTATCCTGAACGAGTGAAAATAAGTAAATGTGTCCGACCTTTGCATATGATCTTTAAGTAACATTTCCAATTACCAATTTGCATAGTTATTCGCAATCCGTTATATCATAAGGACTTCCTTCGCTCGTTTCCTGCATTTTTCAATTTCTAATACAATCACAACTAAATATTTTTTTACATGACATTATGAGAAAACACATGATCAACCATAATATATTAGTCGATAAAACTCATATCATTGTTATATCAATTGCTTACCTCTACACAAACCGTTCAAACCATGCCAACAGTAGAGCTTACCAAATATCAACCTCTATGTAATGTCTCCACTATAATATATATATATATATATATATATATATATATATATATATATATATATATATATATATATATATATATATATATATATATATATATATATATATATGCATATATATATATATACATGTATGTATAATATATACATATATATACATATAAAGATTATTGTTTTTTTTATATAATTATGTTACGTGATTAATCATTTGTTAATGGATTAACAAATGATGACTTATTAGTAAACTATTAATAATAATAATAAAAATAAACTGGAATTCCCAACACTGACTTCAATCAGTATACTACTAAGCGTGGATGCAAAGACTTGTACAGTCATCAAGAACTGCCGGGTGGGTCGCTAATGACAGGCGAGACATAATCGCAAGTATGACTGAAACGGCCTAGGCTGTCACTTATTGTGTTCTTCTTTCACTATGCATTGTGATGATATCTAGACGTGATGGCGAGCCAAAATGAAGGGCTATTGTGATTCCATATAATATAAGATTGATGCCGTAGCGACTAATTACTAATAAAACAATAGGAACTACTGACATGCCCCGTTAACTTTGTATTATTAAATATTTAATAATGTTAGGACATGATTATATATTTATAATATTAATGAATATATTTAATTTTGTCTACGATACTAGCAATATGTATTAAGGATTCTTGCATTGAGATAAAAGATACAAATTGGCCAATGGCCAGTCGGAACTAAAGCTCTGATTGGGGCAACACATATTACGTAACACGATCCAAACATATTACACGTATTCGTCATATTACGGGACTATTATGGGAGTCTGAATTTTCTTACGTTTGCCTAAATAAGACTACGCCATAATAACCCCCAAAGCAGACAGCAACCATTATTTAGATAATACATAGAAACACCGGCGACGATTGCGTAGAACAGATGACCACAGCAATCACAACAGAACACTTGCAACACCCTATTCTCTCAGGAAATCGCGGACAATCAGTGTTCCTATACATACACACCACGTACTCTTCAGATTATACATAGAAACACCGGCGACGATTGCATAGAACAGATGACCACAGCAATCATTATAGAAAACTTGCAATACCCTCTTATGTCAGGAATTCGCAGAAAATCTGTGTCCCTATGAAATGAATGAAATACGTCATCAGTCGTCCAGGTCGAGCTGGTAGTTTTGCATGTTGGCGGCTTCTGACCATGCCGGATGATTGGCGCCGTCCATCTCAGTCGCCAGCTTGTTGTCAGACCTGGAAACACATTTAAATTTTCTCTGATGCACGTTCAATACAACGAAATGTCATTCGCTGATTTGTTGAATGTGAATTTTTTGAAGTGTATGTACTAGCAAAAATGCCCATCCCCGGACGGGATAACTTGGTAGTTCTCAAGTGACTGTAAAATGTCAGGATACACAACGTTATCACAGGAATATCCATCAATGCCTTGGTACACGGTGCTACCAGTCAATATATTGACGGCTTCTTGAGTTAGCGACGTAATACTAGCCTTGCTTATATCCACTCGACGTTCACAAACGTTTAATACATAATTTTCATAATGAGGCAGCCGTGCATTATCTGGATGGATATATCACGATAAAAAGAGCTTTTTACCGTGATATATCAAATCATATAACACACGGTTGCCTCGTTCTGAGAATCCAGCTGACATTTGAATCATATCGAACGCGATCGAGTACGCGCGTTGGCATAGACACGTGAGTGTTCGAACGATTTGTGTGTTTTCTGTGATTGTTCTGATTTACGTAATCTGCGTCAAACGTCCGCATCAGTGAAACCGGCCCAGTGCTTCGTGAAACCGGCCCAGCAGCATATTTAGAAAAGCAGGAAGTGAAAAAGTTAATTTGCCGTTAAATAAAGGGAATACTGTTTGTTGATGTCACTCGGGTGTCACCAGCCAGATAACATCACTCGTCACCAGTAATATTCTCGTGGCATCAACAAACAAAGTATCTTTCCCTAACTAGTGACGTCTTGCCTTGTCTGACGTAACTTTGTACAATAAAAAGACGCATGACGTTGTCAACAAATGTAGGTAATTGTTCGCGTAGCGTTACGGGCAGGTGTACGTAATAACTACAAAGGGTAATTCCATTGTTCCTAAAAAGGGTAATGGCTGGGTGAATATGTTCATACATACTCACGGTGGATTCTAATGCGATTATATGTACGAAGGAACAACACTGCATGGCAACAGAAGACGGACATAAATAGAACCGTCGACATACCTCAACTTGTGAGACGTGCAGCCGATGGTCGCTTGGCAGTCCGGGCACTTGGCTTCTTCCGTGGCGCCGCCGCATTCTCCAATCGCGTAGATGTGTCCTGTTTCACGTACACAAATATACACAAACAACTGTTAGATTCGTTGCGTGACTGATACTTCTAGACAGTAATATATTCGGGATCTAATCAACAGCCACATCGACATAATATCGACACGCTGTGGAACTAATGTTGCGACAGAATTAATCCAATCATAATGAAAATGCCTGGAATAATTTTAAACTGCCAATTATATAAACTGTTCTCATTTAATTTGAAAGTCCACCCGTTGTGGATATGTCATATGACTAATTAAACAATATTTGGAAAATACAGAGAGTTAACTGTCCTTTAATATGTACGTGCATCGAATGCTAATGCTTGTGTGCAACCCTATTCTCCCTCTGTGTCCAGCGAGGACACACACCTACCATTTGGACATTTGAACCAATGACCTTTCGACAGTCCGACAGCCTTGACCACCTGTAGCTTCTCAGCGTCCGTGAGCGGACCACTTCCGACCGCCTTGCGCACCTCCTGCAAGGTTAAGCCGGCCGACTCCAGCTGTTCGTCACTGAGAGACGTGCCGCCTGTCAGGAGTTGAACGGTCGCGTCAAAGCTAGTTGACATTGGCTTGGAAACATCCCCAGTCCCCTGTCTCATCCGTTGACTCAGCTGGTCGGCTGTCACCCTGAGTGTCAGTCTTACACTTGGGACAACATTTTAATTGGATGTCGACGGTGCCCTCTGTCGAGCGTTTCGATAGTTCCATCCACTGGTCCAGCCCTCCGTCCTCCAACACGTGACCGCAATCTTCAAGCTGGACGAATCTGGCACCGGGGTCTTCTTCGGTACCGAAGAATAACTCACACACCTGGGAACAATACATTTCTTTTGAGCGCGTTCTCTGAATCATATTCTTTATTCTTTGTCACAGTCTCAATTCTCTAGAACCAACGATGATGAAGATGTCTACATGCAAATCGTAATTCTTCGGTTTACAGTACACCAAAAAAAATATTCCAGATATGTACGGTTACTTTTAGCACATAATACGCATCCATATTTAACGCCCGATAGTCAATTGTCAACATATAATCCGCAAAAACAAAATATCTCTTAGAAATATTCCAAGCTCATAGATATAGAATGTAACCGATCATGCATGACATTTAGAAAACAAGCTTTTTAAAACAGATTTGTTATATGTAATATGCTATATATTGTATGTTACTATATGTAAATAAAAGAGAAAATAAGACAACAAAATGTTTGCTTCATCTATGACCGAATTCTTGCTGTACATGTCATTTACGTGGAATGATTTTTTCATGAACCAGAACAAATTGCTTTGGTAAGTTCACTTGACGATGAATTTGTTGTCAGATTTTAATTACTAGACTTAATATTCTAGCTACTAATGAAACACAACGTGCCGTTCTAGAATAACCCCGCAAAGAAATAATACGTAATTTCTCAAACACTCCAGTTGATTGATTATATGTATAGGAAACTAACTGCAACCATTCGTACCTGATCGCGGTTGCAGACACCACACGTGTCCGGACACGGCTCCCCGCACATCCCGATACACTCGTGTCCGCACTCGAGGCGCTTCTTGCAGCCGTGAGGACACCGGGACCGGTCACACTGCTCGTGACACAGCTTGCTGCACCGGTAGTGTAGACAGCACCACGAACACGGCTCCACACACGGCTGACACGACTCGCCACATGGCTGCTTACACACACTATGTATGCAATAGTGCCCTGCGCGGGCCGGGCTTTGGGTCCAATCCCTCTACATAATTTCGCGGGCCGGGCCGGGCCGGGCCTGGACCTACATACTGCGGGCCCGGGCCGGGCCTGGGCTGAAAACAATTTAAACACATCGGGCTAGGGCCGGGCTTGGGCCGGGCCTGGGCCTAGTGTGAGCGGGCCGGGCCGGGCCTGGACATAATAAAAATATTCATGCAAAACACCGATTATTACTTTATTTTTTAATACAAACTTATTATAAATTGTAATTCCGGTTAATGAATGCTTAAAATTATTTCTTTAGTATTATATAGTTGCAAATTGAGACCTTGTATGGAATCTAATGGCCCCATAAGTTCACTTGGCTGGAAGTAGCCAGCTCCAAATGTTTACTTTAGAAATATTTGCAGAGGCAATCAAGCCATGATTAACCATCAACTTATCACCCTTTGACCCTACCAGTGGACATTCTATTGTCTAGGTCTAGGCCACTAGCCCACTACCCAATGCAGTTGGTAATTGGTATTTCTCCCCAGTCCTAATTCATTCACACATGTCTGAACCTGTCTGTCTCAGGCTAGTGACTGCACGCCTGCTGGAAATGCCACTGGGTGTCAGTGCTAGTGGGTGACATTTAATTGAAATATCATATTAAATGATGTTAACTTAGTTGAGCTAATTCAATTAACAATATAAATTGGGGTTAGGGCTTACATATGGGTTAAGTCAGGGTTAGATAAACAAATCTCCTACCCTAACCATAAGCTAATACTTTAAAGCCAAATATAACAAATGTTATATTTAATAGTAATGACACTAAGAAGTTTTTCTTAATTTTTTTTCTGAATATTCGTAAGTTTTAAGAAGTTGGTGGTGCTGGAGTTTTAGAACTCATCCTCGTCTTTATTATAAGATTATAGGTTTGTCTGCTCTAAACTTAGCGGGCCGCGGGCTTGCGGGCCGCGGGCTTACCCATCTTTGGCCCGCGGGTATGGGCCTGGCCTGGGCCTGAAACTTGCGGGCCAGGCCGGACCTGGGCCAAACATTCACGGTCTGGGTCGGGCCTGGGCCAAAATTCTAGTTTGCGGGCCTGGGCCGGACCGGGCTTGAAAAAATATTGCGGGCCTGGGCCGGGCCTGCACTCTAACTGCTAATTGCGGGCCAGGCTTGGGATCAAATTCTAGGCCCGCGAAGGGCACTAGTATGCAGCTGTTCTGACAATTCTGCCTGCACGGAGGACATGTGGCAGAGCAGACGTCGAGACACGAGTGACCGCACACCAAGGTACGGCCACAGCGTCGACTGCAGAGCGTGTGCAGGCGACCTCGGTGGCAACTGAAGCATGTGCCGCTACAGGGGTGCCCGCAAGACAGGGTCGCCTCGCACGGCTGAGGACACTTGGTGCGGTTATAGCACGGTACCTTGACTGTATGACCGCACGGGAACTGGCGCCGCACTTCGTGGACACACGACGTTGTGTGAGGGTCGTCACAGACCTCCGCACAGGTGTGTCCGCACGACAAGACGTGTTCACACGGAAAGAGACACCTGAATGTGGCGGGATCCTGGTGACACGGAACCTTCTGTGTGTGTCCGCAGGAGGGTATCACTTTGTCAAGCAACACGACACATTCGCCGCATGTCTCGTAACATATCCCAGGGCACACGTGACCGCGGTTACACAACACCTTCGTGCACGGCTTCAGACACTCGTACTGTTCATGGTTGACATCGTACGGGTGACAATGCTGCGCGCACACGTGACCGCACAGAAGACGGGCCTCGCACCACCGCAGGCACCCCCCTTCTGGGGCTCCTGTGAACCCGGCAGCCGTCGAGACATTCAACCTCTCCTCGTCAGGGTGATTTTGAAAGTACAACCCGAGTTCCTCGCCGATGGCGCCAGCGCTGTTCAGTGACTCGACGAGTTTCACCCAAAGTTTACTCTTCAAGGCGAACATCTCAAAGTTTCCGACGACGTAGAATCCGACACGCGCTCTCGAGAGAGCGACACAGACGCGGTTGTCCTCGGCAAGAAATCCCATTTTACCATCGTCGTTGCTACGCACAAGAGACAGTAGGATGATGTCGTTCTCCTCGCCTTGATAAATGTCGACCACGCAGACACGAACGCCGTCGAAGTCATTCTTGGGCATTCGCTTGCGCAGCTCAAACAGCTGTCCGGTGTAGGCCGTCAACACAGTGATCTTCTCCGCCAAGTGGCCCTGCAGTAGCAGGTAGCGACACAACGCGGCGACAAACGCCGCCTCATGTTCGTTCCGGTGACTCATGCCTTCGTTGTCATGTTGCTCCTTGTGGGAGTGCTGCAGGAAGAACATGTTCCTCGACACGCCCTTCACTTGTCCGCGGTCACGCACGCAGGGGTCGTCGCGCAGATTGGGGTAGATATGACGCAGAAGCACTGAGATCTCGGGTCGCATCCGGTGTTGGTACTCCAGTGTCTCACACGGCACGCCGTTGTTGACCATGCGCTCGAACAGCGAGATGTTGAGGTTGTACCTACGCGCCAGCCTGTACACGTTGGGATTTGGTCGCAGCTGCTGGTGGTCACCGATCAGGATGAGGTGCTCGCAGCTTCCGTTGATCGCTATCACGATGTGAGACTCGAGAACTTCGGCCGCTTCCTCCACGACGATGATCTTTGGTCGAAGCTCCTGGAGCAGCGTCCGGTTCCTCGCTGCCCCCGTCGTTGTCATGCCAAGTACTGTTGCCTGACGCATGACGAGCAGGTCGATCTGTCCGTGTACCTCCTTCAGTCTGTCGGCGGCCATCTGATATTGTATGGCGTTGTCTGACATCGTCTTTCGCAGGTCACGTCGGTACTCGCCGATCCAGTGTCGGTACATACTCCATCGCTGCTGGAGTGGAAGTTTCCAAATGTTGACGATTTTCCTCGCGTCTTCTTCTGACATCTCGTCAGTCAGCCGCATGTTCCGTTGGAAAACTTTCTTTTGTTTCTGCTTTGCTTGTTGCTTCTGCCAACCGTTATCGTGTGAGGAATAGAGGAGATCTTTTTCGATGCGCTCATTTGTCTTTCTGCGAAATTCTTCTGCGTTGCGTCGGTTCTGGTCGCATTTCTCGTCGTCGGGTCTTCGCTGCTGCTCTAGACGCATTGCTTCATCCTCAATTTCGATTCCTTCTTCTTGTGTCGCAGCTGTGTGGACTAATTTTGTGTCCTCTTGCTTTGCTTGTGCTTGCATTTGGTTGACATCTAACGCCAACCATTTGGCCATAAGCTGTCCTTTTCTAAGTTGAGTGAAGTGTTTGTCATGCACATATGAACTCGCTGCTTCGATTCGGATCAAGTGACTGTACGTGGCGGTGAGGCGACACGTGCCTCTACGATACTATGTTCAAATGTTTCCATATCGCTATAAGCTTCAGCACGGATCTCGGAAATTCCACGCGGGAGTCTGTTATCTCCGAGTGCCAACGGTCGCGTGTTTTGTAACGAAAAGCTCCGGATGAGTTCGCTCTGACTGCGCCCACCGACTCGCACGATGCCGCTCTTCTGGAAGGCGTGAATACCCTCGAGGAACTGGTCGAGCGCGTGGTTCGTCAAGCACACGACTAGGATTGGAGGCGGGTTCGTCTGATCGTCGTTCCCAGCAGCATTCCAGACATGCTGATTACGCAGCAGTGTCTGCACCACCTTCAGGCCGACGTATGTCTTGCCGGTTCCTGGCGGACCCTGGATGACGGCAAACTCCCGAGTGAGAGCCGCCTGCACCGCCCGCAGCTGACTCTCGTCCAGGCCCAGCGTCTCCTTCGGCGGCCACCGCTCCAGCTGCAGAACCGGTACTGATGTTGCATTTCGAGCTCCACTGCTGTCCAATACTTCTTCTGACGCGTTTGTGTCTTCTTCTTCTGATGATGATAATGGTGACACTGATCCTCTGTTGTCTCTGCCACGCGATGCACTCAACCATCGCCGCCTGACTTCCTCTTTATTCTCCGAAGTAGTGTCATCCACCAGACAACTCAAGTCGTACGTCGTTTGTTCTTTCCCATCCAGGTACGACGGGGGCTTCATCTCCACCTCGCCGTAAACGACGTAATTCTGGAAGGGCAATTCGGGCTCATCCGATTCTTCCTTCTCCTGAATGCTCTGAAGTCCCTGCAAGATGTGTCGGTACGCTTCAAAGTACGCCGTGGTTTCTACCATCACGTACGTCTCCTCACGTGATATGTCCGGCAGTCCGTGGATATTCTCAAAACGCAGTAAGACTTCCCCGCGGGCGGCAAGAACCTTCGCATCGCGTTCGTGAACTGTGGCAAAGGAAACCGTCTGGAATCCATCCTTAGAGAGACAGATCATCGAGCCGTAGATTAGTCGTTTAGTATGCGCCCAATCGACTCTCTCTAGTCGCGAAACGTCAAACTGAACACGAAGCGCAACAATGCCATTCGAGCAGACCGGCTCAACAACGTAAACATTCCTGTAGACGAGAATATCGTTGTATCTTGTAACAGCGCCCTCTGCCTCCGTGTACTCACGAATGCCATCTCGTAGTGGTGACATGAAATCCTCTCGCAGCAGCCGGAACTGCACGTCCAGATAATGGTCGAGGTCTTGGTACGCACCACGGACTTTGTTCACGCGTAGAAACACCTCGCAGCGGAAGTGCAGATCGGCCAGCGTCGGACATATGGACAGGGATCGAAAACTCTCTGGTGGATTTACGTAGTCAGCCGGCGTTTGGTCTACCGATAACCTGACGGCTACGTCCCGGTTAGACATCTCCGTTTTTATCCTAATCATTTCTGTCCAGATTGCCTCGATGTTCTTGGTTTCTTCATTTGGTTGTCTAGCTGGTGACGCGAGCGATCGTTCGCGGAGTGACGCTACGACACATTCGACAGCAGCAAACGATGGACGCAACATCATGTGACTGCCACTAGGCATGCGCACGACAAGTTGCCAGAACAGTCTTAGCAGATCGCGGATACACGAAACATTGGACGATGAAGGCGACGACAACATCTGGGTAACGCACGACGTCACGTGATGACTAAGAAAGTTTGACGTGCGCAGCATGTTGAGCAACTGAAGTACGTTGGCGGGTGACGTCTTGCATGTGCACGCCTTGGCCATTACAGCTATCGCCAGTTCGACCATGTCCGGTCTAACATCAACAGCATTTAGCAACACGGGAAATCCGCTGCTCTCGCAGACTAACTCATATATTATTGCTTGTGCATTTCCATTGCTTAGATCTGAAAGTTTCCTGTAGCCAATGGGGTACGTTCTTGCCGCGTGTGGCGCTTTGCCATATCTACAATTGGAAATTGGCGGATTCGTTGGTATTGGCATGTAATTGTGTATTCACAGTGTATGTATGCACATACTTTCCTACACATATAAATGCATATAGCGCACATACTATCTATGTAGTGCATTATTTAATGTTGCTAGGCGACTCATACATGTATGAAAGATATAAATTTGCAACATAATGACTGCGCTGCAGCATAAATTAACAAACAGTTGCAATAATACTTTGTGTCGTACAAAGCCACCACGAACGGTTATAGTAAATTATACTAATAATGGTAATGTATAAATGTTTTACCTACCGTTGTCCCTGCCGTCGTTGTTGATCTACGTTTGGCATATACCACTTGGTGCCACCCCGATCCTTCCATCTGGGCTGGCCCAAACTCGGATGTGGGACTGTGGTGGTATATCGCTCCGAACTTCCCTCCCGTCGGCGTCGATCCATGTTTGCTGGAACGTTCCGTGGCTTGTTCTCCGAGTCACGCTGTCGCTCCCTCCATGAAGGCTGGTGCAAACTAGGATGCTGAACTCTAGTGCCATGTCGCTCCGAACTTCCATGCCAGCGACGTGGATTCATGTCTGCGGAAGCGCTGCGTGGCTCATACCCCGAGTAACGCGGTGGCCCCCTCCACCTGGACTGACCCCTACCAAGATTTGGATTTCTGTGGCTATATCGCTCCGAATATTGAGGCTGTTGCATCAGGCATGCTCCTTTGTCTACAGCGCCTACACTTTCTGGTGGGGAACTTGTTCGCGGTATTCGGAATCCCGGTTGGAAGATTTTGCTACCTCTTCGTCGCGGCCCATCTCGCTGCATTTCTGACCCAGGCTGATTTCGGCGTCCATATTTTACGTCTTCTGTTATCAGGTCTTCTGGTTCGTATTTTGGTACACATCGATGTCTATTCAGTGATTTCATTCGAAATCCTCTTCCGCGACGACCTCGCTCCATTGCGGTGGAGTCGTCTCCATCACGACCTTGTGACTTAGGTCTGACGTCGGCCATACCTCTGCAAAATAAGAACATTCAGTGTATTAGACTTGATCCACCTACGTTGTGCCGTTTTAAAACAAAATAACCATGATTGTGTGGGGGTGGGGGGTGGGCAGGTGTATGAATGCATACATGCATGTATGTATTCATAATTCTGTCAATTCCTTAAATTGGATGTTTCGTTATTGAATACGCATTTACCTCACTAGGTTGCCTAATGCAAAACTTCAAGATTAAAAAACACATTGACACACATTCGGAAGTTACTAGCATAACCACAACTAGAACCATACCTGCGACACCAAAATGAATAGACCAAATCGTTAGCACATGACCAAAGTAACTATTGGGCTTTGCGCCTACGTGCCAGAACAAAATACATGACATGCTCTACTTCGGAACACGCAGTGGGACGTTTCAAAAAACACTTTATCCCGCAGACGTTCGCACACTGCTCTTGGAAGATACAGTGCACGCAGTGATATATGCATTTTAGGAAAAATGTAAGATAATTTAATAGTTTTGAATACGTTTGCAACATCGATTATACTAAAGATAACGCTTGCTGGTAGTGATTGGGCGAGAAATCAAGTGTATGACTAATCAGGCAGGATGGCAGGCTTGCAAACTGGCAAGTCAAGATAAGTCTAGTCGAGTCATCTCTCTGAACTCCAAGTCAAGTCGTGAAATGGGCGACTGGAGTGCGGCTCGAGTCAACAACTCTGCAAGCTGGTGTGTTGTCAGCCTTGCAACCAACCAGGCGTCACCACAAAATGTACAGGCACACGACCCAGGAATCATTACAGTCTATGAAGAGTGATTGCCAATGTGTGGAGGCAACTCTGTGTCACATGTTATCGAGCCACATCTTCCTTGGTCTTCCCCTTTCTTCACCATTTGATAGTGCCCTGCATAATTCCTTTGGCAATGTTGTTGTGACGAGTGGTGTGTCCGCACCATTGCAGCTTCCTTCCTTGTTGTGACGAGTGGTGTGTCCGCACCATTGCAGCTTCCTTCCTTGTTCTGACGAGTGGTGTGTCCGCATCATTGTAGCTTCCTTCCTTGTTGTGACGAGTGGTGTGTCTGCACCATTGTAGCTTCCTTCCTTGTTGTGACGATTGGTGGGTCCGCACCATTGTAGCTTCCTTCCTTGTTGTGACGAGTGGTGGGTCCGCACCATTGTAGCTTCCTTCCTTGTTGTGACGAGTGGTGGGTCCGCACTATTGTAGCTTCCTTCCTTCCTTAGTTATGTCTAGGACGGACTGACGTTTGGGATCCTGCCATGTCATTGACGGTGTGCACTATACATTAATTGGTTTTTGTGTTCTTTGTCATATTTGCAGGATTCTTCTAAGACACTTCATCTCAGAAGCCTGTAATCTTCAGTCAGTTTGTGAGGTCAACATCCAACTTTCACATCCGTTGGTCAATGAATATAGTTGTTGTAGTGATGTTTTCACTCTAGATTTGTTTAAGACTTGCTATTGCTGGTGTTGTAAGGCTGTTCTTGGTGTTATTTCTTCGGTAGAGCTGCCAGATGAGATAACCTATGTTAATGGGCCATAAAAGCCGAGCAGTCTTCCCGATAGTGCTCCAGACGTGGGGAACACAAACAGCGATACATAGACACGCTAGAAAGCAACATACATCGCAGTGTTCCCGGTGGCAGACATACAGCAAACAACAATACTATCATCCCTGTACAAACCAACAAGTGTGATCTTCCAACAATAGTGAACACGAACATTTGTGATTCTAGCAAAATCGTCGCCGGACTGACGCAGGCCACCAGTGTTCAGAATAACATAGCATGATGAGAACTGGTTTACGAGAAAATTCAAGGAAGCAATAAGCATCCATCGAACGAAACCTTGAAACTGAGACGCCAGCCAGGAGCTTTCACCATTCCTTCTCCAGCTTGTTTCACATGACCGTAGTCATGTGACACGTAGTGACGTCAGTCCGCCGACGAAAGCCAAGTGAGAAATATTCGGAGAGTAAAAAGACGTTCCTTGAGAGGTAAATAACATGTGTAATGTAACGTTGTATACATTCTCGCAGAAGCATAATCAAACCAGTGGAAGCACGCACGCACGCACGCACGCACGCACGCACGCACGCACGCACGCACGCACGCACGCACGCACGCACGCACACACACACACACACACACACACAAACGCACGCACGCACGCACGCACACGCATTGTCCACGGCACAAACAAACAATGGATTGTGCAATACACAGCCATGCTCTGAAATTCCTATTCATAGTCATGCTCTGAAATTCCAATTCAGATCAATACAAAAGAACCATTTTGGCCACTTACTATGTATACACACATACACAATAGTCTAAGAATAATATCGTTAACTCGCCAACTAATGATACGTTATCTCTTCTTAGGCTTTTTATCTGGTGTTGCTGCGCGTTTAATAAAATCGCATTAGTTCGTCAATGTAGCCAGACAGTTTCAGGTTTGTATTCGAAGTTAAAAAGCGTGTCCAAATGCACAGAGTTCATGTGGTTTACAAAACGATTGATAAATGGGAGCGTTGCAGTCGTACAGTCACTACAATGTTATTTAGGCGTCAACAAAACTCGATAAGTTAAACAACACTGAAACAAGCCTGTTGTGTACCGGGTACGTAAGTGTAGCATATTCATTATCATGGACCGTTAAATATTGGCGTATTTTAAACTAAGTGAAATATTCCATAGAAGTGGAAATATAGTTAAAACTGACATGACCTTGGATTCGACAACAGTCATATTATATTTCCCCGGTTTCAAATTCAAGCTGCCTTTGGGACCGAGAGTACAGAACATTTTAAATAAAAGTTGTAATTTTCAATCATACCTTGTACGTATACGCTATATATAAATGATGCACAATGTTATTTTTTATTCGATTAATGGATTGGTCACACACTAAGAAAACCGCCATCCATCATATATGCACTCACATGGAACCTCTTAGGGAAGAGAAAAAGACTAGAAACCCCTGGCGGCGAGACCTTGAAGCAGAAATAAAAAAGATGGATTACACCTGGAACTAAATCACAAAGATGGCACAAAACAGGACTCATTTGAGAACTTTTGTCGATGTCATGTGCTCCCAGCGAGCAAATGGGCCCGAGTAAGAATATTACGCGCTCTGACTCTGTATAAATTTTCTCGTTAAAAGTCACAGTGTACAAGAACACCGGGTAATCATGTATTAGATTGGCTTGTATTATTTACGCCGCCAAACGGCATTCTTACCTCATTTTTCTATGCCAATGCATTCATTCCTTACCATTCCACGTATAAAAAAACATAATTCTTATTTAAATAATGTGTTTTGAGCACTTCTGCGATCCAAATAGCGCCGCTGATTGCATCGGTAGTGAACGATAATATAAGCCACTGACGCTCACTACAGAAGACGCTGACGCAACGCGGCGAAAAAACAACATTGCTCAATAAATGAGGTAAGAATAACTAAGAGTAACTAATTTAGGCCAATCTAATACATGAACGTCCCAAATTATCTTGATCGGATACCCACCTCGAAAGTTCAGCAACACGAGAGAGGCATAATTAAATCAATGTATTTGTTTACTTTTATATGCACTGATCTATTATTTCTCCAGTAGTAAAATGGTACAGCTCACTTTATAACGATGTGAATCATGACCTTAATTGATGATATATTATTACTATTATTCAGTGGACAGGTCAGACCATACAACATGGGTAATATGATATGCTGTGTTTTGTATACATTTTGTGCAAAACAGTCCAATGGAAGTAGGGCAAAACGGTCCCTATGCATGTGGGGCAAAACGGTCCATATGTTGTACCCAACATTCAAATGGTCACAACTTATCAAGTGCGTGTAATACATTTGATATAATACGAACGTCGCATCATTTATGTTCTGCTAGCCTGTAGGATGCAATTAGGACGGACTGTTATAACCAATGGTATATTATGTGTGGATTGCAATGTATGCACACGCACGCATGCACGCACGCACGCACGCACGCACGCACGCACGCACGCACACAGGATTTTTGGGGTATTCTTAGTAATTTACAAATGCAACTCAGCTAGTTTGTCACATATCTGCCCTGTCCATGATAATATGAACATCCTAAATACATGCTAACGTAGTTTAATTGTGAAGGTCCTACAATTTGAATGTTTTCCTTGACGGGGAGGGGGACTGCCCCAGGTTACCCCGCCGAATACCTTCAGAAACCGCAATGATTTGTGTCGATTACAGGACGAGCCAACACACTTACCGATGCAACATTGGAAAACCAGTTAACAAGATTTAACAAGATCTGCCATCCAAGCCAAAGGCCCAGATGGCAAGTGGACAAGGAAGCCATTGGCTTATCGAGAGTCCAACAATGTTCATCTACTTATAACCCGCCCTCCTGAGATACGTGTCAACCTTGTTTTTAAACATATTCACGCAGTACGTAGCTCATCGGAAACCGCGAGAAATGCGCGAGGATAGTTCGAAGCTTACTAGCAATTGTCTGTGGTTCAGCTTTGGCGGCGGACGAAGTGTACGATAGTCATCAAATAAGAAGTGCTGACTGTCCGTTCGAAGGGACCCGTGCCAATTTCCTAGCGAGCGTCTACGTACGCAGTTTCCCGGTAATCGCTACACGCGCCACGATTTAGTTCCGGTTGCAGTCTCGTCTGAAGCTCATAACATGACATCACGATGACATCATCGGCAATACTCGCGCATTTCTCGCGGTTTCCAAGGATCTACGTACTGCGTTACTAGCGACTGGGTGGCGTCCCACGTTACTACAACTTCGATGTTTACTCCATTTTCCCGCGTTACTACAAACTCGCCGTTTTCTGAAGGCTGGGTTGCACCACATGTATGTCAAGATTGACATGAATATACACCCAAACGATAACGTAATCGGGTGAAATGTAATGCCTCAGCGGTAGAATGTACGCATGCAGCGCGTGTTCGATTTCCGTCTAATGCATCTTAATTTTTTTTTTACTTATAAAGTCACACATAGACAACGATTTTAAAATAAAAATCATACCATTAGCACAATAATTTTTACAGTTTATCATAGCTCATCAACACAATACGTGATTATATATATATATATATATATATATATATATATATATATATATATATATATATATATATATATATATATATATATATATATATATATATATTATATATATATATATATATATATATATATATATATATATATATATATATATATATATATATATATATATAAATATATATATATATATATATTATATATGTATATTATATATATATATTATATATATATATATATATATATATAAAATATACATATATAATATATATATATACATATATATAATATACATATATATATATATATATATATAAATATATATATATATATATATATGTGTGTGTATATATATATATATATATATATATAAATATATATATTATACGGGATCGACGCGCACACCACGCACATTTGCTCGAAGTTTGTTGACATTCGGGCGACGTTGAACATGGTTGACAGTGATAGGCGAGTTGTACGTGCACCGTTGTGTTCCGCGGCGAAGAGGAGGAAAGGAGAGATTGGCCACACGAGTGGCACTGATAGACCAAAAGGGACGTTGAGGTCGCCTGAAGACCGTCTTAACATTGAAAGACAGTGAAGTGGCAGAAGTTCTCGACACGTTTGTACATTTTTTATATTATTAGGCCGTATGGCATCGGCATCGCATCGATACCCGGAGCCCCGGCCCTATGCTATGGCTATGCCGCACGTGGTGCCTTCACACAGTTCAGGTTTAACACCAGTTCAGTTGTTTGTAGAATGTGGGTTTTTATGTGTAATTCTTTTATGAACGTCTGTATATAAGAGGAATTTAAAAATATATGAAAGTTTTAATTAAAATTAAGTGTAATAATTCAATGTGTCAGTTTTGAAATGTTAACCAAATGCTATTTAAATAAAATATTTACTTTACTAAAGGAGCTAATACCATGTACCATTAACAATTCTTAGAGATTAATAATAAAATATATGTGTATTTACTCATTTTACTTTGGTGTGGGTTTTTTAAATAATCCCATATGAAATCAACCAACTGCTGATATTCTTGATTACTCTGATTTTGATGAAATTTGGTATAAATGGTGGCAATGTTCATGGTTGGATAAATTGTGGTGAGGAAAGAATTGGCTGGTTGAAATGTAGCAAAATGAAAAAGTTTATTACACGATACATCATAATATGAACAAACACGTAAATAGTCATCGAAAGAGGTGGAAGGAAGGAACTGTTATGGAAGAATGGTTGTTTTAAGTTAAACTGCAAGAAGTTTCAGTGAGTCACTACTGTCCCACGGGTGCACACTGCACACAGATAAGCATCAGTCAAATTTAATGTGTTTTCAGGTACTATGGTCTGATGCAGACATAAGATCCATTGAACTGTGTTGTGTATTGCCCTCCCTCATTGACAAATCCATTGTCTAATTTGTAATTGCCTCCAAGTGGGCTGTAAAGTAAAACCCTCATGGACTGGCAGTAATATACCAGCCCTTCTGATGTGAATTGTGCCTGTGGACAGATGCTCCTATGTCAGGCAGAAACCCAGCATTTGACAACAACTATCCAGAAAGCAACTGGTGATCAAAACGAATAATATTTTTATACTATATGAACTTGAACTACAGTATATAATATAACCAGTATAAACACCATCAATTATGGATGCTCATCACATATTTAAGAAGCATTCTTTTCCTAGTTTAAAAGTCATAAACTGTATTGTTATAAACACAAATTTAGCATCATCACATCCTTTCACCCACACAGTTTGAATGGTTCTGAAGAAAGAGTTGCAGGAAGAGAAAGAGGTGGATTGAAAGAAAATGGGTGCAGGGAGAGGATATAGTGCACTAAAAGGAGGAGGTGAAGGGCGACGTGGACATGGCACAGCAAAATTTGTGACACTCGACAGAGCAGATTGTGCTCGCATGACGAAACTAAGAAGCCAGAGAAAGGAACAACTACAGGTAAAATTGTATTTGGATTGCAGAACACACTTTTAATAACAATAATACAACTGATAAAGTATACAAGGGTTTCTGTATTCTTAGCCACATTTGAGGTATTTTTAGGTATACAATCAACTGTAGTGAAATAAGTTATATCAAATAAATTATACAGTATAATATCTAAACATTATAGTAATATACCCAGCAGAGCTGAGTTTGTGCTTGATTACCCTAATTCTAAGGATTTAATAAATTAGCATGTCATGCAGTTCACATGTAACATATCTCTGACAAGAACACATCTGCATAAGCAGCCTATTTCTATACAGAAAACAATCTGTAGAATAGTAACTTATTGAACAAATATCAAAGGCATACAACTTAGCAAATGGATGGTGAAGACTTCATCTATTGATCAACATTTCAAGTTGTGGGGCAACTATTATAGACAGTAATAAGTGCACATAATATCCATGCAGCCCTTGGCAACAGCCACAACACCTTTGTGTCATGTAGGTGACAGAATATACAGAGTAGAAAGGCGTCAGAAGTAAGTAAATCTACTGTAAAATAGAAACATTCTTCTGCCAGAACCATAGCACGAGGCCCGCAGCACCGGGTCTTCATATACCACTCTCACATCACGAGTTTTTCACAACAAGTGGTAGAGAAACCACTTTTTGTGTTGCAATGTTACTTGGCACCTCTGAATATGCTGTAGGCGGACACACATGCTATCAGTACACAAACATAAACCAAGAAATCATTCACCCAGACATGCAATTTTTTTATTTAAGTAATTATGAACTTTAGGTAATATCATTTTCAGTGACAAATTTGCATATTATCATTGTAAACAAGCCACATTGCACAAATGTCTAGAAATAGGCAGGGACAACATTTGACCTAAAATACAGAAATGCTCATGCAGGTAAATATCATTTGAATAACAAATGAAATTCACACCAACATTTTCTTAATAAATAATTATCAAATAAATATATAACATAGTAATTCTAAGGTGCCTTCTTTAATCCTTCCAGGGTGCCACTAAAGACCAGACTGAACCATAGGCAAAGGGGCTGCTTCTACAGATGGCAGAAAAGGAGCCAGGCCTTGTGTTCCACATCATGACAAATAATCCAGGACCAGTGGTAAGTGTGACTTCACCAAGTTGGTGCTCGTGCAATTATCATTGCGAAATGGGCAATGATTTTGAGCAACTGTGCTGCAACATGCAGACTGACAAAATCAATAAGCCGTCAGACATATACATTTATATAATATATATGAGGCGGGGGTGTTGGGTGTTCCACCTCCCACCAATCCCATCTATTTGTAAGGCCAACTTCTAACCAATGTTTAGGACCAACCTCCCATTTCCTGCAAACCCCCTCATATGTATGTAAGTAAGTAAGTATTATGTACCATACACAACATAATTTTGAAATTACATATTTGTTATGGGAAGCTGGGAACAGGTAACCAAACTGAATTTGTTTTGGTATTACAAAAATATATACCTGTTAAATGACATTGTGACCTGCTGTCACCACAAGGGTAACATTTTTTCTCTCCAGAATCGAGTGCAATGTCTATTGCAACAGTGGGGGCAATGCTTTTCTGATCGGCAGGCTTGAAAGCCACACTTCCAGGCTTTGGATACTTTGTCATCTGTGCAGGCACAGATGAGTGTCTCTTGCAGGCTGACAATGTAATTGTAATGTTTTGGTTAGCACTCTGGGAAATTGTCCATTTTCCGTATCTTGTTGAATCTGTTGCAGTACCTGTAAATTAATAAACAAACTTGATGACAGGTGTTGTAAGACCCTGAACTGCTTTTGTTAGGCACGACAGCATGGTGGGGCATGATAGCATACCGGTTAGAAGGCCGGACTCTCAATCGAGAGAACCCGGTTTCAAATCCCACTGCGGTCGCTTCGAACCTTTGGCAAGTTTGATCACCCCACGTTGCCACAGTTCACTCAGCTGTATAAATGAGTACCTGGCAATACAGACAGTGGTGGATATGTGAACGAATAGCCTTCGCGCAGCAATTGCAGCATGGCTGAATACTTCCCAAAGAAGTTGAGATGGCCTTGGAATGAACAGGTCTGCCAGGGGGTGAAGTGTAAAGCGCTTTGAGCAGTCCTATGGACCGGATACCGCGCTATATAAGAACGTACCTTTACTTTACTTTGCAAGGAACTGATTTTTAATTCCACACGCTGGCACTGTATACACAGTTTCAATGTAAATAGCTAAAATATTGAACATGAATATGAAGTTAGTGAAAATACTGGATATGAATGCATATAAAGAACATAATGTAAACATAATGTTTTTATTATGCATTGTCTTAATGGTTGCGTATTGCTACACAATAAACCTCGCATTTCAAATATGTTTCATGTGTAAACAGTGTTTCTTTCTGTAGCGTAAACTGCCATCTCAAACATAATTTGTTTAATCACAAAGCTTTTTAACATTTACTATTCTTCTTTATTGACCACTAAATAAGTAAAAACAAAAAGTGTTATCTGTGCTGTGATGGAATGTCACTATGTCAAAGAATACGCTATTATTGTGTCTAATAAAAATATATACAAGCTATACTTATACAGTACTCTTAGCGGTTTGTCTTCAGGGACAAACTTTCATGCTGCTGGTAGTCGATTGCTGCCACAAAGTTTCATGCCTGGTATACTGTGAAGCTGCAATAATTAATGTTTAGTTGTTATGTTTCATAAGCATGATCCAGAGGCCGATCCCATCATACTGTACACTCTACAGGCTTCCATAAATGTTTACAACTGTTAATATAAGTGGAAATAGGCAGTCAATGAAATTGCAATAATTTTAACAAATTGCACAAATAATGGTGATATCAAGTTATTAAAATGACTCATTGTTAAGAAGATATACATCTTCTACAAATGCTTCTGATACACAGATATTCTATGATTGTGGTACAAACAATGATTGTGGTACAAACAGGAGAGATGATACTGTACTCAGGTCATGAAGAGGAAGATGCCCATCATAAAAAAGGAGTGGCACTCACAGGATTGAAAAAAAATCTGATTTTTTTTTAATTTGATTTTTTTTATTTATTTTTATAAAATCTGGTATATACACATTTATATAGATGTTTTTTATAAACACTTTCAAATGTGTTCTATTCAAATTGATTTGGGTACTTGTCTTAACAGAGGGTAGATGATTTTTGCTTATATAAAGACATTTAGCAATGTCCACAAGGCCTCACCCCCTGTAGTTGCATAATCTGTCTTGGAAAGGAAAACATGCTGTGTGTCTGTGGCTGTAGCAGTGATAATTATTGTTTGCTGAGAGGGTGGATTAGCACCTGTCCAGGGCTCTATGTACAGTAAGGGTCTCCATGCAGACTGCATACTGGTACAGTATTAACCAATTGTAACCCAGACTGTCTCGCATGAGTCAACATACAGAATTGGTAACAACTAGCACAAGCTCTAAGTGGACTTTAACTCAGGGCTTCTGACTTGAAGACAACTTTATGTGGCTTCACTGCATTCAGATAGGGAATAGTTCAAACATACACAATGTCATAAAATATTTGACTATCAGGCTATCAAGTGACAATACAACTACACAAGTGTGCACACTTTGTGCTTTTGTATTAAAAAACATACAAAACTTTGTTGAGCTCGATGCTTGTAAACAAGTATTTGTGTTAAATTCATATAAATCAGCGATTAAAAAAATTGGAAGTAAAAAAAAAAAAAAATCATAAATCAATTATTTTTTTAACTGATTTAAATCAAATGATTTAAATCAAACAACCCTGGGCACTCGTGTTCACACAAGAGCCACAGAGCGCCCTCATCAGCTGAGAAGCAGTAGGACCAAGAGGCACAGATTGCCCTCATCACCTGGGAAGCAGTAGGACTAAGAGGCACAGAGCCCCCTCATCAGCTGGGAAGCAGTAGGACCAAGAGGCACAGAGCCCCCTCTTCACCTGGGAAGCAGTAACACCAAGAGGCACAGAGCTCCCTCATCATCTGGGAAGCAGTAGGACCAAGAGGCACAGAGCCCCCTCATCACCTGGGAAGCAGTAGGACCAAGAGGCACAGAGCCCCCTCATCACCTGGGAAGCAGTAGGACCAAGAGGCACGGAGCCCCCTCATCACATGGGAAGCAGTAGGACCAAGAGGCACAGAGTGCCCTCATCAGCTGGAAGCAGTAGGATCAAGAGGCACAGAGCCCCCTCATCACCTGGGAAGCAGTAGGACCAAGAGGCACAGAGCCCCCTCATCAGCTGGGAAGCAGTAGGACCAAGAGGCACAGACCTCCCTCATCAGCTGGGAAGCAGTAGGACCAAGAGGCACAGAGCCCCCTCATCAGCTGGGAAGCAGTAGGACCAAGAGGCACATAGTGTCCTCATCAGCTGGGAAGCAGTAGGACCAAGAGGCACAGAGCCCCCTCATCAGCTGGGAAGCAGCAGGACCAAGTGGCACAGAGCCCCCTCATCAGCTAGGAAGCAATAAGACCAAGAGGCAAAGAGCCCCCTCATCAGCTGGGAAGCAGTAGGACCAAGAGGCACACAGCGCCCTCATCAGCTGGGAAGCAGTAGGACCAAGTGGCACAGAGCGCTTTCATCAGCTGGGAAGCAGTAGGACCAAGTGGCACAGAGTGGCCTCATCAGCTGGGAAGCAGTAGGACCAAGTGGCACAGAGCGCTCTCATCAGCTGGGAAGCAGTAGGACCAAGTGGCACAGAGCGCCCTCATCAGCTGGGAAGCAGTAGGACCAAGTGGCATAGAGCGCCCTCATCAGCTGAGAAGCAATAGGACCAAGAGGCACAGAGCGCCTCATCAGCTGGGAAGCAGTAGGACCAAGTGGCACAGAGCGCCCTCATCAGCTGGGAAGCAGTAGGACCAAGAGGCACAGAGCGCCTTCATCAGCTTGGAAGTAGTAGGACCAAGAGGCACAGAGCACCCTCATCAGCTGGGAAGCAGTAGGACCAAGAGGCACAGAGCGCCTTCATCAGCTGGGAAGCAGTAGGACCAAGAGGCACAGAGCGCCCTCATCAGCTGGGAAGCAGTAGGACCAAGAGGCACAGAGCGCCCTCATCAGCTGGGAAGCAGTAGGACTAAGGATCAGCTATGCCTCATTCAAAACAAAGAAGAAACAATCAAGCTAAACATCATACAGTGCTACGTACCAACAAATGAAAAGAATGAAGAAACAAAGGAGATATTTTACAGCAGACTGCAGACAGTGCTTGACAAAATGAAGGCGAAGGACATGACAATACTCATGGGAGACTTCAATGCGAAAATAGGAGCAAATAACACAGGATATGAAGAAGTCATGGGCAGACAAAGACTCGACACGATGAACGAGAATGGCGAGACGTTTGCAGACCTTTGCGCATTCAACAGATTGATAATCGGAGGTAGTGTATTTCCACACAGAAGAGTACACAAAGCAACCTGGATATCACCAGTCCATAGAACCGAGAACCAGATTGACCACATCTGTATAGGACAGAAATTTAGGAGATCGATGCAGGACATACAGGGAGTACAAAGAGAAGCAGACACAGCCTCAGACCACCATATGTTGCTGGCTAGAATGAAGTAGAAGAAGAGAGAGATAAAGAGCAGCACCAGAACAAGATACAACGTGGATGTCCTAAAGGACTGAGAGTTAACAGAGACATTCTGACTAACAATCAGCAACATATATGAAGCCCTACAAGACCTTCTCGAGGAAGAAAACATGGACATCGACACCCAGTGGCAACATATCAAGGAGACATGGACCAGCACATGCAAGGAAATCCTGGGGAAAAAAGTGCCAAAATAAGGAGTGGAGCTCTGCTGACACTATCAGCAAAATGCAAGTGAGGAAGGAAAAGAAAGGTGTAATTAACAACAGCCGAACTAGAGCAGCTAAAGAAGCAGCCCAGAAACAGTATTCAGAGACAAACAGGGCAGTCAAGAAAAGCATAAAAACAGACAAAGAAAACTTCATAGACAGCCTTGCCAAGGAAGCAGAGGATGCCGCAGCCCAAGGAAACATGAAACAACTGTACGACACAACAAGAAAGTTAGCGGGAAAGTACAAGCAGGTAGACGGGCCTATCGAAGACAAGAAAGGTAACGTACTCACCAGTGATGAAGATCAGTTGAAGAGATGGAGGGAACATTTCGAAGAACTGCTTAACCAATCAGAACCAGAAAACCCACCAGACATCCTACCAGCAGATGAAGTACTCCAGGTCACCTGCGAAAGACCAAGCAAGGCAGGGATAGATAAAGCCATTCATCACATGAAGAGAGGGAAAGCTTCCGGCCCAAACGAAATTCCCACCGAGGCATTCAAGGCAGACATGGAAACCTCCACAAAGATGCTGCATGATATAATTGGGAAAATATGGGACAAAGAAGAAATACCGACTGAATGGAAAGAATTTTACCTTGTGTATGACTAATTTAAGAGTAATACTTGATTGGCCCCCGTGGATCTTTTTTTTATAAAGTTAAATCATTTTAGTAAATTTTTTTGGGTAACCATAGCTTGTCGTGTGTAAATTTGTCCCATATAATACTCAAACTTCTCTCCTGTACATGTTCCTTGCACATGTTGAATGTTATGTTATGTTTATTATTTTCTCTATTTTTGTACTTCTTTAGCTCAGCTTTCACGAAGCAACCTAATTAATAAGCCTAATTAATATGCGCAATTTTACAGCTATTTAGAGTGTAATTGTAAAAATAGTGTCTCTCTGTTTCATCTCATCAAACCACAGCTGCTGATGTTTCTCCGTTTGTTATTGTTATTTATATTTTTCACACAATGCATCTTTTCCAGTCTTTATTGCAGCACATTCTTGACATACCTTAAGAATCCAAATCTTAATTTAAATATAATTCACTTAAATGTTAATACATTACATTCACAAATTAAGCATCAGATATTGCTAGATGAATTTAGTATTTATTTGAAACTATATTACATAGATACAATGAATAATACATTAGATGACAGATTTAAATGAAATATTCTTACAGTACCAGGGAGGTCTTCAAAACAATTGCTTAAATCACATTTTACACTTAAATAATGGTGAAACTGATGACAGCAATGCTTTACAAGTAATTCCAAATTCTTCATATTATGATATTGAAAATTTCAATTCCTTGGTAAACAATAGCGTTAATCGCTTTGGTATATTTAGTACTAATATTCAGTCCATCAATGCTAAATTTCAAGAGCTGGAGGCTGTTGTTGAAGAACTGCACTCACTTAAATGTAATGTTAGCATTAATTATATCCAGGAAAGCTGGCTAAGGGAACAGGATGACATATCTCAGATCCAACTAGAAGATTACAATTGCATTGCTCTGGGGAAATCTAGTAGTGCCAAAAGAGGATTAATCATGTACATTCCTACCAAATATGACTATAAATTAATAAAAGTTAATCAATATGAAAATTGGGAAAGACAGTTAATTGAAATTACAGGAGGTGGTCTAACAAATGGCAGAGGTCCTGAATAAGTATTTCAGCTCAGTTTTTACCACAGAAGATATCAGCTCACTTCCAGTTCCATTAACTAAATTTGAGGGCAATAAGTCAGAACATTTAGGGCAGTTATTTGTAACTCCTGAAATGATAGCAAACAAAATTAAGAAGATGAAAGATAATAAATCACCTGCTTAAGGAAATTGTTGAGCAAATTAGTACACCACTTGCAAAATTGTTTAACTTGTCACTAGAAGAAGGAATAGTTCCTTCAGAATGGAAAGAAGCAAACATTACGCCGCTATTTAAGAAGGGATCGAGGAAGAAGCCAGAAAATTACAGACCAGTGAGTTTAACATCAGTTGTATGTATATTACTCGAAACATTAATTAGAGACCACATGGTGGAATTCCTTGTACAATATAATTTAATAAATACATTTCAACATGGGTTCCTAAAAGCAAGGTCATGTCTAACCAATCTCTTATGTTTTTTGGAAGAAATTACAAAGTGGGTAGATGACGGGTCACCAGTGGATGTTGTATATTTAGATTTTCAGAAAGCTTTCGATAAAGTGCCACATCAAAGATTGTTACTTAAACTAAAAGCCCATGGTATAGGTAATGATGTAATCAACTGGATAGAAAAGTGGCTTACACACAGAAGACAGAGAGTAATAGTAGATTGTGAGATTTCAAATTGGAAATCAGTTTTGAGTGGGGTACCACAGGGATCAGTATTAGGCCCTATACTGTTTTTTTTAATATATATATAAATAATTTAGAAAATGACATATCTAGCAAAGTACTCAAATTTGCAGATGATACAATAGTATTCAGAAAGGTTACAAATGATACAGATAAACAAAGTTTACAGGATGATCTAGATAAATTAGTTAAATGGTCAGAAAAATGGCAAATGTTATTCAATTTTGGGAAGTGTAAATGTATACACATAGGACATGGAAACGTGGACGAAAAATATAAAATGGGGGATGCTGTACTAGGTAGAACCACACAAGAAAAGTACTTAGGAGTAACATTTAGTGCTGACATGAAAGTTTCAGAGCAATGTGGGATTGCTGCTTCAATAGGAAATCAAATTCTAGGGCTAATTACGAGAACTATCATGTACAAAGAGAAACAGTTAATTGTACCCACGTACAAAGCAATAGCTAGACCACATTTGGAATATTGTATTCAAGCATGGAAGCCATATCGTAAAAAGGACATAGACAAGCTAGAAAGAATACAACGAAGAGCAACTAATTTTTTTCCAGAATTGAGAGACCTTAGTTACGAAAGTCGCTTATTACAATGCGGTGTGACAACACTAGAGACCAGGAGACTAAGAGGAGACCAAATAGAATTGTTTAAAATAGTGAACGGTTTTGAGGATGTTGACAGGAATATGTTCTTCAAACTTAAGAAGGCAGTAGAACCTGAGGACACAAAGCAGCATTAGTTAAGGAGCAGTGTAGGTTGGACATGAGAAAGTACTCTTGTTCACAGAGGGTGATAAATGAATGGAACAATCTGCCATATGATTGTGTTAATGCTAGTAGTGTGAATATGTTTAAAAATAGAATCGACAGATATTTGATAATGGCAGGCTAAACATAGATGAGAAAATTGTTCGACTCTCTATAAGCCAATGGCTTCCTTATCCACTTGCCATCTGGAATTTATTGTTTTGTTTTGAGATGGCAATCTTGTTAAAATCTTGTTAAAACAAAGCCTGTGATAATGGGCAACATTTACAGACCACGAAGGGATCTTAATGTCAACTATAAAAAATTCATAGATGAATTTTCATTATTATTATTAGTAACATTTGATCAAAACAACTCAGAAGTTATTATTGCTGGAGATTTGAATATAAACTTGTTTAAAATTAACCAAAAAGAAATATTTAGTGAGTTTTTTACTTCCTAACTGAGCATAGCTTCTTTCCAAAAATAACACTGCCAACAAGATTTTCAAACTTAAATGGAACCTTAATAGATCATTTCTTCTGTAAGTTAAGTCAAGTTACCTTAAATTCAACATCAGGAATTTTAATCAAACAATTTTCAGACCATCAACCATACTTCATATTTATCTACACTACACCACTTAACAAATGCCCTCCAAAATGTGTAAAAATACATTTACAAAATGAAAAAACTATGTGTAATTTTGCAAACGAGATTACCAAATCAAAAATTATAAATAAATTTGACAAAAATCTTTTCTCAGACCCAAATTCTAATTATAACATTCTTATTGAAGAAATGGACATGGCTAAAGTTAAACATATGCCATATAAAATAGTTACATTCAATAAACACAAAATAAATCAGCATGGATAACCAAAGGTATACTTAGGTCAATTAAATATAGATATAACTTATATAAACATGAAAATAACAAATCCCAATGCAACAGGGTATTTTGCACAAAAGATTAACCTAAGAACATACAACTGTATTTTAAGAAGAAGTATTAGAGCAGCTAAGCTGATGTATTATGAAATACTTTTTAACAAATATAGTAACGACACAAGGAAAACTTGGAAAACATTAAATTATATCTTATCTAGAGCCAGTAAAACGAAAACACTACAAACAACTTTCAGAGGTGACTTTAAAATAACTAATAATGTGGAAATTGCAAATCAATTCAATTCATTTTTCACTAACATAGGACCATGTGTTGCTAGAAAAATTCAAAATATAAGCAGTAAAAGTTATAGTTCTTATTTGAAAAGGCATCTTGTAAACCCTTTTAAATTTCATGAAATTAATGAAGAGACCATAATAAAAATAATCGATACATTTCCTGCAAAAACCAGCTTTGGTCATGATGGCATTTCTTTGAAACAATTAAAATACATAAAATGAATTATAATTGAACCCCTAACATTTATTTAAGACAAATTTTAAAGACTGGAATTTTCCCAGATAAACTAAAAATTGCAAAAGTTATTCCAATTATTTCAAATGATGATGACACACTATTTAGTAACTATAGACCTATATCATTATTACCAGTAATTTCCAAAGTTATCGAAAAAGTAAAGCACAATCAAATGTATTCATTCTTTACTGAACATAGACTTTTTTTATGCAAACCAGTATGGCTTCAAAACTGGTCATTCAACAGAATATGCAGTTTTGGAAGTACTAGATAGAACAATAGCGGCGCTGGATTCTAATAAAACACCAATAAATATATTTCTAGATTTATCTAAAGCTTTTGATACTTTAGATCACAGCATTCTATTAAGCAAATTAAAACACTATGGAATAAATGGCACAGGTCTGAACTTAATGGAAAGCTATTTGAGTAATAGAAACTAATATGTAGTGTTTAATCACACAATATCATACATGTTGCCTATTACAACAGGTGTGCCACAAGGTTCCATACTAGATCCACTTCTCTTCATAATATACATAAATGATTTGCCAGAAGCAAGCCAAATATTTAAATGTATTATGTATGCAGATGATACAACTTTTTTTAGTACAATACAGTCTTTTAACACTTGTGATAAAAATGTGGAACATCAAATAAACACTGAATTGAACAAGGTATGTGAATGGCTTAAAACAAATAAATTGTCTTTTAATATTAAAAAGTCAAAATACATTTTGTTCCAAGTGACAAATAAGAAAACCATATCTTTTTCGCTCACGATAGATGATATAGGCATTGAAAGAGTTCAGATTTTTAATCTTCTTGGCTTGACCATACATGAAAATCTAAGTTGGAACAACCACATTGAAACAATCTCAATATAATTCTGTTATGGGTATTCTAAATAAACTGAAATGCTTCTTACCCACTCATATAAATTAATTTTATATAATTCATTAATGCTGCCACATTATAGCATAATGGCTTGGGGCTTTAAATGTGATAGAATAAACAAACTTCAAAAAAAGTTATCAGAATAATATGTTTAAGTAAATATAATACACACAGAACCTCTTTTCAAAAAGCTTAAAGCACTTAAGGTAAATGACATCCTTCAATTACAGGAATTGAAATTTTATTATAAATTTGTCCGAGTAAAATTACCAGTTTATTTGCAAAATTTACCATTTTATCCCAACCGGTCCATCATGACTTTAATACCCGTACGTTTGATGATATTCATATAAATAGAATAAAGCATGAATTTGCCAAAAGATGTATTATGTATGACATACCATTAATTGTAAATAATACTTCGAATCTAATAAAAAATAAAATTGTTACACAGAGTTTACGAAGGTTTTCCTGTTATGTTAAGAAACACTTTTTACAAAATTACTAAAATCTCTCAGTACCAAACTGCTATATATGTCAACAATCTCATTAGTTGCACCTCCCTGGTCTGTTACTCTGTTATTTTATATAAATGTTACTCTGCATAAACATTTATTATAAGCACTAAACTTAAATTTTTTTTTTAATGTCTGCTTGGAAAATAATTTGAAATTCTGTTTGCCGGTTTTTTCAAAATCCTTCCTAAAATATTATTTTTGATTGAAATTAGATGCATTTGTGTTTTTTCTTTAATGGAAAATGTTTAAAGGTACTAATTTATTAAGTTTATTTCATTAGGGTGGCTTCTACGATAGCAATCAATGTTGGTCTTTGTAGTAGTCTCCCTGACCCATTAAAATATGCTTAGTTCTAAAACCACCGAAGGTAATACTCATGTTAATGCAGGTTTTTGTATTTTGTTTGGTTGTCTGTTTGCTTTTCAATTACAGTAAACAAATTAATGTAATTTTGTTTCCTTAAGATAAATGAACCTAAACTTGGATTTTGTTTATAAAGGATCGTCTTGTTATTGCTAACTGTGAAAATATTATGTTTGTATTACTTTGGGTTCAATAAACTTTTTCCGATTTCGATTGTCAAGATCCCAAAGAAAGGAGATCTGCAGGAATGTAAGAACTACATAGGGATAATGCTTCTGTCAGTGCCCGGAAAGGTCCTCAACAAAGTCATCTTGGACAAACTGAAAACAGTAGTGGACGCCAGACTCAGAAACCACCAGGTACGCTTCCGTAAAGAGAGATCATGCACCGACCAAATAGCTACGCGAATCATAGTTGAACAATTCATAGAATGGGATTCATCCTTGTGCATCAACTTTGTAGACTATGAGAAGGCATTTGATAGCCTCGACAGAGAGACACTATGGAAACTTTTATGACACTATGGGATACCAGAGAAAATGAATTCTTTGATACGAAGTACCTACGAAGGCATGACCTGTAAGGTCATTCATGCAGGACAAACGACAGACTCATTTATGGTGAAGACAGGAGTAAAGCAGTGATGCCTTCTGTCACTTTCCTCTTCCTGCTAACCATAGACTGGATAATGATGAGGACCACAGAAAACAGGGAAAATGGTATACAGAGGACGCCTTGGAGCCAGTTGGAGGACATGGATTTTACAGATAACCTTGCTCTCCTGTCCCACAGTCACCAACAGATACAGGAAAACAGACCTTCTAAACACAGTGTGAACACAGATAGGACTCAACATCAACAGAAGCAAAACAAGGATCATGAAACCCAACACGAAGAACATCAACCCATAAACAGTAACATTGTGAAAAAAACAGAATATTGTTTCGACAATTTGTGATATAACGTACCTCCAACTATGTTGACAAACCATCTATTTCCACGGAAGCCATGTTGTTTATCGGTGACAGGCGCTGACATAACACAAGCTCCGCCTCTTCGGGTCGCGACCTTCTCGTAACTAGCCGAGAGCTGTTCGGGAGGTCATAGATATATAGTACTAATAATTATTACTATATATCTATGGGGAAGTGCACTGATCAGCAACGTAGAGTGTTGTATTCCTCGAAACGTTGATTTCAAAACTGCGTCTTCTTCATTGAGACACATTTGGCCGGTCGGTATATGTTAGAATATATATATATATATATATATATATCTCACCCGTGGTTTTTATCTGCTTATATGAACAAACCAATGCCTGAAAAAAAGATATACGTATATATATATATATATATTATATATATATATATATTATATATATATATATATATAGTAATCATTGATTAGTTAGTTAGATATATATGTATATATATATCTTACTAAGTAATCAATGATTACTATATAAATATATATATATATATATATATATATACAAACTACATTAGCTAGTTATATATATATATATATATATATATATATATATATATATATATATATATAAACTAATCATCGATTAGTAGTAACTATATCTAACTAACTAATCGAAGGTTAGTAGATATACGTATATATATATATATATATATATAAATATATATATATATAGATATATACATATATATATATATATATATATATATATATATATATATATATATATATATATATATATACGATATATACGATATATACGAAGTGACTTAATTCATGCCACGCCATAGGCAACGTTGGGGAACGATTAGGTCGAAGCCTACGGTGGCTCATATATATATATGGCTCATATATATATATATATATATATATATATATATATAATTATATATATACATATAAAACATAACATATATACACATATATAACATATATATATATATATATATATATATATATATATATATATATATATATATATATATATATATATATATATATATAACATATATATATATATATATATAGCATATAACACTATGCGTACTGTTCAGACACATGTCCATTGTCATATTATTTTGTTTTGTTTGAGGAGCATCATCTAACAAATTATACAGACAAACAAAATTACACAAATACTCAAAACAACATGCTTTTTGTGATCACCTATACACTATTTACAACCTCTGAAACGCATACACCTTCATCATATATTGGATTAACATTTAACAAATATGCATATACTTGTCATTCATACTTCTTAAAGAGCTAATTAATGACGGAACACCTTGATCGCGTTTTTTTTCACACTTGGGTGGCGTTGAAAACAACAATTTAATTAACACAATAGATCTTGATAACAATGAATTGCAAGTTATAAAACATTCTTCTTATTACGACATAGACCACTTTAAGATGCTAGTGGCCGAAAAAAGTAAACACTTTTCAGTACTTAGTTTAAATATTCAATCTGTAAATTCTAAAATTTATGAATTATCAGCATTCTTTAGTTCACTACAGGACATACATTATAAATTTAATGTGATTTGCCTACAAGAATGCTGGATATCCAAGCTGACCAATTTATCAAATATACAATTACCTGGGTATGACTGCATTGCTCAAGGATAGAGCAGTAGTAAGAATGGAGGCTTAATAATATATGTAGATAACATATTCCAATATGATGTACAATTAAATATAAACACGTACGAATACTGGGAGGGACTGATAATTAAGGTAACAGGGGTGGATTATCAAAAGCAGTTACTATTGGTAACATATACAGACCACCGAGTATGGTAAGAGAACATATTAGGCATTTTATTAATGAATTCACTAGAGTAATCGTATCCATAAAAAAAATCAAACATAACTATTAACTTAGCCGGAGACTACAATCTTAATCTCCTTAAGATAAACGAAATTGCAATATGCAGCACATTTTTTTATCTTTTGACATCCCATATTCTATTTCCACAAATCACACTTCCAACAAGATTATCCCGCTCCAATGGTTCCCTAATTGATAATATATTCTGTAAATTTCAGAGTTCAACATCCACAGCTACATCTGGTATATTAATAAACAAATTATCAGATCACCTCCCTTGCTTTATTCTCTTAGAAATTTCATTATTCAATCCACTAAATCCTAAATGGATTAAAATAAACACACACAACAAGAAAGCTATTCAAAATATAATAAATGATATTAGTGCATCCGATTTGTACAACAAACTAGACAAAAGTTTGACCACAGACCCTAATTTAAGTTACAATATTATACATAAAGTAATTGAAAATGCCAAGAATAATCATAAGTTGAGCAAATTAGTGAAATTTTATAAATATAAACATAAAAAATCCAAATGGATCACTATGGGTCTAGTAAAATCCATAAAATTTCGAGATAAATTATATAAGAGAATGAAGCTAACAAATCCTAACTCACGGGAATACGAAATAATGTGTATAAACTTAAAAACATATAATACTATACTAAAGAGAAGCATACGTGCATCCAAACAACATTATTTTGCGTCCACCTTCGCTAAATATAAATCTGACATCAGAAACACATGGAAAACTATAAATGAAATTATTTCAAGAAAAAACAACAAGAAATATTTTCCCGAATCTTTCAATATAAATATCAAAGAAACTACAAACACACTAGAGATAGCCAACGCATTTAATACGTTTTTTTACAAACATCGGTACCAATCTTGTCAATAATATAACCTATTCAGGAGAAAAAAATGTCAAGCATTACCTCAAAGAAAATTTAAACTGTAAATTCACACTTAATAACGTTGACGAACTAATTGTACAAAAAACAATAGATAATCTTTCGTCTAAAAATTATACAGGGATTGACGGCATTTCAACTAATTTGCTAAAACAAATTGCACCAAAAATAATAAAATCTTTAAAGCTATTTATAAATCAAGTTTTTAGCACAGGGATATTACCCGAAAAATTAAAGGTGGCCAAAGTCATTCCACTGTTTAAAAAGGGCGACCCGACAATAATTAACAACTACAGACCAATTTTCCTTCTACCAGCCATATCAAAAGTATTGGAAAAAAATCATGGGCAATCAACTATCCTCCTATTTCGAAAGTAAGAAACTTTAAAAAAAATCAATATGGCTTCCGCTCTGGTCACTTGACTAAATTCGCAGCCTTAGAACTGATAGACAGAATAACAACTGAATTGGATAATAATGAGGTACCGTTCAGTATATTCATTTATCTCACTAAAGCATTTGGTACTTTAGACCATAACACATTACTATGTAAATTAAACCATTTTGGTATTGAAGGGGGTACCTCTGAAACTATATGAAAGCTATTTATCAAACAGAACAAAATATGTAGAATTTGCTGATGTAAAATCAGAAACCTTATCAATAGCAACTGGTGTACCCCAGGGCTCCATTCTTGGACCAATTCTCTTTATTATTTATATAAATGATTTTTCACAAGCCAGCCAAATTTTCAACTTCATATCCTATGCAGATGATACCACTTTGTTAAGTACAATGAGCAATTTCACAAATGCACATAATTATGATGCTGATATACTAATAAATGAAGAACTCTACAAAATTAATGAATGGCTAGAAATAAATAAACTGTCCCTTAACGTTACCAAATCCAAATTCATGGTTTTCCACATGTAAAAAAAAATTCAAAACACCTGTTCCTAAAATAAATAATATAATAATAACAAAGGTTGACGATTTCAATTTCTTGGGTTTAACTTTGGATATCCAACTAAATTGGAAAAAACACTCCGAAAATATATCAAACAAACGTTCTAGAATAATCGGCACACTAAATAGGCTTAAACTAGTACTGCTTATGAGAATTAAAATTATGCTATATAACACGTGATTAGTACAACATATAAATTATTGTTTAATGACTTGTGGGTTCCAATGTCAAAGAATTAATCAACTTCAGAAAAGGGCTATACGAATAATAACGTTGAGTAATTTCAATTCACATACTGACCCGCTATTTAAAAAATTAAACTTACTAAAAGTTAATGATATGCTAGCCCTTCAAAAATAAAATTTTTATTATAAATGTATACATAATAAATTACCTACATACCTACAACATTTGCAGATAGCAACAAACTCCAAGATACATGGTCATAATACACGCAACCAAAATAAAATTCACATTTATGGTACAAAGCATACTTTTGCAAAACAATAAATACACTTTACCAAATACTACCAACAATACCTCTTAAAGTGTGAAAGACAAACTTTATACACACAGTTTACAGGGTTTCATAAATTATGCAAAGTATATCATTCAGAATTATAAAAACACGTGCACAATCATCAACTGTTATACCTGTACATACATGCGCGATCAACTTCAATGATGTTAGCTACACTCAAACACTATAAATACATTTTCACTTTCTCACCTCACTACTTGCTATGACATACACCACAGCAGCATAATAAAACAACAATCCAGGTTTTCATTGACGGTGGACTTTACTTTACTAAATTTTAATGTTGATAACTTTATATCTATATTCTCTGCTTTCCTGAGAAACTAAAATAAAAGAACACAACGGGTGGCTCCTACGGTAGCGACTTTTTATAAGTCTTTGTGGGAGTCTCCATGATCCTCTCTGGAGACATGCAGTAATATTTTATTACGTACAATTATATGGTATATTATTATTATTTAATGCGTGTACATTTAGGATCTAATAAATTACTCACTCACTCACTCAGCTTTGGCGGTGTGCGATAGTCTTCCGATCAAGAGCGATGACTGTCACTGACAGACGGTTACCAACGACAAAGGGTTCGAAGGGCTCGGTGCCAATTTCCGAGCGAGCGTCTACGCGATTTCCCAGTAATCGCTACACTCGTCACGATTTTGTTCCGAGTACATGAATCTCGTTAGTTTTAATTTAGATGTTATGTTATAACCAATGATATGTTATGTGTGGATTGCAATGTATACACACACGCACATGCACAAACACACAAGCACGCATGCACGCATGCACGCACGCACGCATGCACACGCACACAGGTTTTTTGGGGTCCTCTTTTGCTAATTTACAAATGCAAATCAGCTAGTTTGTCACACATCTGCCCTGTCCATAATAATATTATGAACATCTTAAATACATGCTAACGTAGTTTAATGGTGAAGGTCCTACAATTTTAATGTTTTCCTTGGCTGGGGACGCTGCCCCATGTTACTCTACCGAATACGGTTACAAACCGCAATGACTTGTGTCGATTACAGGTCGAGCCAACACATTTACCGATCGTGCCACGCTGTAGGCTACATTGGGGACCGACCAGTGGTCGAAGCTTACCTGCAGTTGTCGGTGGCTCAGCTTTGGCGGCCGACGAAGTGTGCGATAGTCTTCCGACCAGGAGCGCTGACTGTCACTGACTGGCGGTTACCAACTACGAACGGTTCGAAGGGCTCCGAGCCAGTTCCAAAGCAAGCGTCTACGCGATTTCCCAGTAATCGCTAAACGTGTCACGATTTTGTCCGAGTACGCGAGTCCAGTTAGTTAACCGGGGTTTAGTCACATTGTGAGACTCACATAGGTCTATACAAGTACCAAACATGTGACACGTGTAGCGATTTCCAAGAAATCGCGTAGATGCTTACTTGGAAATTCGCATTGATCTTATCCAACTGTTACGTCGGAGTGCTTATTTTAATTTTGCAGTATTCGTATGAAACAAAATATGGAGCAAGATTTAACAACATTGACTTCTCAAGCTACAAACAAGTTCCAAAATTACATGGCGTATCGGCTGTACACGATTGTTGATCTGTGTGGCCCAATCGTGTCGTACATCCGCCATGTTTTACCCACATTCAAATGTCAGTTATTATAGGGAAAGGTTGGGTAATATGAGCCACGTTTTTTACTGTGATATTCTGGAGCCGTATGACTATATATCTGTTGTGTGTAAGGTTGATGTAAAAGTTCTCGTGGTAGACTATTGCTGTGGGGATTATTGTACACGTTGATTGTTTACTTTTTTAAATGAGGACGAGGAGAAAATTTTCCCAAAATGGCTCATGTTACATTACGCGTTGGAAATATGAGCTTGGCGCGTGGATACTATGGGCATGAGTCATCATATTTCCCAAAATGGTCCTAGACACACCAGAGTCATAGCCTAACCCAGTACAAGAGTCATTACTGAACATGGGTACACGCACGGTACATGTGGGCGTGCATGTTACGTACATATTTGCGTACATGTATACATGTACGCAAATATGCACGTAACATGCATGCACACACGCACTCACACACCCACCCCCATAAACAACACTCACGAATCATTACTCAACATGGGCATACACACATGCACACGCACGCACGCGCACGCACGCACGCACATACACGCACAAACACACAGAGGAGGCATTGCCCACACACAATCATTACCCAACATGGACATAAACACATTCACACACACGCATATGCACACAGACATATTCCCTGGATTGCATGTGGCTCATATTACCCAGAAAGTAATCCAGTTCTGTTTTTGAATCTCCAGGTGGGAAATTTACACTACGTGCTTATGCATATATAATCGACTATGGCACAGGCTGACAGAATAATGACAGAACTCATTTAAAAACACAATTCATGTGGATGTAGATTACATGTCTATGATCTATATGCATTCACCCAACATGCGGAAATTGTAAAAAAAAATTTTTTATGTTATTCACGTATGTTATGACTCTAAATTGTGTTGTCTTACTATTGCAAACAGTGCTTGCGTGGTCTGCCACATTCCTAAACCCAGCAAGTAGTCGCCAGATGACACCATATGTTGTACCACTTCTAAGGTATGGAAGTTGCCCATGCTTCCAGTATGCTCACACTACCGAACCTTCCCCTACGATACAGCCAACTAATAATTCATATATATATATATATATATATATATATATATATATATATATATATATATATATATATATATATATATATATATATATATATATATATATATATATATATATATATGTGTGTGTGTGTGTATGCGTATGCGTATGCGTATGCGTATGCGTATGCATATATATATATATATATATATATATATATATATATATATATATATATATATATATATATATATATATATATATATATATATATATATATATATATATATATATAACAAACTAGATACCATCAATATTATTATTGCAATTTGTTTGAGGTTGACCCCTTTTTGGCGTAGATTGACTGTACTATATCACATCACAACAGCTTTCGTCTAAACGATGCCACTTCTGTTGACACAACAAATTTGAATCAAGCTTCAGTAACATGCTCAGTTTGACACAACACGCAAGTACACCGCGGGTCTACGGCTACGTCAGATCCAAATAATATATTGGGTACTTTTGCAGTTTAGCCCCGCACCCCAAAGAACCATAAAAATGGTCACGCACAACCCTCATATTTCATATCAATAAGTCAGGTCAATTCTGTCTGTAATACCAATAATGTGAAGAACTGGTAAGCACCCACAATCGCACATATAATATTATTGACACATTATTTTCACCTGTTGTGCCTCTAACGTGATAAGCTTAAAAGCTACTGTTATATTCCGTTTGCTCGAAAATTGGAGACATTACCAGAATCCCCACTTGTAGAACACATTCTGAAAAAAACATTGGCGTGATATTCAAAATTTTTGTTTCCCACGTTTAGTTTTTATTATCTGTTAGGTGCATATCCCCAAAGCCATTACTTTTGCTTCACTTTAAAGATATATTAAAAAATATCGCTGTAAAATTTAATTATCTTAAAAACATATTTATGATTAGTGCTGATTCAATTGTGAACACAAATTATAATTGTAACTGAATATTTATAATTGACAGTTTAAAAAAAATATGTATTTGTGATTGTAATTGAAAACAAAAAACAATGTAACTGTATTGCAACTGTATTTGATAATTTTAATTGCCCGCAGTTCTGATTCACACTATAAGTCTCAACTCTCATAGTAATTGAACTGTTCAACAGTAATTGAACGTACAGCACATTACATCAGTATTGCCAGTTCTGCAACAGCAGTAGCTTCTCATTAATTTTATTCAGAAAAAAACAACGGCCACTGTCACTACCAGACATAGTCTCAGCAGGCTCGGCGGCGGATTTGCTTTGTGATCAGGCTGCAACTGGACGTCTATCTTTTTTTAACGAACAATGGCGAGGAGGGACCGTCGGCCATCTTTGGTAAGTACAGGAGGTAGGTCAAGACACTTAAAGAAGCACGGATTGGACAGATTACGTTGTCGGGATATTACCAGTAATGGGAGGCAGGGGTGACGAGCTTAGGAACTGTAGAAGGATATGATCAACACACAAGTACAGAATGTATGTATTGAAGAGGGAGTAGGCGTCGTAGACATGTGGTTAAACTTTGTGGGAAGAGATTACTTTTTCATGAGAGATGGACTTCATATGACAGGAAAGACTGCTGCAGTTCTTGGGTGTGAGTTTATCAGGGTTGTCGACGACGGCACAGGTACATACCCCTAATTGTACCCCTAACTGTAATTCTCACCATACCTACAATTATACTTTTTATCTTTATTTCTCAGTACACAGCTTTGTTAAATAGCCACTGCACCCCATTACACAGTTATAATACATATACATTACAACCTCAGTACACAGCTAGAATACAACATAGTCACTGTTGGAATACAGTCGCTGTACCCCCAGTACAGATTTAGAATAGATAGTCGCTACACCTCCAGTAGACGGTTAGGACGCAATCATATCCATTGCATCCTCAGTACACAGCCAGAATACAAAGTAACTGCACCTCAGCACACACCTAGAAAACAAAATAATCACTGTATCCGAACACACAGCTAGAATACATAGTCACTACAACTCCAATATACAGTTAGAATGCATAGTATAGATACAAACTATTTTATATTCTAGCTGTACACTGAGGGTGCAGTGTCCATGTATTCTAGCTCTGTACTTGGGGTGCAGTGACTATGTATTCTAGCTGTGTACTGTGGGAACTGTGCCTATGTATTCTAGTTGTGTGCTGAGGGTGTAGTAACCATTAACTCTAGCTGTGTGCTGGATGTGCAGTAACTATGTATTCTAACTGTGTACTGTAGTGAGTTGCAGTGACTATGTATTATAGTTGCGTGCTGGGGATACAGACAATGTTGTATTCTAGCTGTGTACTGTGGATGTAGTGAATATGTATTCTAGATGTGTACTGAGGGTGCAGTGTCCATGTATTCTAGATGTGCACTTGGGTGCAGTGACTGTATTGTAGCAGTGTACTGCGGGTACGGTGACTGTGTAATCTAGCTGTGTACTGTGAGAACAGCGACAATGTATTGTAGTTATGTACTGAGGGTGCAGCTGTGTGCTTGGAGTGCAGTAACTATGTATTCTAACTGTGTACTGGAGTTGTAGTCCCTGTTTAATTCGATATATTCTTCCTATATATTCATTCAATTGGTATTTATCTGAAACATGGGGTTGTGGTGGGGGTAGTGGGGGTGGTGGTGGTGGTGGTGGTGGTGGGGGTGGTGAGGGTGGTTGGGGTAGTGGTGGGGGTGGCCACGTTTGCATCATGAGGTCTATATACGTCTACGATATATACTTTGTTTTTGCTACTGTTTTTGACCCCTCTCGCTAGATGACCACCCATTAAAAAGAACTTTGACCCCTGCTAGATGATGGATACAGTTAGGTGTATGGTGAGAATTACAGGTAAGGGTGCAGTTAAGGGTGTGGTGAAAATTACAGTTAGGGGTACAGTTAGGAGAATTAGGTTACATTTAAGGGTATGGAGAGAAATACAGTTAAGAGGTAGTGCAGTAACACAGGGAGCGCAGTGACAATATTCTAGCTGTGTACTGTGGATACACTGACTATGTATTATAGTTGTGTATTGAGGGTGTAGTGACCATGTATTCTAGCTGTATACCGGAGATGCAGTGACTATGTATTCTAGCTGTGCACTGAGGGTGTAGTGACCATGTATTCTAGCTGTATACCGGGGATGCAGTGACTGTGTATTATACATGTGTACTGGGAGTGCAGTAACTATGTGTTCTAGCTGTGTACTGTGGGCACAGTGACTATGTATTCTAGTTGTGCACTGAGGGTGGAGTGTCCATGTATTCAAGCTGTGCAGTGGGGTGCAGTGACTGTGTATACTACACGGATACTGAGAGTGCATAAATATGTATTCTAACTGACCATGTTGTCTAGATGTGTACTGGGGGTGCAGAGACTGTGTTTTCTACATGTGTACTGGGAGTGTAGTTATTATGCATTCTAACTGTTTACTGGAGTTGTAGTGACTATGTATTCTTGCTCTGTGCTGAGGGTACAGAAACTTTGTATTGTGGCTGTGTACTGGGGTGCAGTTACTTTGTATTATGGTTGTGTACTGAGGATGCAATGACTATGTGTCCTAACCGTATACTGGAGGTGTAGCGATTATCTATTCTAACTCTGTACTGGCGGTACAGCGACTGTATTCTAACTGTGACTATTTTGTATTCTAGCTATGTACTGAGGTAATAATGTGTATGTATTATAACTGTATAATGGGGGTGAAGTGGCGATGTAATATAGCTGTGTACTGAAAAATACAGTTATAAGTACAATTAGGTATGGTGAGAATTATAGTTAGGGGTACAATTAGGGGTATGCTGAGATTTACAAATAAAGGTACAGTTAGAGGTATTGTGAGAATTACAGTTAAGAGAATGGTGAAACTTACAGATAAGGGTATGGTGAGAAATACAGTTAAGGGTGCAGTTAAGGGCGTGTTGAGAATTACAGTTAAAGGTATAGTTAAGGGTATGGTGAGCATTACATTTAAAGGTACAGTTAAAGGTACAGTTAAAGGTACAATTAAAGGTATGGTGAGAATTACAGGTAAGGGGTATGGTGAGACTTACTGTTAGAGGTATATTGGAGAATTACAGCTAAGGGAATGGCGAGACTTACAGTTAAGGGTGCATTAGGGGTATGGTGAAATTACAGGTACAGTTAGAAGTATGGTGAGAATTACAATTATGGGAATGGTACGAATTACATTTAAGGGAGTGGTGAGAATTAAAGGTAATTGTACAGTTTGTGTATGGTGAGAATGACAGTTAATGTTACGGTAAAGGATATGGTGAGAAGTACATGTAAGGGTACAGTTAAGTGTATGGTAGTTAAGGGTATGGTGAGAGGTACAGTTATTAGTACAATTAAGGGTATAGCGACAATTAAGTTTAGCCATGTTAGTTGTTTGCGAGAGAATCAGACGGATAGAGAACTACAGAACAAGTCTATACACACACCCGGCATTGTTCATCCGCCAATCACAGCGCTACGTGGCCGTACGTCGTCGACGGTGGTTCAACGTGCTCGTTGTTATCTTGGTCCGTCGGACTCTGACTCGGCGGCAGTGAACGCTTAATTTTTTATCAGTAGACAGTTAGCACTTGCCACGGTGTACCTTGTAGTGCGGTAAAGTAGGTAACCTAGACATAGGACTGCTGGTTCATTTATTATTAATAGGTTATTATATGCTTTTCATTTACTTATACGTATATAACTTTAATATTAGCATTTGCTTATATACAATATCAATTCACATTAAAACTAGTCTTTGTTATACATATATGATATACTGAAGATTTATATCCACCTTTTGCCAGGGGTGGTTGTCGAGTGGGTGGGGTCGTGTTTTTCTCCATGGCGGGAGGGGCACTCTTTTAAGTTTTATTTAGGCTCCTTGAAAATGCACCAGATTGCAAATGGTTAGTTTGCTTTTTAAAAAATGGACACACAGACCCCCTCTTAGATCGGTGCTTCCACGTGAATGTACACCTAGCTACGCCCCTGACAGTAACGCAGAGTGCTGTGTCATGCTTATATTGCTATGTATTCCTAGCTACGCCCCTGACAGTAACACAGAGTGCTGTGTCATGCTTATATTGCTATGTATCCGTAATCGAATATTTCCACTATTGTTCTCTCAATATTTAAGGCAAGATAGTCTTTTATGTAATTTACAAATGCATTTGATATGCAAAGTAACTCAGTTGTACTATGTATACCTAGCTACGCCCCTGACAGTAACGCAGAGTGCTGTGTCATGCTTATATTGCCAGGTATACCTAGCTACGCCCCTGACAGTAACGCAGAGTGTTGTTTCATATGCGTATATTGCTATATATACCTAGCTATGCCCTAGACAGTAACGCAGAGTTTTGCGTCATGCTTATATTGCTATGTATACCTAGCTACGCCCCTGACAGTAACGCAGAGTGTTGTTTCATATGCGTATATTGCTATGTATACCTAGCTATGCCCCAGACAGTAACGCAGAGTTTTGTATCATGCTTATATTGCTATGTATACCTAGCTATGCCCCAGACAGTAACGCAGAGTGTTGTGTCATGCTTATATTGCTATGTATACCTAACTACGCCCCTGACAGTAACGCAGAGTGCTGTGTCATGCTTATATTGCTATGTATCCGTAATCGAATGTTTCCACTATTTTTCTCTCAATATCTAAGGCAGGATAGTCTTTTATGTAATTTACAAATGCATTTGATATGCAAAGTAACTCAGTTGTACTATTTTCCCTCGGTTTCATCAGACGGGATACCCTAAACACGTTTCCTGATATAGTAAGTAACCTAAAATAGTGTCCTAATATAGTAAGTAACAAACCTGTATTATGTTACGTTAATTAATTAATCAATCAACATCTAAAAATGCCTGACCCTACATTTGTGTCCTTTACGTCACGGACAATTAATTCAGCCGAACCATCTAATATCAAACGAAAATTGTGTTGACTCACTTGGATCATACAATGTTTTTGTTCGCTATGATATATTGAAAGTTATGCCAATCGCGGTGCACTTGCTCCAAACAATATCAATAAATTCTGCAATATTCATCAAACGACAGGAGCGTATGATTATTTTAAGTCTGTATATTAGAAATGATTTGTTAACCATAAATGATTTGTTAACCATATTTGTTCTTGTACCATCTGTGATACACCAGGTATTGTTGGAGAAGCCTGGAAACACTCTATAACTGAATGGAACTTTAGAGCTGGCTTCGCAAGCGCTGGAGTCTTCCTTTTCAATTGAGACGTCTTCGTTCACCTATATTTTGCGCAATCATCTGCCGCAGATCGTCCTGCTTCACAAGTGGTTGATGTACCTGCTGGAAAACCACGATGTGCCTAAAAATGACCTAATCCCCTGTGCGGCTGGTGTGACAAACACACAGTGCCTGTCAACCGAGGACCCTATCCAAAGTTCCCAGCCTGGCACAAGTGGGCTCAGTCCAGACGACACTGACCAGCTGCCACAGGAAGGCATTGGAGACCAACAGACAGACTCTCAAACAGCAACAGAAATCTGAGGAAAGATCGTCAGTATGCGAAGAGACGTCCATTTCACCATTGATAATGCTACTCTATGTTTCTAAAATGTATGTATGATACACTCGTGAGCGAAGTCGTTTTTCAAGGCGAATGGTCTACGTTAGTTCGAAAACTTTGCAACCGACGACAAAGATGTTATCAACGGAATTTGCAAGTTCTTCTTTGGCAATGACTATAATACATACACATGTGACCTCCTTGTGTCTATATTGTCAAACTCGCCTGTGGCCACCGTGAACATATTTCGATACCAAGAAGAAACAAAGCGATATATTGAGATCTAGCTGACACTTAAATGATCAAAGGTGACACTAAAATACACCATCCAACTGATTCGCAGAACCGATGGACTTGGTGACCACTACTCTATTCGGGCAGGCGGACGATCTTCGCAGAAGACGTTTACAGACTACTAAGTTCAGTCATGAGAGATGAATCAGACATATTCACCTCACATAAGACAATTACACCATGCGGCTATGCAGACATAACCGCTCCAAAGAAAGCACATACACAACTGAGACACAAGAGGTGAACCAGACATGACCCATTTTCCTTTTTTTTAATCAAATTTGCAACGTTAAAACAAAAAAAGGCGCACATAGTTCGTTCTAAAATTTGACGTAAGAAAAACGAACAACGAACACAAATTGTATATACACATACATACATGCATGCATACACACATGCATAGTTACTTAGTTACGTATATGCAAATATACATACATACACATACGCACATATGCACACACGTACGGACATACGTGCATACACACACACACACACACACACACACACACACACACACACACACACACACACACACACACACACACACACACACACACACACACACACACACACACACACACACACACACACACACACACACACACACATACATACATACATACATGCTTACATGATGCGCGTACTGACGCACATAAGCACGCACACAAGCATGCATACATCCATGTATGCATACATGCATGTATATGCTATATACGTTATATACATTTTGTTATGTGGATACGTTATGTGTGTGGCCGCGTAGCACATCAACGACACAGATGCCAGAACCAAAAACGAGTGGCGCTGCAGTCGCTTTTCGTTTTTCGCTTTTTATTCTGCTGTAGTGAAAATGATAAAACGGTTTGATTACTCCACCAAAAGTGACTATATATCCTATATTTATGCCCTTTATTATTGAAGGGCTTTGCCAGAAAACGTGCTCTCTTTATATCAGTTTTGTTTCTATTGCACATAATTGGGCGATAGAGAGGTAACAGTTATTTCATCAGTTAAAACTTAAGTCAATAACGTGGATTGTTTCGCGTATTGCAGCTTTGCACTTTTACTTCTTCAACTATTAATTAGATGGCAGCACCAGTTGCGTTTTTTAGGATCTCGCAAGGAGGGGTGGGCAAGAAGGGTAAGTATTGTACGTTAGTCTGGGCAGTATTCATGCTCAGCATAGCAAAACAGAATATATGCACAAAAACCGAAGCATATTTTTTTACTATCCACAACCGTCACCTGTCTATTTCAGAATCAATGATACATACTAATTGAGTTACCTGTCCTGATGACCATCAGAACATGTCTCAAACGAAAACTTATTGACTCTGCCCAGCACAAAGAACCAACAACTTCTACATCAGCGTCGCCTTCGTCTATTTCTATATATTTCTAGGTCAGCGTATACAGCAGACTCAGAGGTAGACATTGGTATTTGTGTCAAGAAGGCATGTGTGGATGCCGATCTCAAACGCCAACTACTGCTTAACACATACACCCCACCTCCAGCCTGTGACTTTAGGAAAGACTCTCCTGGATTGCGCTGCTTTCGTCATGCATGGCTGGCGAAGTATGAACCGTGGCTTGCACACTCTGCCATTCTCAAAGGAGCCTTGTGCGAACACTGCATCCTATTCCAACAAACAGTTCACCGAGGCACAAAAGGCGCATTCATTATCAACACATACACAAAATACCAGAACGTCAACGAAAATGCAAAACACAAAACAACCACTTTGCACAAACATTCACTTCAAGATGCAAAATACTTCTTAGTCGTTTCATGAAAACCGGAAAAATCAACCTGTCAGTTCGACACTGCAGTCGACCGTAAAATACAAGAAAACCGCTACAAACTTCCTCCCATCCACCATCGTATTCTGTGCAACACACGACGTCGCTCTACGTGGAAAGGAGTCTGACACAGGCAACATCCAATGCGTGTTTCAGTTCCGCATAGAAGCCGGCGACGAAACACTACGTGACCATGTGGAGAATGCAGCAGGCAATGCAAAGTACACATCGGTCAGGACACAGAATGAGCTGATCAGCATTTGTGAGGATGTCGTACGTGAGGACATCTGTGAGGATGTCGTACGTGAGGACATTTGTGAGGATGTCGTACGTGAGGACACCGTTTCTGCCGCCTCTGCTCCTGCAGGGTTCTCCATTTTGGCAGACGAGAGAGCTGATATATCGGGGGAACAGCAGCTTTCTCTTGGTGTTCGTTTTGTCGACACAACTAACAAAGAACCTGCAATCCATGATGACTTCCTTGGGTTTATCTCACTAGCACAGATAGATGCTGAAACTACTGCAAATACGTTGATCTTCCAGTGTACAAAGTTCGGACTAGATCTCACAAAGCTGGTGGTTAACGATCGCAATTCCGTTGCAGAAGTCCGCAAAGTTTTTTATGAGAGAGCCCCAAAGGACGCAGCCTGGTACCAAATGTCCCCGTACTATGTGAAACACTTTGGATGGCCAAGTACCAAAGCATCAGAATATTCACCAACCACTTCGTAGATATCCACAAACAATTATAGGTATCCTGGCTGCTACACCTTCTGGCAAGACCAGCCAAGATGCACACCAGTTGCAATGCACATCTGGAACATCAACGTTCTTTTAGTGCCACGTTATCATAGCAAAATATTCAGCGATGTTGGAGCCAATGATATAAGCTTTGCAAGCTGATCAACTTGTCCTCGAGGTTCTCAAGGATCACGACCATATCCAGCAGCTGTTGTTAATATTTGAAACCCAAAAAAGAGAAGCTGAAAAGGGTATAATGGTGCAAGCTGACAAGATTGCAAAGGCAGTTACAATTGAGCAACGTATGCCTCGCCAGTGTGGACGTCTAACTCAATGGCCAAACTACCAGAGCAAGACGGTGAAGGAGTATTATCGTGTTGTAATCTTCATCCTATACCTTGAATCCATTTTGCAGTTTTTAAATTAAATTGTTTTCTCTATCCTAATACGATGGCGCCGTTGATTTGTTTGGCTTTCAATGGTTTCAATGTATGTCTTGGGACAACGTGATTTTTTATTTCTTTATGAAAATGTGATGAGTGCTTCTATTTTTAGGTCAACGATATATACAGCATTGACAACTGCGCTGAAGAATCACTGGCCTGGTTTGAGCTGTGGACACGAGGCACACAACTGTACACTGCAACCAATGCAACATTGATGGAACTGTTGAACTACTGTCATCTGTTCCCGGCTGTTCGTAAAACCGTACATATTGCGTTGACGCTTCCAGCATCTACTTGAGGCAAGTTAAGACCTGGCTTCGTTCAACAATGTCTAGTGAACGCTTGTCTGGCTTGTGCATGCTTAGCGTGCATCGACAGAAGGTGATGGACAGAAAGGATGCCGTCATCAAGGACGTGACTGACCGCTTTGGGTCTGAAGGGCATCATCTGCAGTTTTTACCAGTAACTATAAAAAGTACATTTCATCGTTGTATGTACACTGTTTGAATACATGGTGTATGCCTTACTATGCCTAAGTTTTATTATGTCCCCAAATGTCTTACTCCTCCTGAAAAATTCTTGCGGACGCCGCTGTCTGTAGAATTGATATGTGATGTCTTCTAAGATTAAAACCGTTGCAAGGCAAGTTCACATAGCTTTCTTTTGTGGAATGCTGAGTGAACGTTTCAGCTCACTATCAAAAGGCCTTCAGTGTTTGCAGGGACTTTATGAGAACTTTAATCAAGTGAGATTCTTTGTGACGTAGAGGACATAATACAACAGATTCACCCGTATATACAATGTGCAATCTCCTCTTTGATTACCACATAGGTCTAACAGATGTTGTCGCGGCCAATATTGGTTTTAGATAGTTGAAAGAACGGCTCTGAATTCAGAAAACGCAAACAAAGGTTAATTAATTTCACGATGTTTGCCACATGCGTTACGATATATATTCACCCGCATAGGGCCTAAGTCAGGATAAACCTACATTGTCAATATAATTTCATTAAAACTAATGAAGTAGGCCTATCTTTTGTCACCGTCGTATAATAATTATCCGCATGTAGGCAGCTAGTCGATGTATCGCTGATGATGTAGGCCTATACTAACTCGGTACAAGTGGTGAATAATTAAAATGTATGCGTGCCTGAGTGGTACCTTAATTATTAAACTAAAATCGTTTTTGTAGTAATTAGTGTACTTAATTCGTATTGAATATCCATGGGCGGATCAAGGGGGTGTCCATCAGGTGCACGGACACCCTCCCCTCTATTTCGAAATTTTTTTCATCAAGTAAACATTATTTGTGGAGACCCCGCGAAGTGGCGCCTTCTAGCACTTGTTCCTCACAATTATGAGAATATTTCTAACATACGAATTAGGGCTTTATAAACAGTGCTGCCATTTGTCCTGATGCACAACGGCTTGTAGCTAGTGCTGGTTTAAATGAATGTTAGCTCAGCAAGAGGAGGAACATATTTAACCTGTTTAAAATAGTTAGCAATGCACTAGTTTGTACATCCTTGAAACAGTCATACATAGCGCTGTCACGGTGCCAATTTTCACGGGCCAGTGTGGTTCTCCATTACTATTTTATTCATAGTACTGGCCTGCCACAGTTCCAATATTTCTAGTTTTCTACTCTTGAAAGAGGGAGAGAAGAAACCCATAACATTGTTATGCACAGACAGCTAAACTGATCAGACACACGTAACTACATCACTGGACAAGTTGAGTGTAGAATACCAAGAATGTCCAACTTTATTACTTATAACTAGTGCTTTGACGGTTCCAGGTCTGGAAGGGTGTAGACCCGAAACCCGCGATACTTATTGGGGTTCTCAGTACCCATTGGGAACCGCGGTACTTATTGGGACCCGCGGTTTGGGTTCCAGACCCAGAACCGTGACTTTCCTTGCAGGTGTGGGAGACAAGAAAGCTGGTGCAGGCGCTTGATCTACACACAGCTTCCCGTTCCAGTTTCTCTCCGGTTATTTCAACAAGTCGTAGAACACGTTTAATTTAACACTGGACAACCAGTTATTGGAGGCCAAAGTAAATTGTTACGTGGGCACTCATTGATAAGAAGCAGTAATGTTTGTTAATACAATTTGTAATATCGTCATATTCGTATGGATGTATACCACAATCAATGTGTACTGCAGTGTCACGGTGCTTATCCCAGAATCACATTCGGATAATACTTATTGTGGAAAGTATTGGTGAAGTGGCGTCTAACGCTTGCTTGTATTCCCTACCCCACCCCCTCCCCCACCCAAAATGTTCAGAGCCATAAGACTTCTTCTTTTGTTGATCTCTATCAAAACACGTGTATCATTCATTCTGTGCAACAGTTCCCAATTAAATCAGTACATACTATATCAAAGTTTACAAACTAATTTTTTTATTTGCCAAGAAGTAACTGTAACCGCGTGGGCAGATTGTGCACATAACACCGATCTTAAAACAACTTCACTGGCTTCCAGTCACGCAGCAGGTTAGGTACAAGCTCTGCCTGATAGTTCATGATAGTCTGCACGGCACAGGGCCTTAGTACCTGAGAGAACTACTGAAGTTGTACGTGCGAGATGAGCGGCTGAGGCAGGCATCATACCTAGAACTTGTACCTTGTCATTCGAAAAGAAAAGTGGGACGAGCTGACTTCAGGGTGGCTGGTCCAGACGCGTGGCATACATTGCCTGCAGCCATCCGCAGCATTGACTCTAAGACGGTGTTTAAGTCAAAACGTTGTGGTGGACTCTTCTATACAGCCTCTGTTTTAATAATAATATGTATATTTTTTTGTACTGTAAATTGTTTTATCTATTTTAAATATTTAATTTTAATTGTTCATAATAATAATTACTGTTTTACTTTATGTGCAATTCTATTATATTAAATGTCTTTTATATTGTAACACCCACTGAGGTGCTATAAGCACGATTTTAGCGTGACATAAGAATAAAATTATTATTATTATTCAGCCATCAAGGTTGGAACGCTTCATACGTCGGACCTTTGGTAGTTAGATATTGCAGTTTAAAGCGGATTTAAAGGCGCGTATGTATTTTGGTGGTGACATACCCGAAACGTCGCTAGGGGTATTGATATTGGGTAAAAACCTGCCAATTTTGATGGTAAGCGTGTTTGCGACACGATTAAATGAGCGGCAAATGTCTGTTTTGACCAAACTCGATCAGCGTGCCAATGATATGATGACGCATGATGAGCAGGTCGATCTGTCCGTGTACCTCCTTCAGTCTGTCGGCGGCCATCTGATACTATATGGCGTTGTCTGACATCGTCTTTCGCAGGTCCCGTCGGTACTCGCCGATCCAATGTCGGTACAATCTCCATCGCAGCTAAAGTGGAAGTTCCCAAATGTTGACGACTTTCATCGTGTACTCTTCTGACGTCTCCTCAGTCACCCGTGTGTTCCGTTGGAAAACCTTTTGTTGTTTCTTTTTTGCTTCATGCTTCTGCCAATCATTACCATCTGCGCTATTGGCTTTGGCTGCCACGATTTCTATTTCGATGCGCTCATTTCCCTGTCTGTGAAATACTTCTTGTGTCGCGGCCGGGTTAAATGACTTCGTGTCTTCTTCTTTTGCTTGCTTTTGCATTTGGATGAGATCGAACGCCAGCCAATTGGCTATAAAATGTCCTTTCCCAAGTTGAATGAAGTGTTTGTCATGCATATAGGCATTCAAGGTTTCAATTCGGACCAGGTAAGTGTACGTATCAGAGACACGATTCGTTGTACATACGATACGGTGTTTACAGTTGTCCTTCAAAGTTCGAGCTATACAACGGATCTCAGAAATTCCATGCGGGAGTTTGCGATCTGAACTGATCGAGCGCGTGGTTCATCAAGCGCACGACTAGGATTGGAAGCGACTTCGTCGACCCCAGCAGCATTCCAGACATGTTGATTACGCAGCAGTGTCTGCACCACCTTCAGGCCGATGTGTGTCTTGCCGGTTCCTGGCGGACCCTGGATGACGGCAAATTCCCGAGTGAGAGCCGCCTGCACCGCTCGCAGCTGACTCGCGTCCAGGCCCAGCGTCCCCTTCAGTTGCAGAACCGGTACTGATGTTGCATTTTGAGCTCCACTGCGGTCCAATTCTTTTTCTGATGTGTCTCTGTCACGCGATGCACCCAACTTTCGCAGCCTAGTTGCCTCTTTATTCTCCGATGTAGTGCCTTTCACTAGACAACTCAAGTCGTACGTTGTTTGTTCTTTCCCATCCAGGTACGACGGGGACTTCATCTCCACCTCGCCGTAAACGACGTAATTCTGGAAGGGCAATTCGGGCTCATCCGGTTCTTCCTTCTCCTGAATGCTCTGAAGTCCCTGCAAGATGTGTCGGCACGCTTCAATGTACGCCGTGGTTTCTACCATCACGTAAGTCTCCTCACGTGATGTGTCCGGCAGTCCGTGGACATTCTCAAAACGCAGTGATGCTTCCCCCTTGGCAAGAATCTTCGCATCGCGTTCGTGAACTGTGGCAAAGGAAACCGTCTGGAAGACATCCTTCCAGAGGAAGATCATCGAGCCATAGATCAGCCGTTTACTATGCGCCCAGTCGACTCTCTTTAGTCGCGAAACGACAAACTGAACACGAAGCGCAACACATCCATTCGAGCAGACCAGCTCAACGTGAACATTCCTGTAGAAGAGGATATCGTTGAACCGTCTGACAGCGCCCTCTGCTTCTATGTAGTCACGAATGCCATCTCGTATTGGTGACACGAAACCCTCTCGCAGCAGCCGGAACTGCACGTCCAGATAATGGTCGAGGTCTTGGTACGCACCACGGACTTTGTTCACGCGTAGAAACACCTCGCCGCGGAAGTGCAGATCGGCCAGCGTCGGACATATGGACAGGGCTCGAAAACTCTGGTGAATTTACGTAGTCAGCCGGCGTTTGGTCTACCGATAATCTGATGGCTGTATCCCAATTAGACATCTCCGTTTTTATCCTATTCATTTCTGTCCAGATTGCCACGATTTGTTTTCCTTGGTTGGTTGTCTAGCAGGTGACGCGAGCAATCGTTCGCGGAGTGACGCTACGACACATTCGACAGCAGCAAACGACGGACGCAACATCATGTGACTGCCACTGGGCACAAGTTGCCAGAACAGTCTCAGCAGATACACGAAACGAGGGATGACGAAGACGACACCATCCGGGTAACACACGACGTCACGTGATGACTAAGGAAGTTTGTTAAGCAACTGCACTACGTCGGCAGGTGACGTCTTGCATGTGCACGCTTTGGCCATTACAGCTATCGCCAGTTCGACCATGACATCAACAGCATTTAGCAACACGGGAAATCTGCTGCTCTCGCAGAATAACTCGTATATTACGTGTTGTGTATTTTCATTGCTTAGATCTGAAAGTTTCCTGTAACCAATGGGTTACGTTCTTGCCCCGTGTGGCGCTTTCCCATATCTACAATTGGAAATCGGCGGATTCGTTGGTATCTACACGTCCTTCTGCGATTTATCGAGATAAATGTTTTTCTTCGATTTGGTATAATTTTCGTGACGGTTTGTAAGATGTCGGAAATTAATTAGGGCACGGACCACAGTCAGAATGCTACATCGTGCCTTTATAAGACAAACATAATTATGATATATACATATATATATATACATATATTTATATATATATATATATGTACACACACACACACACACACACACACACACACACACACACACACACACACACACACACACACACACACACACACACACACACACACACACACCCGCCATTACATAAAGATATTACATAAAGATAGTCAAGGAAAAAATTAATTGTTCAGTTTGGGTGTATTAGTGAGAGCAGAAATTGTGTGGATGAGTGAGTGTAAGTGATGTTGTTGTGCACAGTAGCATCTGAGCTTTGAAATGATGCCATTTGTCAGTTGGTATACCTGTTGCGTAAGGAGACAGTGGCCATCAGGCAGGATGTACTCATATTTTGGACACGGGAATGTCATGGCAGAAATGCAGGGGTGTCATGTATTGAAGCAATTTGTGCGAAAAGGAGGTATGTAATTTTCACGAATTTCACACACCAGGTGTCTTAGTGGGTCTGTCATGTGCTGTGAAATAAAATAAAAATTGTATAGGATAAATTTTCAATGTAGGCACAAGAACGTTATAATGGTCGTCTATTGAAAGTGACTGTGGTCTGTGCCCAAATGCATATAGCGCACACACATATCCCACTTAGTGCCCTCCCGTTCCTCCGATTTGGGCTGGTCCAAAGTAGGATGCGGTTCTGTGGTGGTATATCGTTCCGAACTTCCCTGACGTCGGCGTAGATCCATGTTTGCGGAAGCGTTGCGTGACTCATACCCCGTGTCACGCTGTGGCCCCCTCCAGCAAGGCTGGTTACTACTAGGATGCGGTTCTGTGGTGGTATATCGTTCCGAACTTCCCTGCCGTCGGCGTCGATCCATGTTTGCGGAAGCGTTGCGTGGCTCATACCCCGTGTCACGCTGTGGCCCCCTCCAGCAAGGTTGGTTACTACTAGGATGCGGTTCTGTGGTGGTATATCGTTCCGAACTTCCCTGCCGTCGGCGTCGATCCATGTTTGCGGAAGCGTTGCGTGGCTCATACCCTGTGTCACGCTGTGCCCCCCTCCAGCAAGGCTGGTTACTACTAGGATGCGGTTCTGTGGGGGTATATCGTTCCGAACTTCCCTGCCGTCGGCGTCGATCCATGTTTGCGGAAGCGTTGCGTGGCTCATACCCCGTGTCACACTGTGGCCCCCTCCAGCAAGGCTGGTTACTACTAGGATGCGGTTCTATGGTGGTATATCGTTCCGAACTTCCCTGCCGTCGGCGTCGATCCAAGTTTGCGGAAGCGTTGCGTGGCTCATACCCCGTGTCACTCTGTGGCCCCCTCCAGCAAGGCTGGTTACTACTAGGATGCGGTTCTGTGGTGGTATATCGTTCCGAACTTCCCTGCCGTCGGCGTCGATCCATGTTTGCGGAACCGTTGCGTGGCTCATACCCCGTGTCACGTTGTGGCCCCCTCCACCAAGGCTGGTTACTACTAGGATGCGGTTCTGTGGTGGTATATCGTTCCGAACTTCCCTGCCGTCGGCGTCGATCCATGTTTGCGGAAGCGTTGCGTGGCTGATACCCTACTCTTTGTCGCGATCTGACGTCGGCCATGCCTCTGTAATATAAAATAAATCAGTAAATTTTTTTAAGAGTTTCGACTCGATCCAGTTACATCGTGCCTTTATAAGACAACAATAATTATGATATATACATATATATATATATATATATATATATATATACATATATTTATAATATAATATATATATATATATATATATATATATATATATATATATATATATATATATATATATATATATATATATATATATATATATGTATATATATATATATATATATATATATATATATATATATGTACATGTACACGTTCACGTACACGCACACGCACACGCACACGCACACGCACACGCACACACACACACACACACACACACACACACTACCATTATATTATAATAAACAGACATTATTTTTTTTTAAATCATGCCATTACCACAATACATATTGCCTGATATATATATATATATGTAAATTATATATATATATATATATATATATATATATATATATATATATATATATATATATATATATATATATATATATATATATATATATATATATATATATATATATATATATATATATATATATCAGGCAATGTGTATTGTGGTAATGCCCGCGTAGAAAGCAAACGTTTGAGCCATTACATTACACCCGATTGCGTTATTGTTAGGGTGTATATTCATGTCAGTTATGACGTACAGGTGACACAACCCAACATACAGAAAACGGAGTTGGTAGTAACGCGGGAAAATGGAGACAACGGCGAGTTTGTAGTAATGCAGGACGCCACCCAGCGGCTAGAACTGCTGCAGGACGTAGATCCGCGGAAACCGCGAGAAATGCGCGAGGATTGCCGATGATGACATGTTATGGGCTTCGTAGTCTCGTTAGTTCTATTTTGAATGTTAACTGTGTTTTAGTCATACTGTGAGACCATGGACATTATATATATATATATATATATATATATATATATATATATATATATATATATATATATATATATATATATATATATATATATATATATATATATGGTGAGACGTAGGTCTATACATGGACCAATCTCGTGACACGTGTAGCGATTTCCAAGAAATCGCGTAGACGCTTGCTTGGAAATTCGCACTGTATTATATTGATCTTATCCAACTGTTACGTCGGACTGCTTATTTTAATTTTGCAGTATTTGTATGAAACGAAATATGGAGCAAGATTTAACAAGATAGTCTTCTCAAGCTACAAACAAGTTCCAAAATTACATGGCGTATCGGCTGTACACGATTGTTGATCTGTGTGGCCCAATCGTGTCGTACATCCGCCATGTTTTACCCACATTCAAATGTCAGTTATTATAGGCCAATTATACAGCCAATTGGTAATTCATGCCAGTAACTTATGGACTTCAGTGTACTTTCTTGTATCCAATCTACACAACATCACGCTTTATGTTATTTGAATAACCCAATCTTATCAACCCTGAAAGATGTGCATAAACGTGCATGCGTGCGTGCGTGCGTGCGTGCGTGCGTGCGTGCGTGCGTGCGTGCGTGGGACGCGACGGAACACGACACAGTCTGACTCAGCCAACTTGCTGTAACAAACAAAAAACTAGTTGCGTCGCGTCGAGTCGTGTCGGGTCGTAGATGTGCCTGCTTGTTGTTATCGTTCGGTCGAGGAAGAAAATGAGTGAATGTATTCAATCACAATTCGTGATTACATGCTTTCTGGAATATGTGGGTGCAAGCGTGTGTGCGTGCGTGCGTGCGTGCGTGCGTGCGTGCGTGCGTGCGTGCGTACATGCATGTTTTGCTCTATCATTTGCTGTTTCGTACAACACGATGGAAACGCTTGCGCCTGTGACACCGATGGTTATCGAGGTAATCGGATGTTTTCCATAATGCCAACTAGGCGCAGTGTGGATAAGAGTTCGTGATAATGGAGACATCCGGCCTTAAACATGCCGCCATCATAAAGACAGTTGTTGATAAAATAGTTGAAATGTTTCTGTAGCCACCTTGACTGTGTTGTCGCTATTCCACATCTTAACTTCGTGCTCCCAAAAATACCGTTTATGTGTGCGCTGTTTATGACATTCCCCACCCAGGTGTCCTGTTTATGACATTCCCCACACAGGTGTGCTGTTTGTGACATTCCCTACCCGGGTGTGCTGGTCCGCAGGTCGTCGACGTAGTTTGACCTCTCCATGGGGTGACCTCGCGCCACATTGAATTCTGCAACATGTCACTGACTGGTCATTCGCCGACACATTCAGCTGACTAAACTGACTCCGCATACATCAACATGAACTAGGACAATGAATACAAATTGCAACCCATAAAAAACACTGGTGGGGCCACTAAAAATACGAAAGTTGAATGGGGAAGGATGTGTCTCACTTTCCTACAAGCAGATGCTGACACCTTATGTGCGGAATCTTGGTGTACAGTTCGACGAGACTATGACAATGGAGTTGCATAGTACGGCGGTTTGCAAATCTGCTATCTACCATCTACGCAATACATGTATTGCAAGGATTGGCGCTACCTAACCGCTACTGCAACAAAACAAATTGTGCACGCATTTGTGACAATAAGACTCGACGTTGGCAATGCGTTGCCGTACCGACTCCCATTCAAATAAATCCAATGAGTGCATAATCGGGCAGTCCGCCTCGTGGTTGGGGCCACGAAGTTCTGCCGCGCGACACCGCTACAGAGAGAGCTACACTGGATGCCGATAGCAGTGCGAGTTGAATTCAAGATACTACTCCTCGTACACAGAGCACTCAATGGGCGTGCACCGGACTACGTCGCCAACTATGTCAGTCTGCCACCTAGATCGTTGCGCTCGAGTGAACTGAATTTGCTTTGTATCCCATGAGCTAAACGGATTTGGGGAGACCGATCCTTCGGCATCGCAGCCCCGACATTATGGAACCTGTTGCCACAACATCTGACATTAACAGGGCTTTCAGAAGTTGTTTTTAAAGCACAGTTAAAGACACATTTTTAAAATAAAATAGTTTTAACATTTTGCACGGCGCCACGAACAACGACTGTTGGAGTGGCATCTTATAAATTTGACGATTGATTGATGTGTAAGCCACATGCACAATGTAAGAGTCATCAAGTTAATCTACTAATCATAAAATAAGTGTCTTCCACCCAGAATTTCTTTCTCCACAGAAAATACCCAAACCATGCAAGTCAAGTGGACACAGGAAGTCTAGAATTCTTTGGTAGATAAAAGATGGCAGAAGTATGAAGTCACAGGATGAGTGGCGCACCCTGGTGAACTTTTGCATAAACATTACTCTGGTAGTGCCTTCTACCAAGTAGTACCACATAATGCAACTAGGCCTTTCAATAAGTAGCGTATAAGAGATGATCTCATAACATTTAAGTATGTACTCAAACTGGTTTATGAGGGGTTAGCAGCTGTTTTGCTTAGGGTCATACTTTTCACAAAATCACAGTTTATTTTCCAATCACAGTTCAAAAGGGTGCTGACTTTGATCATAGTTCATAAGGATGCTGACTTTGATCACAGTTCATAAGGGTGCCGACTTTAATCACAGTTCACAAGGGTTTTGTGTTACGACAGCTGAAGTGCCACCTGGTGAATACGAAGTTGCCAAATGTCACTGTAATTCAAAGTTTCGTGCGAGAGGTTAAACGACGGTTTTATGTAGTGTCGTACAACAATCTGAGATGATCCCTAAATGAAGTGTTGGGTTTAACTACCAGCTGGAGGATGGATAAATACTACCAGTTCGTGTAATTCTAGCTTTTTAGATGTCCAGCATGATAATCTTTTGAGCAGAAATTTAAAATCAATTTTCACCCCTTAAATGTTCAGTTTGGCATTGAAACAAAAACTAGATCAGATAGATGGCTGTGGTTTAAGAAAACTTTATCCATCAGATCATCCCAACTTTATGAATATTTTAACCAAACAAGTAAGGTAGATGCGTACCTTCGATGGCATCTTTTGCAGGGAAGTTGAGTCGTCTGATCATATATCTGAGACAGGAGAAGCACCATACACATCATGTTGACAGAACAGACAAACCGCAGTCACAAAGTATGACAGAACAGACAAACCACAGTCACAAAGTATGACAGAACAGACAAACCACAGTCACAAAGTATGAGAGAACAGACAAACAGCAGTCACAAAGTATGACAGAACAGACAAACCACAGTCACAAAGTATGACAGAACAGACAAACAGCAGTCACAAAGTATGACAGAACAGACAAACAGCAGTCACAAAGTATGACAGAACAGACAAACCACAGTCACAAAGTATGACAGAACAGACAAACAGCAGTAACAAAGTATGACAGAACAGACACACCGCAGTCACAAAGTGTGATAGAACAGACAAACCACAGTCACAAAGTGTGACAGAACAGACAAACAGCAGTCACAAAGTATGACAGAACAGACAAACAGCAGTCACAAAGTATGACAGAACAGACAAACCACAGTCACAAAGTATGACAGAACAGACAAACAGCAGTAACAAAGTATGACAGAACAGACAAACAGCAGTCACAAAGTGTGATAGAACAGACAAACCACAGTCACAAAGTGTGACAGAACAGACAAACAGCAGTCACAAAGTATGACAGAACAGACAAACCGCAGTCACAAAGTATGACAGAACAGACAAACCGCAGTCACAAGGTATGACAGAACAGACAAACCACAGTCACAAAGTACAACAGAACAGACAAACCAGTCACAAAATATGACAGAACAGACAAGCCGCAGTCACAAAGTACAAAGGGTGTACAACTATTTCATTGGATGATTTATTTGTTAGTAAAAAATAATTGCCACATTTAATTACTTCACAAAACTGGCTTAATTTCAAACAGCAAAAATATGTATTTTCTAAAATATTACTATGAGATGAAAGATCACTAATAAATACTAATACATTCAGTGTTGTATTCTCCCGTAAATGTTATTCAAACTGAAAAAGAAAGATGGCATCAATCGGCAAGTGAGGAAGACCGGTGATATAGGCTAGCTTTTTTCCGAATCTCTGTTTTATTCAATTTATACAGCAATTTAGTTATATGGAACCCACCAGCTGTGTATGAGTCAACCAATTAAAAGCCTTGTAAGAGGAGATATGGGTTAAAAATAAATGGGTTTATAAGATTTTATTGACGTCTCTGTGTAGATACATAATTTGATTGCCATTTATGCGCATTGTAATAACAAAACGAACATACTGATGTCATGAAACATGTCCTTTGTATGATTCCTGTTAAAATATTAACACATATTTGGGTGGTGAAGATGATAGAATAGATGCAGTCTACGCTACACAACATGCATTTATCATAAAACAATCAGACTAAGATGAAACATGAAGCATACTCACTTGCACACGAGATAGCCTGTTCTGTTGACACCATGGGTGCAGTGAACTCCTACCAGCAGATCTGCAACATCAGTTTGAGTAACAAGTTGATTTGTAGGACACTAACAAGTAAAGGTAAGTTATTATACAGCACAGCATCCAGTCCTTGCGACCACCCAGAGTGCTTTACACACCTGGTCATTCCAACACCAACTCGACTTCTCTGGGAAGCATTCAGCCATTGTTGTCTGGCCGAACAATAAAACAATGCATATTGTATCACTGGTCATTGTCTCAACGTACAGATCATTTTCTCGCAAGACAATTTCTCATATAGGACATTGTTTCCCAGGACATTATTTGGAGCGTGATGTTCCAGGCAGTTTCTAGGACATTTTCCACATGGTTTTACGAAAATATTTTCCCGTCAATATCCCCAGGACAACACTCCTCAGACAACATTACCGTGATGGAACATAACGATACGTCAATGTTGCAAGAATGATATATCAATCATCTAAACAATTAATATTGGTCCCCATAAGTTTATAATATTGTTATAACATAGGGGAATTTTCTACAAAATACATCTTGAAAGACAATGTCTCACAGGTGATATTCCTGTGTGTGTGCATGCTTGTGCGTGCACGCACATAAATAATGTTGTTTTATTAAGGTTGCATTTCATTGCACATACCGTTGTCGACATTGTTGTGTAGGAATTCATCAACCCAATCAAAGAATCTGTCAGAGACAGAGAATACACATGTGATTACAACACAAGGTAACTTTATCAGACACAGGTATAATCACTGTCAAATACATTCACAGAAGTAACTGCATCAAGTACAATATCTAGAGTTTTAGCTTAAATTTAAGTTAATTCAATATGTTGTAGTTAATATCATAATATCAGAACTCCAGGGTCAAACCTACATACTTTTTGTGAAAACATAGAACATATTTTAAGTAATGCTAAAACTATTAAAACGATATTTATGTGTGGTGACTTTAACATAGATTTGCTGAAACATGAGACTCATAGTAATACTAAAAAAATTCTAGACACAATGTATAGTTTGGGTGTTTACCCATTAATTGACAAGCCTACAAGGATCACAGATAGCTCAACTACGTTAATACACAATATATTCACCAATGAATTGCGCTACAATCTAAATTGTGGTATCTTGTTCAATGATATTACCGACCACTTACTGATTTTTGCACTTTGCGAGTATAACATAAGCAGATGTAATGTAAATGAATTTTAGTATATCAGAAAGATAAACGAGGATGCATTAGCTTCATTTTCTGATGAACAGAGTCAGCAATCTTGGGAAAATGTTCTCAATACAAATGATGTTAATCAAGCTTATGACTCTTTTCTCCACATATTCATAGATATGTTTAACAAACATTGTCCAGTGAAAAGAGTTTCCAGGAAGTTATATTAACAAAAAGCCCTGGTTCACCAAAGGTTTAAAATGTGCTTGTACAAAGAAAAATAAATTATATAAAGCATTTATTGTATCGAGATCTGCTGCAGCAGAACAAAAATACAAAACTTACAAAAATAAATTAACATCGATATTAAGAATTACTGAGAAAAACTACTATGGCACATTGTTAGAAAAGCATAAAACAAATGTTAAAGAAACCTGGAAAATATTAAATAATGCAATTAACAAACGCTACAATAAGCCAACATACCCCGAATACTTTATAAAAAACAACAAGCGAATCTCAAACAAAAAGGATATTGCCAATGGATTTAATAATTTCTTTACTAATGTTGGCCCCCAACTTAGCAAAAAATATTTACTTACCTGAAAATGATGCAACTATTTATGATTACTTAGAAAGGAAAGAAGAACATACTATGTTTCTAAGTCCTGTTGATGACCTAGAAATTATAAGAACTGTACAAAATTGTAAAAGTAAAAGATCAACTGATTACAGTGATATTAATATTTGCTTAATAAAGAAAGTAATTACTAAAATAATTAAGCCATTTAGTCACATATGTAATGTATCCTTTCAAACAGGTGTATTTCCAAGCAAGATGAAAATTGCCAAAGTTGTTCCACTATTTAAGTCAGGTGAAAAGAATGTGTTTACAAATTACAGGCCAATATCATTACCACAATTCTCAAAAGTTCTTGAGAAACTATTTTATGATAGGATGGCCTTATTCCTAAATAAGTACGATACACTCAGTCCAAGTCAATATGGTTATAGGTCTAATATGTCAACAAATGAGGCTCTTTTAGAATTGGTTGAAGAAATTACAAATTCTCTAGAAAACAAATATGCTATTGGAGTGTTTATTGACCTAAAGAAAGCCTTTGACACTGTTGATCATGATATACTGTGTAAAAAACTATATTTCTATGGTGTGCGTGGTGTCTCACATCAATGGATACAGAGTTACTTAGAAAATAGAAAACAATTTGTCAATTTTAATAACTGTGATTCAGAAATACTAAATGTATCGTGTGGTGTTCCACAGGATTCCATTTTGGGACCAAAGTTATTTATCACGTACATTAATGACATTTGTAAAGTTTCAAAGGTGTTTAAGTTTATTTTATTTGCCGATGATACAAACATATTATGTTGTGATAGGGACTTAAATGAACTTGTTAGGATGATAAATAATGGACTTGAGCAACTCCAGGTGTGGTTTTCTGTTAATCGATTATCTCTTAATGTAACAAAAACTAATTACATGATTTTTGGAAATCGCAAGTTGACTGGTGATATTTCTGTAAAAATAAATAAAGAAATTATAAATAGAGTAAATGCCACAAAATGTTTAGGTGTAATGATTGATGACAAGTTAAAATGGAAAAATCATATTTTATCAGTTAGATCTAAACTGTCAGAGTTGTGCTATTATGTACAGAGCCAGTTTCTTGATTAACAAACGTGGTATGCATATTTTGTACTTTTCTCTTTTTATGCCTTATATTATGTATTGTGCAGAAGTGTGGGGTAACACATATGCTACACATGTCCAATGTTTAGTTTTATTACAGAAAAGGGTAATAAGATTACTTTGTGGTGCCAAGAGACTTGATCATACAAATATACCATTTTACAATCTGCGTATTCTTAACATACCAGATTTAGTCAAATTAAAAACTGCTGTAATATTGTTTAAGGCATTTCACTATTTGTTACCAATTAATGTACAACAGTTGTTCAGAATATATGAATCAGTGTATTCAACCAGACATAAATGTAAGTTTATACAAAACTATGCACGTACAAGTCTGAAAAGTATGTGTATTTCTGTGAAAGGGGTAAAACTTTGGAATTCAGTGGACAGTTCACTGATTAGTTGTAGAAATATTCACCAGTTCAAAAACCAATACACAGATAAAATATTGAATAGCTATGTGTTAGAATCATAACCTATTCTCGCCGATTACGTAACATCAACAAGACAAATTAAATGACCGTTCAGCTGAATGGAAACACATTGTTTAGTGTTGTTCTAGAAATGTTCTGATAGTTTAGTTGTTTATTTTTTTATCTAACCTGATATGATTATGCATGAAAATGGTGTTGTTGCATTGCACTTTGAATTTTTTTTCTTGCACTTTCGTTCTAAATATCTATTGATGTCAAAAGCAATTAAAAGGGTAAACATTATAAGTATTGCACTTCTTTTTACCCTTTTTCAACAATTTGTTTTTTCATTGATATATGCCCTGTATAAGTGATGTAAATATGTTGTTGTTGAAATAAATGTCAATTCAAAAATGTGACCAATGGTCCAAATGGCCACCAGTAGCACTGGCCTAGCTACTATGTTTATGGTGTTAGAAAAACTTTTTTAACCTGAGAGCACACAGCTTAGAGCACACAGCTGAGAGCACACAGCTGAGAGCACACAGCTTAGAGCACACAGCCGAGAGCACACAGCTGAGAGCACACAGCTTAGAGCGCACAGCTGAGAGCGCACAGCTGAGAGCACAGAGCTTAGAGCGCACAGCTGAGAGCGCAAAGCTGAGAGCGCACAGCTGAGAGCGCACAGCTGAGAGCGCACAGCTGAGAGCACACAGCTTAGAGCACACAGCTTAGAGCACACAGCTGAGAGCACACAGCTTAGAGCACACAGCTGAGAGCACACAGCTGAGAGCACACAGCTGAGAGCACACAGCTGAGAGCACACAGCTGAGAGCACAGAGCTTAGAGCACACAGCTTAGAGCACAAAGCTGAGAGCACACAGCTGAGAGCACACAGCTGAGAGCACACAGCTGAGAGCACACAGCTGAGAGCACACAGCTGAGAGCACACAGCTTAGAGCACACAGCTTAGAGCACACAGCTGAGAGCACACAGCTGAGAGCACACAGCTGAGAGCACACAGCTGAGAGCACACAGCTGAGAGCACACAGCTGAGAGCACACAGCTGAGAGCACAGAGCTTAGAGCACACAGCTGAGAGCACACAGCTGAGAGCACACAGCTGAGAGCACACAGCTGAGAGCACACAGCTGAGAGCACACAGCTGAGAGCACACAGCTTAGAGCACACAGCTTAGAGCACACAGCTGAAAGCACACAGCTGAGAGCACACAGCTGAGAGCACACAGCTTAGAGCACACAGCTGAGAGCACACAGCTTAGAGCACACAGCTGAGAGCACACAGCTGAGAGCACACAGCTTAGAGCACACAGCTGAAAGCACACAGCTGAGAGCACACAGCTGAGAACACACAGCTTAGAGCACACAGCTGAGAGCACACAGCTTAGAGCACACAGCTGAGAGCACACAGCTGAGAGCACACAGCTTAGAGCACACAGCTTAGAGCACACAGCTTAGTGCACACAGCTGAGAGCACACAGCTTAGAGAGCACACAGCTGAAAGCACACAGCTGAGAGCACACAGCTGAGAGCACACAGCTTAGAGCACACAGCTGAGAGCACACAGCTGAGAGCACACAGCTTAGAGCACACAGCTGAGAGCACACAGCTGAGAGCACACAGCTTAGAGCACACAGCTTAGAGCACACAGCTTAGTGCACACAGCTGAGAGCACACAGCTTAGAGAGCACACAGCTGAAAGCACACAGCTGAGAGCACACAGCTGAGAGCACACAGCTTAGAGCACACAGCTGAGAGCACACAGCTGAGAGCACACAGCTTAGAGCACACAGCTGAGAGCACACAGCTGAGAGCACACAGCTTAGAGCACACAGCTGAGAGCACACAGCTGAGAGCACACAGCTTAGAGCACACAGCTGAGAGCACACAGCTGAGAGCACACAGCTAAAATATTGGTGAGAGTTGCTCCTTGGATATGTTTTGAACTGATGATCTGTTGTTCACTTTGACAAATGTGGGTTGTATCCCATAGTAAAAAGATCCTTGTTCAAAATGCATAAAAACTCCTGTAAACCATCAAATTAAAAAAATCCATAAGAACAAAATGTAAATGATTGAGTTGTATGTTTGAGGTGCGTCATAAATGTATTCCAAGATCAAAATATGTCAACCCTGGTATGTGTGAGCCAATCAAGTCAACAGTTTTTAAAAGAAGATGTAGATATTTGGTCCACGTCCTTAGAATGCCACCAACAAGAACACCAAAACAGGTGTGGTATTGTAGACCATTTAGAAAGAGGGAACAAGGATGACCAAAGGAAACGTACCAATGAACCATCACAAGAGAGACACAAACCCAGAAAATTAAGACACAGGACATTGAAAGATTGGCTGAAGATAGAAATGGATGGCATCAATTGCTCTCTGCACAGGGGGTGAGTGAGTAACTATGTGTGTGCTACAGAGATAGGACAAGTGAGCATCGGTCTTTAATACAGACTGTATATGAGCCAGCCATGAGATACGTACTTCTTGCAGACCACCTCACTAGGGATTTTTTTCCCTTCTGTGCGTATCTTGCAGTAGCCAATGCCCATATCCTTGATCTCCTGAAAGATCAAAGGTTGCCAGTGAGTCAGCAGATCGGGGTTTGTGTACTTTTTTATAAAAGCTGCCTCTACACTTCATTTTTTCATTTGAAGTCATTTCAGACTCATTTTGCCAAAAAATCTAACTTATCTAGCCTAAATTTTTTGTTTGGCTGAGCCAACATCTAGTTAATAGTTTGTCCGATGATTTCATCAAAACAAAATGTCACGTTTGCACAAATAAGCTAGCTTATTGTAGTCGATAATAGATATTTTTGATTAAAAAAAGATTCTGAAAAAAGACGATCATAAAACTGAATTGAGGAGGCATGCTTAATGAAACCTACAATAAATCTACAGAACACATGATTGATTAATTAGCTACATGGTTATAGCTATGTGGTCACTGCATTATTGTTTGACCCTTTTCCCTTGACCTGCACAAAGGCTCATTTACAGAACATAAATAACAAGAACGTGGACTTCTATTATTGCCTGTGTCCCATTTTTTAAACAGTGCTATCTGGTGGGGACTGTTTAATGAGCATTGTGACGTCATCATACTGCCATGGCAAACAATATAAATGAACAACATAAATAACAGTCAAAAGTCATGATAAACAGTCGTTAGTCGACGCTGTGTGACAATGTGATCAAGTGTGTTACATGTTTCCACGCAAGTCAACCTTCTTGTTATTTACGTTCTCCGACCCAACTAATGAACACCCGTGAATGGCCGCGATGCAACAACTAAAAACCTATTACAATGCCATCAATGGGTTCCTACACTTTTTGACATTTCAAATTCCACCACCTCACCCATCACCACCTCACCCATCACCACCTCACTCATCACCACCTCATCCACCACCACCTCACCCACCACCACCTCACCCATCACCACCTCACTCATCGCCACCTCACCCATCACCACCTCACCCATCACCACCTCACCCATCACCATCTCACCCACTACCACCTCACCCACCACCACCTCACCTACCGCCACCTCACCCATCGCCACCTCACCCATCACCACCTCACCCATCACCACCAAACCCAACAATTAGGTTCGCTTGACGAAATAACCACACATGCAATCAACTTGTACTGCAGGATCTGTACAAACCACGAGCAACAAATGAATAACTTACGTTGCAGCTATAATATCGAGGTGTGTTTGTTAAATCCACCACCATGCCGAGATCGTGACCCATCGACTTGACCTTTGCCACCAGGTCATGTGGCGTCATACGATCGGACTCTTCCACCAGGCTAGACAGACGCTGAAAGAGATTGCACTCAATTTCCAAACCATGCAAATTAAACGTACGATGTCTGATCATTTTTAATATCACAAAAATCATCATAAATATAGTATAAAAGTGCATCATGTATACCTATTGTAGAGTGAAATCTTAGAAGAGTCTCCATATCCAATTTTGTTATGTACCTTACCAATCCAATTTTGTTATGTACCTTACCAATCCAATGTTATGTACTTTACCAATCCAATTTTGTTAGGTAACATGCACTTATGTAAAATCAATAATTTAATTAAGTGAAAGCGTGGTAAATAACTGACAAATTAGTTACATACACACAACTGTAACTTCATTGAGAATAACAATTTAAAGTGAAACAAGTCATGGTTTTGGGGTTATGCACCTAAAAGAGATATTTTCATATGGAGAGCGAATTTTTTTAGACTCATGACCAGGGCTGGGGTGAATTCAAAAATGAATTGGAATTATTTGTGTGTGCTAGGAATGCTTGAAGCTGTAGCCACCCCAATGGAGCATCCCAACAATTAAGTAATTAGCTTGTTACTCCTGCATTGTTTCATTGAGCAGGTATTTCTGAAACCATAAATGATCAGCCTACTGGTCTTTTCATTTTGTTTGAATAGCGGCTCAGCCATTGTTTGTACATTGTTTACAATTACTAGCAGTTGGAATAACATGCAAACGAACGTGATATTTTGTAAGTTTGCAGCAATATATGTAATAAAAATGTAATAGGCTATTTTATATTACTTTAGGATCTATTACCATTGGTAGAAATAACTCCAAAAATCTAGGTAGCAGGGCGACATGGCTTAAATATTTGGTAGCCCGCAGACATCTGGTAGCCCATGGTAGGTAGCCTATTCATAGCCCTATGGGTGTTGGAACCGGGGGGAGAAGGGCCACACATATTTTTTGTGGTTATATGTTGGCCCCTAATATGCTTGCAGAAACCAACTTAGACCCCCAATTAACATCCAACAGCTTCCTATACTGATGCTAATTGTTCCACAATTTAAGTTACACATTAACATAACATGGCTCTAGGACATGTCCAGAATACATTCGGTATTGTACCGTTAATTAAAATACTATTATTTATAAATGATGTATATATAACATTGTTCTAGATCACTTCATTAAGGTAAGGATCTTCCAAGTTGCTCTAGAATATTAAAAAAAAAAATTTATTATTCAAGTGTTTGAACTATAAAACAGTCCATTTGTTTTAAGCAATATATATTACTTTTAGACAATTGGACAACATGTGAACCAGACTTATCAGTAGCCCATCCGGCTCCTCTTGTCTCGTAGTCTGGTAGCCTGACGGAAATTCTGGTAGCCATGGGCTACCGCTATTTCGAACACTGATTGCTATTACTATTACAGAAAAAAGTTCTATTACAATTACATATTACTATTATCCCATTTGTTTGCGTTGAAAAAACCCTAATAGAATTAATTAGGAATTGAATTGGAATTGAAAAATTTGAGTTAGAATTTGAATTTAAATTGGAAAAAATTAATTGAATTGGAATTGATTAAACTGAATTGAAAGGTATTTGAATTAAATGGAATTGACCCCAGCCCTGCTCGTGACGTAGGGTTATCTAACAGTATGGCGCTGCCCATGAAATTAAGATGATGTATTCAATAAGATTTTCCTTGTATACCACTGGCATGATATTCTTAATTGAATTTACAAATGGTTCTGTTTTAGTAACTCTTATAGGTGCATAGACCCAAAATCATGACTTTTGTTTCCCTTTAAGATTACTGGTAGTTGTACGTAAGATGCCCTCACCTGGCTGAGTGGTACCTTGAAGGAGATGAAGCGGGTGCCGGCGATGCGTTTACCAACTGCCGTGTAGTCCCGCCATCTGTTAACATCACACCAATCCATATGTTAATATAATTGTAAGTTATAACTGCATTATGTAAAGCTCCTGAGTGTAACCCTGACTGATTGGGGGCTATATAAATATTTTTGCATTATTATTACCTTCAACATTTTGTTAGTGACATATTTCATGAATTAGTATTTAAACCTACCCGGGTACTCTGGCTAGCTCTTATGTTGTAAACTGTCTAGCCATTTTGGCTAAAGCCCCCAATTTGTTTTGGCCAAATACAAATTGCCACAACAATTTAAATGTGTATCAACTTGACAATGACAAATGCTGAATGTATTATGCATGCTTTTCAATGAAAATGCATTATTCTGGTGGCCAAATTGCTTAGCCAAATCTGATGCCATGTGCCCAATGGCCACCAGTCGCACTGGTCTACCGACTATGTTTATGCTGTTTGAAAAACATTTTTAACAGGGAACATTTAATCTTAAGTATATAATATAATTGGCCTAGGATCATAATGAATTACTTATGCAGTTACTTACTATATGCAGTCTGGTCATTTTTATTATATATTTTCATTATACATCAGTCAGTTTCTCCCGTCCCATGTCATGTACACATCAGGGAAGATTTCATAGGTATAACACCACTGACCTGTCTGGTACTCTCTCTATAACACCACTAACCTGTCTGGTACTCTCTATGACACCACTGACCTGTCTGGTACTCTCTCTATAACACCACTCACCTGTCTGGTACTCTCTATGGCACCACTCACCTGTCTGGTACTCTCTCTATAACACCACTCACCTGTCTGGTACTCTTTCTATAACACCACTGACCTGTCTGGTACTCTCTCTATAACACCACTGACCTGTCTGGTACTCTCTCTATAACAACACTCACCTGTCTGGTACTCCCTTAGGCATTGTCATGTCTGAAACAAGATAAGGCATTGTTAACAACATATTATGACCAGGCTTTAAATTTAACAAGATTTAAGAAGATTGCCATCTAAAACTACAAGGTCATTTTAAATAATGCTAGCTATATTTGTCCTTGCCGTTGGTGTTGACAAACCGCCATTAACACCATCATGCTAACGTGACGGTGGTCATTGCAGTGAATGCACTGGCAAACGTTCAACTTTAAATAATGCTAGCTATATTTATCCTTCGACGTATAATTATCGACATATACACAGTAGCACACAGTAGGTTGACGGATACATATTTTACGTGCATAGTGCATCGTTTTGAGAGTTTAACAGGCGGAGGGATTTATGGGAATTTTTCTGCTATGGGCCACGTGGGCGCATGAATACATGGCAATTTTTGTCAAATTGATGGGCATCACAAGTCGGGGCGTTTTAAAAGAGCTGGAGGTAGGTGATTTTAAAAAATTTTTATCAGCATGTCAATGAGATGATGGCAGTCACTGTGAAAAAATTTCTGATTTTTTTATGGTCACGTTTTCTTATAATCAGATAAAACGTTAATATGACCATCAATGCAATTCTGTACAGTGGTCTGACCCCGGTAGTGAGTGCAGCGAGTGCGGTGTACAATCTGCAAGAATCGAGTCTACAAGCCTTGACGAGAGGGTTGACTCGTACCCGGAAGAAGAATGATTGGGGAAAGGTGCATTAACCTGGTCGAAATTATTAACACTATTAAATGACATTTTTACCTAATTTTTTCGATGCTAATGTGTTCTTTGCATCGCTCTCCGTCGGATCAGGTACAAAACGGACGTATATTTGTAAAAAAAATTGTGTTTGAGTGCACTTTTAGTGCCCAAAACAACGCTATAGGAGTCAGACCACAGTAGAGAATTGCATTGGTGGCCATGTTAATGTTTTGTCTGATTATAAGAAAACATGACCATCAAAAATTCTTTATAAAAAATGTGCAGCAACTGCCATCATCTCATTGACATGCTCACCAACTTTTATCAAAATCACATACCTCCAGCGCTTTTAAAATGCCCCCAGGTGCGATGCCCATCAATATTTACAAAAATAGCTGTGTATTCATGCGCCCACATGGCCCATAGCAGAAAAATTCTTATAAATCCCTCCGCCAGTTAAACTATCCAAAAAATGCACTATTTCACCAACAGCTTCTATAAACAAACTTCCTTCTCAAAGGCACTCATGTCACATAATATGAATTTATTAAGTTCACATTTCACAATTTCATCTTGCCTCTGCAAGATGCTGGTGGTGCTGGACCGGAGGGCTGTCACCATCCAGCCTATCATCCAGCAGTGGCTACTACCCGGCACCCACATCATGTCGGATGGGTGGCCGGCATACCATAACCTGGACCAACTCAACGGCGGCAGGGCTTCACATTTGAAAACAACAGGCGAGCGATAAATCGCTCGCCTAAATATGCCAAATTAATTTAGGCGAGCGATTTGTTAGTTGTTTTTTTTACCGTGTGGTGGCGCCACCATTTCCCATTCGAATTCTGTCGTTGTCACCATGAAAGTTGAATTGGTGCTTGTTGGCGCCGACTTTTGTAAACAAATAAATGTTTACTTTAGTAAACCCCATACATTGCAATTGGTGAAACGGTTTTGAATTGCAACATGTCATGGATTACCGTAGGCGTAGCCTAGGCAAGGCCAGTGGCAATGTACTGTGCCCGGGCCGTTGCCACGACACGTACTGCCTGGTCTCGTGTGCGACTTCGCTTAGGCGGTTTGAAAATTGCAATTGAGATTCACAAATACGCCACGTATAAGAATTAGATGTATAGTCATAACTCATAAATGCAGCTTAGTAGGCAACACCAATATCAACTGGGGTGAAATGGCATGCTTCCATTGCATCATAATGTCAAACGCACAACACAAACTCGGTGCGCAAAAATACGAATTTGTCATCCGCACATGAAACAGTGAATCAATGTTAAGTGGTACCGGAGATGTGCATTGTGAATTTATGTGTTCAGAGCGGTTGAAAGACGAAGTGGAACAATTCCTAAAATTATCGTTTTCAATGTCTAATAAATTTTTACACTCCGTGTCAACTCATACATTTTCGGTAGTTCAAATCCAGGTTATTATTTTCGATTCCCATTACAGCGTAGTCTTTCAATCAGATCGTAGCGAAATATCGTTGATCCCTTAACAATTCCATAACTGTACATGTATACATGTATTTTATTCAGTTCGACATACAACAGTATGTGACATTTAAACATAATACACATCGACGTTAGTCCACTCATTTGATAATTTTTTTATAAACCGCGCGGCCAGCATAGCTTCGATGGCGTTCTTGCAATCTTGGTGCAGCGGGCCGCGATCGCCATCGCCCAACGCCGCCGCCGCTGCCGGTGACGAATGATATGTGAATTCCGAATATTGGAGCCCGAACCCTTCGTTATAAAGAGGTTAGACTTTCCTAGTGAATCTAATACTCAAGAAACTACTTGTCAAGATGAACACTTGCAGGCAGCGAGCGATTTTAAAAATTGACGCGAGCGATAGGGAGCGAGAGCGATCGCTCGCCTCAAAAATGAAGCCCTGCGGCGGCGTCTATCTCCATGATGTGGTGATCCACGAGCAGAATTTCGTTGATCCTCTACATCCCGAGATCCATACTCAGAATGTAGAAAACATGTGGATGAGAGCAAAGAGGAAACTCCGGAGACAGTTCGGCATGCCGCGACCTCTGTTCGTCACGTACCTGGAAGAGTTCCTGTGGATGCAGGAGCACAGGAACCGCCAACGACGTCTCTTGTCACTGCTAGTGTGCATTCGCGACCAATACCAATGAACAAATGCATACTAGCAGTGAACTTCGCCCAGCAGTCGCCAGAAGACTCAAAACGGCACTTTTCAGAGTCAACCACACTTTCACAAAAGAGTTGCTACATTGGGTGTTAACGATGTCTAGGTTTGAATAATTCTCTTGTAGATATAAATTTAACAATAATATCTCGATAAATTTGGTCCTCGAAATTCACCATTGTTGCAGTTTCCAAAACGACAACATCTTTTTATAGTGAAATGTCCAATTTTCCTCCTGATACGGTCCAAACATTAGTAATGTCAAAAATAAACACTTCAATGTCCCCTGAAGAATGATTTATTACTGAATTGTGTGATTTGGGCAAGCAAGACACTTGTTCATGAGTAAGATTTAAAGATATTTGCACGATCTGTGAACTTTGAATAATTTTTTTGATATATGTGCGATGTCTGCTTTTTTTACATTATCTGATATTTTTTTCGAGATATTTGGCGGTGGATTTTTTTTGGATTTTCAAAATTAAATTTAACTCTATTTTTTTCTTCTTAGATTGCGTACAAGATATTTGTCAGTGAAATCACCCATCCGGTTCGATTTTTTTGGGCTTTTTGACATTAAACTTTTGATTTTTAGAGTTTTTCGTAACATTGAATTGCACTTTTTCTTCAATTTTTCGTATTTTCTTATACTGCGGTGCGAAATATTTGACAATGAAATCGCCTTTCCGGTTCTGATGCCACCGTGATATTGTTACAGCACATTTCGGATGATCGCCATATTAACAACACCATCTATTGCCGGTATAGCGTTGTTTTGGGCACTAAACGTGCGCTCAAACACAATATGCTTTACAAATATACATCCGTTTTGCACCTGATCCGATGGGGAGTGGTGCAAAGAATACATTAGCAGTGAAAAAATTAGGTAAAAATGTAATTTAATAGACATCCAGAGACACTGTGTGTGTGTCAGAAATGATTACAAAATTACACCTAGAGCTACTAACAACCAGGAGAACAAACAGACGGATCACCATATTTCACAAAGCCATCCACAGTCATCTATCATTGTCTGTCGCTAACCTCCTCCAACCCATCAAACGCCACTCACGGCACCTAATATTTATTACAGGTAACTATATTACACTTCTTCTGTTAACCCTTTTCCCAATACACTATCGGTCAATAAAACTTCATTCCACGTATTGTTATGTAACGCAATTTTGTTTGTAGAAAATTAAATATTTATTAAAACATTGTATGCTACATGGCACTGTTTTTAATTCTTTAGTGTTACACAATGAACAGTACAACTAAATGCTTTTTTAAGAGCGACCTTTTGTTGTTGTGCTTAATGCAATTTATGAGTGAATTTAAAAGAATAAATTATGGAATAATTATTTATGTTAGATTCTGAACTTGATACACAATTTTATATTGGGCTTCTCTCATGTTGTGTACCTAACGTGCCCGTGTAACTATGCATAGTTGTTATTTATCGTTAAGGAAATCTACTTCACAAAATGTTCTTTGTAAATGTGCTTTGTAATGGTCAGATTATTGAATCATTGTCTGACTTGTGAATCCACTTTCACAAAATGTTCTTTGTAACTGTGCATACTAGTACTTTCATTTCTTATTGTTTAATGGACCCCTTGTTTATTCAGGGTTCAGTACCTACTGCAATTACAACTCAAGCAATCAACAGCATTGTATCTCACTGGGCAATGAGCTGCCTTATTTAGTGAATAGGGGTGTGAATCTAAAAGTAATTGCAATTATACTTTACTATGGAATCACTACCCAGCAAACACATAACATTTTTATAACATTTGATAAAGGTTATATACATGTTAAACGAAAAAAATAACAATAACATTTTGTAGATGTAACTAAAATGTTATGTAAAATTTCAGAAACATCATACAGATGTTTTTATGATAACGTAATTTTACATTTTTCAGTGATTTTTTTAAAACCTCATTAAAACATTCCCAGCAAACACAATAATGTTTTAAAAACATCAGAAAAATGTTTCCTCAAATGTCATAATAATGTTTTTGAAAATGCTATAATGATATCACAATGTGCCATCTTTGAAAAACATTGTTGAACAATGTTTTATTAAAACATATATATAACATCTTAAAAACATTTTTGACAAAGGAACATAAACATCACAAAATGTAGATGGCTTTCCCCTTTTTAAGAGCAACAAAACCTCTGTATGGCCAGTTTTATGTTCTGTTGTGAATATCAATCCTGCAAAAGTATTTCTGCTTTCTATTTCAGTTGGCGGAAACAAACCACTTAACCTCAATTTTTTTTTAGATTCCATTAATGGCTTGAATAAAGCAATTAATGAGGGCGTGGAATTTGAAGGGAAAAGGTTTAATATAAGTGTAAGATACATAATATGTGATGCCCAAGCAAGATCAATTGTCAAGTGCACCAAACTCTATAGTGGATATTATGGATGTGATAAGTGCTGTCAAAGAGTTGTTGGAAGGATGACATATCCAATGATACAAAATCTACCACTGAGAACAGATACAGCTTTTCGGAATAAAACACAAGAAGGGCATCACAGGGGTGTATCACCTTTCCTTCAGCTACATAATCTGGACATAATACGTGACTTTCCACTGGACATTCCAAGGGAATTCGCTAGAAAGCCCAGAGGACTGGATGAAGTTGAACGGTGGAAGAGAACTGAATTTCGACAATTTTTATTGTACACTGGAAAAAGTGTCGTTATAGGTATACTTCCCCAACACAACTATGACTACTTCATGGCATTAAGCGTGGCCATGTGCATTTTAGTCAATTCCAAATTGACTACACAGTATGGCAACTATGCTAACCAGGGCTGGGTCCAATTATGTAATTGTAATTGATTACAGCAACATTTTGTAATTGATTATGGTTTCGAAATTTTGCTGTAATTGTTATCTTTTGTATAATTGAAAATTTATTTCAATTACAATCAATTACAGTATGTTTCATATCACAAACTACCTGAACGAATTGTCAATAAAAATATAATTTAAGTCTCACATGAGTTGAAAATCAAGACTAATAATAACACCTGCTTATATTACAGTATTCACTGTCTGGTGGGTACTGGTCCATGGTGCTAGTGGTGGGTAGCCTTAGCAATTAACCTTTTCAGTAAGTTGGTAACAGCCAGGAAGCAATAAACAATGCACAGACATTGTCAGACAAAGGCTAAGCTGGTATTCAAGCAACATGGAAAGACCTGTAGCCTGATATTGCTTCAGAAAATATCAGCTCAGTGAAACATTGCAGAGTTAGCAAGCCAATTAGACCCCTTGTGTTGTGGTGGATTGGAGACAGGTCAGGTGGCAAGGACTGTTTATATGGCCTCTCACCCCATTCCCAACACAAAACAAAGGGCAGGCCAATTAACAAGATTTAACAAGAAGATTTAACAAGATTTGCCATCCAAACCAAAGGCCCAGATGGCAAGTGGATAAGGAAGCCATTGGCTTATCAAGAGCCCAACAATGTTCATCTACTTATAACCCGCCCTCCTGAGATATGTGTCAACCTTGTTTTCAAACATATTCACGCCGCTAGCAGTTACACAATTTGTAGACAATTTGTTCCATTCATTTATTGTCCTCTGTGAGAATGAGTGCTTCCTGATGTCCAATCTACATTGATCCTTTACTAAGTTTACCTCATGTCCTCTAGTTCTGCTATCCTTAATGAGGAAGTCCACCATATGGTCTTTAATTAACCTTTCTAATAATTTACAAATCACTGACGTTAAACTCACTGGTCTGTAATTCTCTGACTTATTTCTCAAACCCTTTTTAAATAATGGTATGATGTTTGCTTCTTTTCATTCAAACGGAACAACTCCCTCTTTTAATGACAAGTTGAATACTGGTACATAATTAAGAATGTTAGCTTAGGGCAGGAGCTACAACCTCAAAGTTAACACAACCTAACCTATTATTAGTATTTTCCGAAGAAAAATGTAAGAAATGCACACGGATAAATGTCTGCAAAACTAGAAAGGATGCTTAGAGAAGAACTACAAATAAATATTGTATTACGGCCTGTGGGATTTTGTTCACTTTTCATATTGTGTGATTTTGTCTGTAAGGAATATGTCCTGTAGGATTATGTCTGGATACTGCATTGTATTCTTATATAATAAAAATACGTTTTAAACGGCTATCTTTTTATTTAGTATAATTCAAAGTCACAATTCAACAAAATGTACAAACATTACCGTTATATTTGTTTATCAGTTGTGTACAAAATATTGAAATTCAGAAAAACGTACAAAAATACATAATTAACAAATGCTGAATATATTTGGTTCCGCATAATGTAATTGTAATTGAAACAGTGTAATTGTAATTGATTTGGAAAAATATTACTGTAATTGTAATTGAAATAAAAAATTAAATGTAATTGTAACTGATATAATTTTGTGTAATTGGACCCAGCCCTGATGCTAACCAATTACCACAACATTTTGTCAGCAAATGTGCAGAGCTGTATGGAAGGGAGTTCTTAGTTTATAATGTGCACACACATTGCAAGAGAAGCACAACACTTTGGGGATCTAGATAGTGGCGCATCAGAAATATGAAAACTATATGCAACATATTAAAAGGTGAGGTCTGGCCGAAATTATGCTGCCCAAATTGTGAAAAGACTCTTCGAAGAAACACAACATGAAGAGGAGTATCCAACTCTACAATATTTTATGAAAATGTTTTTATGATGTTTTGTATATATATATATATATATATTATAATAAAACATATTTCAAAAACGTTTTTACAATGTTTCCAAGAGTCAACATTTTGATATCATTATAACATTTTCATGATATTTCAGGGAAATGTTTTTATGATGTTAAATAATTATATGTTTTAATAAAACATTTTTCAATAACGTTTATACAATGTTTCTAAGAGTCAACATTTGAACATCAATATAACATTTTCAAAAACATCATGGATATATGATTTTATGTTATAAAATTGTCATAATTGTTGTACGAATTAATACATGTATGCATGCTTTATAAAAAATAAACATCCGGATTTCTGTTCACATTCTTGCTTTGTGTCATTTTGATAAGTTAGGTTGTGTTTAAATAGTCACATTTAAATTGTTTTTAATTTAAACTGGTAACTTATGCAGTCATTAAATATTATTCAGGAAATGTCAAATAAACAAGGAAATTACTAAAAAATAATAATGGCTATTGATGACCACACACACCCATACTATCAATTGTGTCGTTTTGATAAGTTAGGTTGTGTTTAAATAGTCACATTTAAATTGTTTTTAATTTAAACTGGTAACTAATGCAGTCATTAAATATTATTTAGGAAATGTCAAATAAACAAGGAAATTACTAAAATATAATAATGGCTATTGATGACCACACACACCCATACTATCAATCACCCCCCCCCCCCAATGGAGCAACCATTACATCTCCTAAAGACGGGTTTATAAGTTAACTAAGGCCGAGATCATCATGAGTAACCTAATAATTAATGGAAGGCCGCCCACTAGGTGATGTTCAATAGACGGAACAGCCAAAACATGGCCGCCATGGCATGGCAGCCCAAAACATATCTTAATGTACATGTAATTAATTCCCACTTGGTGGAAAGTTGCATTATTACGTTATCTAACTACACATTCCAGTGAAATCAGTATATAGATCACGCAATCCACGCTATTAGCAATTCAATCTAGTTCCGGCTAATATACAGCCCCAAATAGCAAAGCCTTCAACACCATACAAGCGAACAAGAACTGTTAAAAATTATTTTCCCCGAACAATAAAAGATTGGAATTCATTACCAGACGCAATAGCCAACATCACAGAACCACAGCAATTTAAGCAAGCTCTCACACACTTAGTGCCAATCAAACATGACTAAATAGCATGCGCACCCAACCCTGACCGTTTGACTCCATACGAGTGTTGGCCAGTATTACTACAAGACAAGACAAGACAAGACGACAAGAATGCACCTTAGTTACCAATGTCAATGATTGAGCGAAATCAATTATAAACTACTGACAATTTAACATAGCCTATCTAAGTTTATTACATAAACGTCATGTTGTATTGTTAATAAGACGGCAAACAGTAACATAATCAAGTTATATCATAAGGAAATAATGCGACCAAACAAGACACTTACAATTTGCGCTGTCGCAGATTCATGAGATCTAGACACAAAGTCCCATTAATTCACCCAGGTGGCGCTGCTGGGGAACCAAATCAACTCCACCAGAGGGAGCCACGCATATGGCACCATACCATACTGCCAAACAGAAATAATACATTCCGTCCGTAATACCGGCCCCTTAAATAAACGAAAGGGCATTTAACACAAACAATAAACCATGACGGAATGTCAACTGATAGATTAACACCTCACATAATGAATTAAGAATGCATATCGTACATCTATAAATAAATGAAGAGGGATGACGTAGGACCCAATTGATTCGATGCATACTAAGAGACTGCTTAATGTGCAAGAAAAGACACGCGAAGCCATGTGTGCAAAAAATGGCGGCAAACAGTAACAGTAACATAATCAAGTTAAGCGGATAAATGACGTACCATCGAAGCGGCAAAATTATGAAAATCGCAGAGCAATACATGATAAATGAATGGAACAAACTGCCAAATGATTGTGTTAATGCTAGTAGTGTGAATATGTTTACAAATAGAATTGACATATATCTGATAATGGCGGGCTACACATAGATGAGAAAATTGTTGGACTCTCGATAAGCCAACGGCTTCCTTGTCCACTTGCCCTCTGGAACTGGTTGTTTGGGATGGCAATCTTGTTAAATCTTGTTAAATCTAGTACATATATAGTGGTTAACTTCTGACACCAACATAATATGTCATCTGTATATAGTTTTGCCACCAGACATCTTAATGTCACCCTTGTTGACCTCACACCGACATCGTTCAGCCCCTGGGAACACTCGTCAGTGGGCATATCTTACTAATTGGAAGCCTGAAGGATGTCGTGCTGGTCTTGATTTGGACTGACCGCACAAGTCCATCATCGCTCGGGAAGACCTGTTCTACCCGACCCATTTGCCACGTTTCGTGTGGTGTCTTAATTTAGCAACACAACGTTTAGTTGCTGTTGTGTCCACTTCTGTTGTTGTTGCGGGGATGGCAAATACTACTTTGTCCACCTCCGCCAGAAGATGTCTGCTAGGTACTGGACCCGACGCCATCTCCTCCTGCAGTATATGTCTTGCTACACAAACTTGCCAGGTGGAAATGATGGCCCTGCTCTAAGCAAGACAAGATGATTTGGCGTCGGTGGTTCCGGGTCTTTGTGGTCAACTGAGACTGTTGTCAGTGGTCGGTTGTTGACAATCGCTTCTACCGAACACGTGCAAGTGGCCAATCTATTATCTTCCAAGATCTGCTCTTGAATCAACGCGTTGAGCACCCTTCGAATCGTTCTGATCAAGCGCTCCCATAAGCTTCTCATGTGCGACACTGTCGATGTGTTGAAATGCAAACAACTTTCCCTTTGAACCGTGAATTTCTGGATTTGGTCCTTGTTCCACTCTATGACAGCTTCACGAAGCTCACATTCTCAGCCAACGAGGTTTGTACCATTGTCTGACCACATTTCTTTTACTTGTCCATGTCTGTAATGAACCTTTGGGAGGCGCTAACGGACGAGTCAGTCAATGTCGAGCGAGTGTGCAATCGCAATGTGCATTGGTCGAACGGCCAAACACTCGAAAATGCAGCCGTAGCGCTTAACGGTGCTGCGTCCTCGTCTGACAAGGGATGGTCCAAAAAATAGTCAACGCATGTGTAAGTGAAGAGCGGTTCACCTTGTGTCACTCTACAGCTCGGGAGGTCCGCCATTTTTGCACACATGGCTTTGCGTGTCTTTCCTTGCACATGAAGCAGTCTCTTGGTATGCATCGAATCGATTGGGTCCTGCTTCATCCCTCTTCATCTGCAGGGTATCGAATTCTTCCTTGAATGATTGCCTCTGAACGTGCTGCACTATTTCAATTTCTGCCCTTTGCATCTCATCAACCGATATTCCTTCCTTTTCCATCGGGTTACTTCTCCTTTGATTCTTGCAAGTAGCATCGACTTCACTCTTATTATCCAGGCTCCTGTTCAGTCGGTACCACGAAGGAAGCTTGAGTATGAGTCGGTCTATGAAGGCTGTACATTCACAATCTGAGTTGTGTAGACCCTAGCTTTCCTCGACTTCTTCACATCGGGATCATCTGTTATGCCTCTAAGTTGTTGGCGCACGGGCCATTTACTTGTTTCTTCAGTTAAGAAGCTTGGTACGCATATCCATACCTGACTTGTCACAGTAAGCCCACGTCACATGTCGTCTGCCGGGTTCAATTCGGAGCCAACGTGCAGGTTTAGATCCGTAATGTATGACAGACAGACGATTGGCAATAAAGGTCTGGAACCGTCTGTCCTCATTTTTTATGTACTGTCGTGCTGACAGTCCAGAAGACTGTGTCTTCTAATTCTAAGGTCGAGCTCTTTGCGCAGCGTCTTGTCCAGCTTAAACGACAACACTGCAGCCGACAGCTGGAGCCTCGGAATTGTCATCGTTCTGATGTAAGCCAATCTCGACTTTGTCCCAAGCAAGGTACTTGACACTGTTCCTTAAAGTCAGCGGTGAGCATGTACCTGATGGCACCATATGCGATCTCTGACGCGTCCCTGAAATGAAGGATCTGGTACTGCTCTACTCGTACCTGTGATTTGATACATCATAAGTCAGCAAGTGAATAGTGACGCGTTGTTAATAGCATTTGCTTTGGCTAGGCTAGTAATGTGCAGACCACCTGTATCAGAGAGTATCGGTATACCCATGTTTTCAGTTCTTTTGAGCATACAAATATAAGTCAGCAAACTTTGTTGGTCTTCGACTAGACATGGTTGAATATGCCACTAAATTCCTGACGGGAAATCCTTCGTCCAGATCACCTGATGAGAACTGGCAAGCACTCAAGGATGCATTACACCGAGCCATCACTACACATGTCCCGACGAAGAGCTCCTAAAACCAAACGTGACCTTCCTGGATCACCTGCGATATCCGATGTGAAATCTGTAAGAAGGACAGGTACTACCACAAAGCCAGAAAGTCCAAAGAACAAGAAGATTGGTCTGCCTATTGTGTTAAGCGGCAAAACACACAGATGCTGATGAGATCTGCTCATGACTACTACATCTGGGATGTCATTGGAGTTAGCTTGCTTGATGGTGGAAATCAGAAGAAGTTTTAGTCCTTCGCGAAGAAGATTATTTCCACCACTTCGGGCATTAATGAGAGATTAATTAAAAAAGTTTAATTGTCGAAACGGGGCTAGTTGAGCCACCCAAGGCCCAAGGGAGGGTTAGTTGAGCAACGATTAAAGAACGAATATGAGTGTTCTTTAGCCCAAAACACATCAAAGGATACATTTTTTCCGAACAAATTGGGACATCAGATTGCTAAAAAGCAACATATTAGCAGTTAGTTACACTAGATACGATTGGCATTTAAGTCTATATTAACCAAGTGTGTTGACTTATTAATTAAGCATGTAGATTTGTCAGAAACGTGTTGTACCCAATGAGTAGATGTGTTGGCTGAGTTGTTGTTAAATTTTAGTACCAGGCCTACGTAAATTATACAAATAAAGCATTTACCTAACTTACGCTACACTGTGGCTCAACTTACCCCACACCAAGTGTTAATTGAGCCACCTTATCAACCCTATTTGAATCGGATGCATATAATTATCAGTGCATACTACATATATTATCTTGGTATAAAATGATCTACTAATAACCATAGTTTATGTGAGTTAAAACAATTTTGAGTTATGAATATGATCGTGCCATAGATATCAAAAAGAACTAAAAATGGCTCAACTAACACTGCCTTCCCCTACTGGCCTGTCGCGGTTCCAATAATTATAGTTGTCTTCTCTTGAAAGAGGGAAAGAAGATACCCATAACATTGTTAAATGCACAGACAGCTAAACTGATCAGTCACGTGTAACTACTTCTCTGGACAAGTTGAGTTTAGAATATCAAGAATGTAAAACTTTATTACTTATAACTAGAGCTGGGACGGTTCCGGGTCTGGAAACCCGCGGTACCTTTTGGGATCCACAGTACCCTTTGGGAACAGCGGTACTTATTGGGACCCGCTGTTTCGGTTCCAGACCAAGAACGGTGACAGCACTAATCATACACCTGTGGATCTCATAGGGTAACTTTTCTATATGTCCCTGTCATTCCCCTCCTTGCAGGTGTGGGAGACAAGAAGACTGGTGCAGGCGCTGAAAATACACGCAGCTTCCCGTTCCAGTTTCTCTACTGAAGTCATTTCAACAGGTCGTAGAACACGTTTAATTTCACATTTGACAACCAGTAATTGATATTTTACAACCTGATCACTGCTAAAACAATTTGTACTACCTCCAGTGGCGTGTCTAGGATCTCGCAAAGGGGGGCTAAACGGGTGAAGGGGGCTAAGCGGAGGTGGGGGGAGGCAAGCCTAGCAACCCGTGCTAGCATGTAGCGGCGAAACGGAAAAATATGGCAAAAAAATAAGCCAATGGACAAGGCCCTATCCCCCCCCCAAATACGCCATTGACTACTACTACTAAAACAATTTGTACTATTACATCTACGTACAATCTACACACATCAGATGTTTCTTGTTGCTGGAAATTTAGTGTGTAAGTGTGGATTAAAAGCGTAATAACCTATTTAACCCAGTGAATGCTGCAGGCACATGCTCCAGTTGCCATGCGGTCGTCTGCACCGCAGTCAGCCATGTGGCGGTACCCTGGTGTGTAGAGGCGTAGACGTCAGGCCACTGTTAGACTACCGGACCGGTTACAGAATGTTTCGAATGTAGTGCCTAAGAATATGCAATTTATCTGATTTCAGTGATTTTGTGTGGTAAGTAGTAACTGTATTCAGCCATCAAGGTTGGAACGCTTCATATGTCGGACCTTTGGTAGTGAGATGTTGCAATATGCAGCGGATTTAAAAACACGTAGGTATTTTGGTGGTGACATTCCCGAGACGCCGCTAGGTGTACTGATATTTCGCAAAAACTGCCATTTTTAGGGTAAGCGCGTTTGCGACACGATTAAAAGAGTTGTAAATGTCAAGTTTTTACTAAACTCGATCAGCAAGCCAATGAGATTATGATTTTTGTCTTCGAATTTCGATAATTTGCCGTTGTGACAAAATAACGGTGGTTAACATAAAAAAATAAATCAAAACAATTGCTAGGCTGCCCTATGTTGTGTGTGTTTGACTTCAGTGTCATGCTAGATGTTATTTAATTTACACTACAATAAGCACTTTTTATTAACGTCATGTTTAGTAGTTTATCACAAAATTATTTCGGCCTTTCGGAATTGTCACATTCGCCACGTCTCGATGCCCACTAGCTGTTGTCGCGGGAGAAAGGTGAAACTGACCGCGGGCCAGAGTAGGCTACAATAACAACCGAGTGACAAGAAGAGCCATTTCAAGCGCATATTTGAAAACCCGGAAACAGAATTTAGATACTTCTTTTAGACATTTCTTAAAAATGGGTGATAATTGGTCAATGGGATTTCATGCTAAAAGTAGGATACGCTTTGTCAGGCATGATGTACAAAAGTGAAGTCACAGTTGTCGCAGGATTGTCTCATTTATTAGGTTAATCAGCATAAGGAATTTGCACAAAATCAACCAAAAACAATCAGCCGGCGGTACTACCAACTATGATCGCAAAACATTACAATTGTGTACACATATGCTCACATGGTTCCAAATTGTTGATAGTTTTCCTTTTCTTGGTATTTTATTACTATCATTAGACAAATAAAGGACTTCATGGGTCAAAGATCATATGCAAATATTCCAGAAATCGTGATATATGATAACAAACAGTTGTATTAGTAGTTTGGAAAGCATTAACAAATAATGTTATTGGCTACACTTCGATAAAAACTAATTATGTTAGTGATAAAGAAGCCCCAAGCGATTTAACATTTCGCTCGGCGATGTCCGTACGGAGCCAGCGTGTGACGTCAGCCTGGCCAAGCGAATATCAGCACACATTGTCATTCCATAGTAACGCAGAACATCTGCGTACGTTAAAGGTTTATATGTTGCAGTGGGAAAAAACAACGAATTAGGGTGTGACATCAGTTTCATTAATTAAAACACCATTAAAACAGTGCAACATATATTGATTTTAAATAATAGCTGGCGTAGATCGAGAGTTGTGCTGCGACAAAATCGGAAAGCCAAAGCCAGTGCAAGCCAACACAAAGGTGAGACAGCTCTACTCAAAAGTTAGATCGACACAGTTGTTAAAACTTGCATATATCAAGCTATTTCGGCAGTTAAAACATACAGTGTCCACCTATTTCCCCACGTGTTCCAATATATATATATATATATATATATATATATATATATATATATATATATATATATATATATATATATATATATATATATATATATAATCAAACAACCCAGTAACGCAAAGACAAAGTAGGGCGCTGGTCCAACTTCCAAGCCTAAAAAAAATCCACAAACTGGTTTCGGAAAGTCCATTCGGGAATTAAGGTAAATCCCCCGTTTTATGACTAAATTAATGTAACTTTTTACAATTTCATAACTGAATATGAATAAGGGGATACAGTTCTATTCTGAACGAGTGAAAAACAAATAAATGTATCCCACCTTTGCATATCATCTTTAAGTAACGTTTCCAATTACCAATTTGCACAGTTATTCGCAATCCATTATATCATAAGGACTTCCTGTCAATCGTTTTGCATTTTTCAGTTTCTAATACAATCACAACTAAATATTCTTTGACATGACAGTATAAGAAAACACATGATCAACCATAATATATTAGTCGGTAAAACTGATATCATTGTTATAACAATATTATATAACAATATATATATATATATATATATATATATATATATATATATATATATATATATATATATATATATATATATATATATATATATATTGTTATATAATTACGCTGTCACTTATTGTGTTCTTCTTTCATTATGCACTGTGATGATATCTAGACGTGCTGGCGAGCCAAATGAAGGGCTATTGTGATTCCATATAACATAAGATTGATGCCGTAGCGAGTAATTTGCGCGTAGAACCCAATCTCTTGAATACACATTAGTAATGAAACAATAGGAACTACTGACATGCCCCATTAATTTTGTGTTGTTAAATATTTAATAATGTTAGGACATGATTATATATTTATAATGCTAATGAATATATTTCGTTTCGTCTATGAGGCTAGCAATATGTATTAAGGACTCCAGCATTGAGATAAAATATACAAATTAATGGCCAATCACAATTAAAGCTCTGATTGGGGAAACACACATTACGTCACACGATCAAACATATTACAAGCATTCGTCATATTACGGAACTATTATGGGAATCTGAATTTTCTTAGGTTCGCCTAAGTAAGACTTCACCATAATAACCCCCAAAGCAGGCAGCAACCATTATTTACATAATACATAGAAACACCCGCGACTATTGCATAGAACACATGACCACAGCAACCATTACAGAAAACTTGCAACGCCGGATAACCTATTCTCTCAGGAAATCGCGGGAAATCAGTGTTCCTATACATACACACCATGTACCCTTTAGATAATACATAGAAACACCGGCGACGATTGCACAGAACATATGACCACAGCAATCGTTCTAGAAAACTTGCAATACCCTATTCTGTCGGGAATTCGAAGAAAAGCTGTGTCCATATGCATATACACCACGCATGCACGCACCCACGCAGGCACGCACACAGAGAAACACCAAGAAAATGCTGGTTGTCTATGGAAATGAAACACGTCATCAGTCGTCTAGGTCGAGCAGGTAGTTCTGCATGTTGGCGGTGTCCGACCATGCCGGATGCTTGGCGCCGTCCATCTCCGTCGCCAGCTTGTTGTCAGACCTGGAAACACATATATATTTTCTCTGATGCGCGATCAATACAAAGAAATGTAATTCGCCAATTTGTTTAACGTGAAATTATTGAATTTCAAGTATTAGCAAAAATGCCCATCCTTCGGACGGGATAACAGTGACTGCAAAATGTCAGGATACACAACTTTATAACAGAAATATCCACCAATGCCTTGGTACACGGTGCTGCCAGTTAACATATTGATGGATTCTTGAATTAGTGACGTTATACTGCCAATTAAACAACGGCTAGCCGTGATTATATCCGCTCGACGTTCACAAACGTTTAATACATGATTCTCAGAACGATGCAGCCGTGCATTATCTGGATGGATATATCACGATGAAAAGACTACCTGGTTGGTCTAGAGCAGTTTATCGTGATATATCAACTCATACAACACACGGTTGCCTCGTTCTGAGAATCCAGCTGACATTTGAATCATTTCGAACGCGATCGAGTACGCGCGTTGGCATAGACACGTGATTGTTCGAACGATTTGTGTGTTTTCTGTGATTGTTCTAAGTTACGTAATCTGCGTCAAACGTCCGCATCAGTACGAATGCTTCGTGATACCGGCCCAGCAGCATATTTACAAATGTAGAAAATTAAAAAGTTAAAGTTAATTTACCGTTGAATAAGGAATAACTCGGGTGTCACCAGCCATATAACATTTTATCTGACAGGTAGCACTCTCGTGACATCAACAAACTTGGTATTTTTCCCTAACTATACTAACGTGTAGCGACGTCTTGCCTTGTATGACGTAATTTTGGACAATAAAAAAGACGCATGACGTTGCCAACAACTGTAGGTAATTGTTCCCATAGCGTTACAGACAGTTATACGTAATAACTAAAATGGGTAATTCTATTGTTCATGAAAAGGGTAATAGCTCGGTGAATTTCGAAAACATATTTACATATTCATGTTGGACTCTAATAGGATTGTTTGTTCGAAGGAACGACACTGCATGGCGAGAGAAGACTGAGAGCAATAGAACCGTCGACATACCTCAACTTGTGAGACGTGCCGCCGATGGTCGCTTGGCATTCTGGGCACTTGGCCTCTACGGTGGCGCCTCCGCATTCTCCAATCGCGTAGATGTGTCCTGTTTCACGTACACAAACAAATGTTAGATTCATTGCGTGACTGATACTTCTAGATAGCATACATGTAATATATTCCGGATATAATCAACATATCAGTGCAGCCACGTCGACACAACATCGACAGGCTGTGGAAGTAATATTGCTGCAGAATTAATCCAATCATAATGAAAACGCCTGGAATAATCTTAAATTGCCAATTATATATTTTTTTCGCATGTAATTTTAAAAGTCCACTCGTTGTGGATACTTCATATAATTAATTAAACATTATTTGGAGAATACAGACATTAACTGTCCCTTAATATGTACGTGCATCGAATGATAATGCTTGTGTGCAACCCCATTCTCCCTGTGTCCAGCGAGGGCACACACGTACCATTTGGACATTTGAACCAATGTCCTTTCGCCAGTCCGACAGCCTTGACCACCTGTAGCTTCTCAACGTCCGTGAGAGGACCACTTCCGACCGCCTTGCGCACCTCCTGCAGGGTTAAGTCGGCCGACTCCAGCTGTTCGTCATTGAGAGGCGTGCCGCCTTTCAGGAGTTGAACGGTCGCGTCAAAGCTAGTTGACAGTGGCTTGGAAACATCCTCAGTTCCCTGTCTCATCCGTTGACTCAGCTGGCCGGCTGTCACCCTGAGTATCAGTCGCGTTGTCTCAAAACTCATGTCTGTCTGCTCCTGCTCGGTGAGCCGACGGCGTGAAGACACCGCCCACTTCTCCAGAGCGTTCATCTCTTCGACCAGCTGGTCGTCTGTTATGTCAGACATTGCCTTACGGAGTTTCAGCAGCACCGACAACAAGTTGGTGATGTTCTCAAGGCACGTGGCTTCTTCGAGGCTTAGACGAGCATTCTTCATGCAGTGTTTGATATCATTTATTTTACTTGCGACAGATCGACTTCTAAGCGGGAAGTTGACAGACACTCTTCGCATATGTACAGTTGCCAGAGCAGTCGATACGCGTTGTTTCGCGGCTTTTATCTTCGCCTGATCACCAATAATGCGACTCTTCACCTCTTCGATGTCAGCTAGTGTTCTGTTGACAATTGTCCCATAACGTCGGCTGCGTCGTACTGGAGTCTTGCACTTGGGACAACATTTCAATTGGACGTCGACAGCGCCCTCGGTCGAGGGTTCCGATAGTTCCATCCACTGGTCCAGTCCTCCGACCTCCAACACGTGGCCGCAATCTTCAAGCTGGACGAATCTGGCACCGGGGTCTTCTTCGGTACCGAAGAATATCTCGCACACCTGGGAACAATAAATATCTTGTGAGCGCGTTTTCTTAATAATATTCTTAATTCTGTGTCACAATCTCACATTTCTAGATGATGTCTATGCACAAATCATACTTGTTCGGTTTACAGTACATATACAAAATTACAAAAACAAAAAATCCCTTAGAAATATTCCAAATTCACAGATATAGAATGTAACCGGTCATGCATAACATTTAAAGAACAAGGTTTTTAAAATAGATTTGTTATATGTAATATGCTATATGTTGTATATTACTATATGTAAACAAAAGAGAAAATAAGACAACAAAATATTTCTTTCATCTATGATAGAATTCTTGTCGTACATGTAATTTGCGTGGAAGACACAAAGTGCCGTTCTAGAATAACCCTGCAAATGGTAAAAGAAATAATACGTCATTTTTCAAACACGTCAGTCAGATTATATGTATAGGAAACTAAATGCCACCATTCGTACCTGATCGCGGTTGCATACACCACACATGTCCGGACACGGCTCCCCGCACATCCCGAAACACTCGTGTCCGCACTTGAGGCGCTTCTTGCAGCCGCGAGGACACCGGGGCCGGTCACACTGCTCGTGACACAGCTTACTGCAACTGTAGTGTAGACAGTGCCACGAACACGGCTCCACACACGGCTGACATGGCTCGCCGCACGGCTGCATACACACACTGTGTATGCAGCGGTTCTGACAATTCTGTCCGCACGGAGGACAGGTGGCAGAGCAGACGTCGCGACATGAGTGACCGCACACCAGGGTACGGCCACAGCGATGGCTGCAGGGCGTGTGCAGGCGACCTCGGTGGCAACTGAAACATGTGCCGCTACAGGGGTGCCCGCAAGACAGGGTAGCCTCGCACGGCTGAGGACACTCGGTGCGGTTGTGGCACGGAACCGTGACTGTGTGACCGCACGGGAACTGGCGCCGCACTTCCTGGACACACGACGTTGTGTGAGGATCGCCACAGACCTCAGCACACGTGTGTCCACACGACAAGACGTGTTCACACGGAAAGAGACACCTGAATGTGGCGGGATCCTGGTGACACGGAACCTTGACTGTGTGACCGCACGGGAACTGGCGCCGCACTTCCTGGACACACGACGTTGTGTGAGGGTCGCCACAGACCTCAGCACACATGTGTCCACACGACAAGACGTGTTCACACGGAACGAGACACCTGAATGTGTAGGGATCCTTGTGACACGGAACCTTCTGTGTGTGTCCGCAAGAGGGTATCACCTTGTCAACCAACACGACACATTCGCCGCATGTCTCGTAACATATCCGAGGGCACACGTGACCGCGGTCACACAACACCTTCGTGCACGGCTTCTTACATTCGTATTGCTGATGGTTGACATCGTACGGGTGACAACGCAGCGCGCACACGTGACCGCACATAAGACGGGCCTCGCACCACCGCAGACACCCTCCGTCGGGGGCTCCTCTGAACCCTTCAGCTGTCGACACATTCAACCTCTCCTCGTCAGGGTGATTTTGACAGTACAACCCGAGTTCCTCGCCGATGGCGCCAGCGCTGTTCAGTGACTCGACTATTTTCTTCCACAGTTTACTCTTCAAGGCGAACATCTCAAAGTTTCCGACGACGTAGAATCCGACACGGGCTCTCGAGAGAGCGACACAGACGCGGTTGTCCTCGGCAAGAAATCCAATTTTACCATCGTCGTTGCTGCGCACAAGAGACAGTAGGACGATGTCGTTCTCCTCGCCTTGATAGTTGTCGACCACGCAGACACGAACGCCGTCAAAGTCATTATTGGGCATTTGCTTGCGCAGCTCAAACAGCTGTGCGGTGTAGGCCGTCAACACAGTGATGTCCTCCGCCAAGTGGCCCTGCAATAGCAAGTAGCGACACAACGCGGCGACAAACGTTGCCTCGCGTTCGTTTCGGTGACTCATGCCCTCGTCATCATGCTGTTCCTTGTGGGAGTGCTGCAGGAAGAACACGTTCCTCGACACGCCCTTCACCTGTCCGCGTTCACACACGCAAGGGTCGTCGCGCAGATTGGGGTAGATATGACGCAGAAGCACCGAGATCTCGGGTCGCATCCTGTGTTGGTACTCCAGTGTCTCACAAGGCACGCCGTTGTTGACCATGCGCTCGAACAGCGAGATGTTGAGGTTGTACCTCCGCGCCAGCCTGTACACGTTGGGATTTGGTCGCAGCTGCTGGTGGTCACCGATCAGGATGAGGTGCTCGCAGCTTCCGTTGATCGCTGTCACGATGTGAGACTCGAGAACTTCGGCTGCTTCCTCCACGACGATGATCTTTGGTCGAAGCTCCTGGAGCAGAGTCCGGTTCCTCGCTGCCCCCGTCGTTGTCATGCCAAGTACTGTCGCCTGACGCATGATGAGCAGGTCGATCTGTCCGTGTACCTCCTTCAGTCTGTCGGTGGCCATCTGATACTGTATGGCGTTGTCTGACATCATCTTCCGCAGGTCACGTCGGTACTCGCCGATCCAGTGTCGGTACAATCTCCATCGCTGCTGGAGTGGAAGTTTCCAAATGTCGACGATTTTCCTCGCGTCTTCTTCTGACATCTCATCAGTCAGCCGCATGTTCCGTTGGAAAACCTCCTGTAATGTCTTCTTTGCGTGTTGCTTCTGCCAACCGTTATCATGTGCCCAATAGCAGAGTTCTTTTTCGACGCGGTCCTTTGTCTTTCTGCGAAATTCTTCTGCGTTTTGTCGGTTCTTGTTGCGTTTCTCATCGTCGGGTCTTCGCTGGTGTTCTAGACGCATTGCTTCATCCTCTACTTCAATTCCTTCTTCTTGTGCCGCAGCTGGATGGAATAACTTGGTGTCCTCTTGCTTTGCTTGTGCTTGCATTTGGTTGACATCTAACTCCAGCCATTTGGCGATAAGTTGTCCTTTCCCAAGTTGAGTGAAGTGTCTGTCAGGCATATAGGAACTCACTGCTTCGATTCTGACCAGGTGACTAAACGTGGCAGCGAGGCGACACGAGACATCTACGATACTGTGTTCAACGTTTTCCATGTCGCGATAAGCTTCAGAACGGATCTCGGAAATTCCACGCGGAAGTCTGCTATCCCCATGTGCCAACTGTCGCTTGTTTTCTAACGAACAGCTCCGAATGAGTTCGCTCTGACTGCGTCCACCGACTCGCAAGATGCCGCTCTTCTGGAAGGCGAGAATACCCTCGAGGAATTGGTCGAGCGCGTGGTTCGTCAAACACACGACTAGGATTGGAGGCGAGTTCATCTGATCATCGTCCCCAGCAGCATTCCAGACATGCTGATTACGCAGCAGGGTCTGCACCACCTTCAGGCCGACGTATGTCTTGCCGGTTCCTGGCGGGCCCTGGATGACGGCAAACTCCCGAGTGAGAGCCGCCTGCACGGCCCGCAGCTGACTCTCGTCCAGGCCCAGCGTCTCCTTCGGCGGCCATTGCTCTAGCTGCAGAACTGGTACTGATGTTGCATTCTGGCCTCCACTGCGGTCAAATTCTTCTTTTGACGCGTTTGTGTCTGCTGCTGCTGCGGCTGCTGCTGCTGCTGCTGCTGCTGCTGCTGCTGCTGCTGCTGCTGCTGCTGCTGCTGCTGCTGCTGCTGCTGCTGCTGCTGCTGCTGCTGCTGCTGCTGCTGCTGCTTCTCTATCTCTGCCTCGCGATGCCCCCAACATTTGCAGCTTGGCTTCCTCTTTATTCTCCGATGTAGTGTCTTTCATCAGACAACTCAAGTCGTACTTCATTTGTTCTTTCCCATCCAGGTACGACGGGGGCTTCATCTCCACCTCGCCATAAACGACGTAATTCTGGAAGGGTAAATCGGGCACATCCAATTCTTCCTTCTCCTGAATGCTCTGAAGTCCCTGCAAGATGTGTCGGTACGCTTCAAAGTACGCCGTGGTTTCTACCATCACATATGTCTCCTCACGTGACGTGTCCGGCAGTCCGCGTATATTCTCAAAACGCAAAAAGACTTTCCCGAGGGCAAGACCCTTCGCATTGCGTTCGTGAACTGTGGCAAAGGAAACCGTCTGGAAGCCATTCTTCGAGAGGCAGACCATCGAGCCATAGATTAGACGTTTACTATGCGCCCAATCGACTTTCTTTAGTAGCGAAACGTCAAACTGAATACGAAGCGCAACAAAGCCATTCGAGCAGACCGGCTCAACAACGTGAACATTCCGATAGACGCGGATGTCGTTAAAGCCTCTGACAGCGCCCTCTGCCTCCGTGTACTCACGAATGCCATCTCGTAGTGGTGACATGAAATCCTCTCGCAGCAGCCGGAACTGCACGTCCAGATAATGGTCGAGGTCTTGGTACGCACCACGGACTTTGTTCACGCGTAGAAACACCTCGCCACGGAAGTGCAGATCGGCCAGCGTCGGACATATGGACAGGGATCGGAAACTCTCTGGTGGATTTACGTAGTCAGCCGGCATTTCGTCAACCGATAACCTGACGACTACGTCCCGATTAGACATCTCCGTTTTTATCCTATTCATTTCTGTCCAGATTGCCTCGATGTTGTTGTTTTCTTCCTTTGGTTGTCTAGCTGGTGACGCGAGCGATCGTTCGCGGAGTGACGCTACGACACATTCGACAGCAGCAAACGATGGACGCAACATCATGTGACTGCCACTGGGCATGCGCACGACAAGTTGCCAGAAAAGTGTCAGCAGATCGCGGATACATGAAACATTATACGATGAAGGCGACGACAACATCCGGGTAACGCACGATGTCACGTGATGACTAAGGAAGTTTGACGTCCGCAACATGTTGAGCAACTGCAGTACGTTGGCGGGTGACGTCTTGCATGTGCACGCCTTGGCCATTACAGCTATCGCCAGTTCGACCATTTCCGGTGTAACATCAACCTCATTTAGCAACACGAGAAATCCGCTGCTCTCGCAGACTAACTCATATATTATTGTTTGTGCATTTCCATTGCTTAGATCTGAAAGTTTCCTGTAGCCAATGGGGTAAGTTCTTGCCCCGTATGGCGCTTTGTCATATCTACAATTGGAAATCGGTGGATTAGCTGGTATCTACATGTCATTGTGTAATCACATTCTGTGTATGTACATACTTTCCTACATATATAAATGCATATAGCGAACATACTGGTGTAATTGTGTTGCGCATTTAAGTAATATTGCTATGCAACTCGTAAATATGTGAAAGATATAAATATGTAACAAAATGACAAATTAACAAACCGTTGCAATAGTACTTCGTTTCGTACAAAGACACCACGAATGGTAAATAACAGTATTTTTTTAATAATACTAATAATGTCTAATGTTTGAACCTACCGTTGTCTCCGCCTTCGTTGTTGATCTACGTTTGCCATACCCCACTTAGTGCCCTTCCGTTCCTCCGATCTGGGCTGGTCCAAATTAGGATGCGAGATTGTGGTGGCATATCGCTCCGAACTTCCCTCCCGTCGGGGTCGATCTATGTTTGCTGGAACGTTCCGTGGCTGTCGCTCCCTCCACGAAGGCTGGTCCAAACTAGGATGCTGGTCTCTAGTGCCATATCGTTCCGAACCTCCGTCCCGTCGGAGTCGATCCATGTTTGTGGAAGCATTGCGTGGCTTATACCCCGAATCACGCTGTGGCCCCCTCCGCCTAGGCTGGTCACTACTAGGATGCGGTTCTGTGGTGGTATATCGTTCCGAACTTCCCTGCCGTCGGCGTAGATCCATGTTTGCGGAAGCGTTGCGTGGCTTAAACCCCGTGTCACATTGTGGCCCCCTCCACCTAGGCTGGTCACTACTAGGATGCGGTTCTGTGGTGGTATATCGTTCCGAACTTCCCTGCCGTCGGCGTAGATCCATGTTTGCGGAAGCGTTGCGTGGCTTAAACCCCGTGTCACGTTGTGGCCCCCTCCACCTAGGCTGGTCACTACTAGGATGCGGTTCTGTGGTGGTATATCGTTCCGAACTTCCCTGTCGTCGGCGTAGATCCATGTTTGCGGAAGCGTTGCGTGGTTTGTACCCCGTGTCACGTTGTGGCCCCCTCCACCTAGGCTGGTCACTACTAGGATGCTGATATATAGGGCTATGTCGCTCCAAATCTTGAGGCTCTTGTATAGGGTATGCTCCTTTTTCTACAGCACCTACACTTTCCAGTGTGGAACTTTTTCGCGGCACTCGGAGTCCCGGTTGGAAGACTTCGCTACCTCTTTGTCGCGACCCATCTCGCTGTAATTCTGACTCAGGCTGATATCGGCGTCCATATCTGACGTCTTGTGTTGGCCCGTCCATGGGCGATATACATCGACGTCTACTCGGTGACCCCCATCGAAAGTCTCTTCCTCGACGACCTCGCTCCTGTGCCGTGGAGTCGTCTCCGTCACGACCTGGTGACTTAGATCTGACGTCGGCCATGCCTCTATGAAATAAGACAATTCAGTGTATTTCTAAATTTTTGCGGGCGGGCGGGCGGGCGGGCGGGCGGGCGGGCGGGCGGGCGGGCGGGCGGGCGGGCGGGCGGGCGGGCGGGCGGGCGGGCGGGCGGGCGGGCGGGCGGGCGGGCGGGCGGGCGGGCGGGCGGGCGGGCGGGCGGGCGGGCGGGCGGGCGGGCGGGCGGGCGGGCGGGCGGGCGGGCGGGCGGGCGGGCGGGCGGGCGGGCGGGCGGGCGGGCGGGCGGGCGGGCGGGCGGGCGGGCGGGCGGGCGGGCGGGCGGGCGGGCGGGCGGGCGGGCGGGCGGGCGGGCGGGCGGGCGGGCGGGCGGGCGGGCGGGCGGGCGGGCGGGCGGGCGGGCGGGCGGGCGGGCGGGCGGGCGGGCGGGCGGGCGGGCGGGCGGGCGGGCGGGCGGGCGGGCGGGCGGGCGGGCGGGCGGGCGGGCGGGCGGGCGGTGACAAAATAAAGCAACCAACAATAACCTGATCCCTGTACCAACCAACACGTGTGGTCTTCTAATAGCGAACACAAACATTTGCGGTGATAATTCGGCGGCTTACTGACACATGCCATCTGTGTTCAATGAAATATGTAAGAATTTTATAACATGATGGGAACTGGTTTAGGAGAAAAATCAAGGAAGCAGTAAACATCCATCGAACGAAACCTTGAACTGAGACGCCGACCAGAAGCGTCCACCATTCCTTCTCCAGCTTGTTTCACATGATCATGTGACACGTAGTGACGTCAGTCCGCCGACGAAAGCCGACTGAGTCGGTCGAAATATTCGGAGAATACAAAGACGTTCATTCAGACGTAAATAACATGTGTAATGCAACTTTGTGCTGTTATCGCATAAGTATAATCAAAAGGCATGCACGCACGCACGTACGCACGCACGCACGCACGCACGCACGCACGCACGCACGCACGCACGCACACACACACACACACACACACACACACACACCTTGTCCACGGCCTAAACAATGGATTGGTCTTCTTAAGCTTTTTATCTGATGTTGTTGCAAGTTTAATAAAATCGCATTAGTTCGTCAATGCACCCATACAGCTGGATTTGCATTCGGAGTTGTAAAGCTAGTCCAAATAAACAGAACCCATATTATTTGCACAACGGTTGATAAATTGGAGCGTTACAGTCGTACAATGTTATTCAGGCGTCGACTAAGCACGAGACGTTTAAACCACTGAATCAAGCCTGTTGCTTTTCCGCATACATATGCGCCCTTTCCGTGTACCGGGTACGTAAGTGTAGCACATTCGTGATAGTGTGCTCCGTTAAATATTGGCCTATTTTAAACTAAGTGAAACATCCCATAGAAGTGGATATATAGCTAAAACTGACATGACATGATTTGACGACAGCCATATTAGATTTACCCGGTTTCAAATTCAAGCCATTGGGACTGTGAGAAGAGAAACATTAAAATAAAAGTTGGAACTTCCAATCATACCTTGTGCGCATGCGCTACAAATAAATGATGTACTGTGCTATTTTTTATTCGATTAATGGATTGATCAAACACAAAGAAAACCGCCATCCATCATACATGCACTCTTCTTGGGGAAGAAAAAAGGCGACGGCCTAGAAACCCCTGGCGGCGAGACCTTGAAGCAGAAATGAAAAAGATGGGTCACACCTGGAACTAATTCACAAAGATGGGACAAAACATGACATATTTCAGAACTTTTGCCGATGTCATGTACTCCCGGCGAGCAAATGGGCCCAAGCAAGAATATTATTATCTGCATAAGTGTTCTCGTTAAAAGTCACAGCCTAACTTATTGACGCCGCTAAACGGCATTCTTACCTCATTTTCGATGCCAATGCATTCATCAAAAATAACGGCAGAGGGAATTATATGCCGTATTGCCCCTGACAGTGGGTCGTCTTGGGGCAAGACGGTTTTTTGGGGTACTCATGCTAATTTACAAATGCAACTGATATGTATTAAATACATGCTAACGTAGTTTAATGGTGTACAATTTGAATGTTTTAGGGGGGCGCTGCCCCAGGTTACCCAGCCGAATACCGTTACAAACCGTAATGATGTGTGTCGATTACAGGACGAGCCAACAAATTTACCGGTTAGCCAAACGGTAGAATATCGCGAAGTGACTTCATGGCACGCCGTAGGCTACATTGGGGACCGACCAATGGTCGAAGCTTACCTGCAATTGTCGGTGGTTCAGCTTTGGCGGCGGACGAAGTGTGCGATAGTCTTCCGACCAGGAGCGCTGACTGTCACTGACTGGCGGTTACCAACAACAAACGGTTCGAAGGGCTCAGTGCCAATTTCCAAGCGAGCGTCTACTCGATTTCCCGGTAATCGCTACACGCGTCACGGTTTTGTTCCGTGTACATGAGTCTGTCTCGTTATTTTGCTTTTGAATGTTAACCGGGTTTTATTCCTACTGTGAGACTCACATAGGTCTATACATGGACCAAACTCGTGACACGTGTAGCGATTTCCAAGAAATTGCGTAGACGCTTGCTTGGAAATTCGCACTGTTTTATATTGATCTTATCCAACTGTGACATCAAACTGCTTATTTTAATTTTGCAGTATTCGTATGAAACAAAATATGGAGCAAGATTTGCCAAGATTGTCTTCTCAAGCTACTAATAAGTTCCAAAATGAAATGGTTTATTGACTGTACACAAGTTTTGATATGTGTGGCCTAATCACGTCATATATCAAACTTCTCCACAAATGTGAATCAAGCTTCAGTAACATGTTCAGTTTGACACAACAGGCGAGTACACCGCGAGCCCACAACAGGCGAGTACACCGCGAGTCCACAACAGGCGAGTACACCGCGAGTCCACAACAGGCGAGTACACCGCGAGTCCACAACAGGCGAGTACACCGCGAGTCCACAACAGGCGAGTACACCGCGAGTCCACAACAGGCGAGTACACCGCGAGTCCACAACAGGCGAGTACACCGCGAGTCCACAACAGGCGAGTACACCGCGAGTCCACAACAGGCGAGTACACCGCGAGTCCACAGCTACATCAAATTCAGATACACGTTTGCGTACGTTTGTAGTTTAGCCCCGCACCCCAAATAACCATGAACACCAGATTGCAAATGATTAGTTTGCTTTTTTAATGGACACACAGACCCCCTCTTAGGTTGGTGCTTCCACATTAATGTATACCTAGCTACGCCCCTGACAGTAACGCAGAGTGTTAATTAATTCACAATCATTGGAACATGTGTAATATGATGACCATATGTGCTAAGGTGCAAACCCTTTGCAATAATAACATCCATTTAATCATTAGCCAAGAAGATTATGTAGGCAATGATAATGTTTCGGTAAAATTTTTTACGAGTCGTAAGTAACCTAAAATAATGTCCTAATATAGTAAGCGACAAACCTGTATTACGTTACGTTAATTAATTATTCAAAATCTAATATCTAAAAATGTATGACCGTACATTTGCGTCCTTTACGTCACGGACAATTAATTCAGTCGCTTCACAGTGATCTCGGCCTTTCGGGATCTTGGCCTGAGTGATCTCGGCCTGTTTTGGTGAACTCGGCCAGTGACCTCGGCCTGTGCGGCAATGAATTCGTCCTGTACAGCAGTGATCTCGGCCTGTATAGCCAGTGATCTCGGTCTGTTTGAGGGCGTGATGTTGGCCAGAAATAAGTGTCCGACAGTGAACTCGGCCTGTGCGGCAGTGATCTCGGCCTGTAATTTTCTACAAAAACAAACGTCTTGTCTAGTCAGTGATCTCGGCCTGTTTGAGGGAGTGATGTTGGCCAGAAATAAGTGTTTGTAAAATAAAACGTTGATTATGTATTGTGATAACTGATATATTCTCGACTCAATAATGTTCAATATTGTATAGTCCATGGTCGGACTGACTTATTTTTGACAGCGATCTCGGCCTGTTTCTATAACGGGCCTTTTTATTATAGTTATGTCCGACATATTTAAATATATAAATTAAAACTATAAATTATCATCGGCAAATTTTGCGTGCTAAATATAACCATTTTAATTAATCAGTTCTAAGTACTAATTTATTAGATGTACAGCCCATTGCCGTGATGCGTACTGATATCATAGTATATATATATTATTTATAGACAGTTGTTGGTTATAATGTAGATATATATTTATTTTCGGTATTCGAGTGGGACAAAGTTCCGACTCGGAATCGTGGCTAGTTTGCAGAAGACAAAAAACATAATGTAGAAAGTTTGTATTTTTATTTATAATTTCCTTAAAATCAGTACATAAATGTTGTGACGTAACTTATGCAATTATAAATCTAATCAACACAATAACAGCAATGATGGGGGAAACCAACCAAGAAAGAATTATAAATTATTTAAAATTGTTATTATAACCATATATCACACAGTACAATTAAATCGTAATCATAATATAAAATCATGAATACAATCTAACATATGAATTATATATATATATATTTCTACATTTTATATATATATATATATATATATATATAATTTATTATATATATATATATACATATATATATATATACATATATATACACATATATATATATATATATATATATATATATATATATATATATATATATATATATATATATATATATATATATATATATATATATACATATATATACATATATATATATATACATATATATACATATATATATATATATATATATATATATATATATATATATATATATATATATATATATATATATATATATATATATATATATATAAATATATATATATATATATATATTGTAGAGTAGAAAGATAGGCAACTGTTTGGAGAGAGCACACTTAATGCATCACAGGGCCATACAATCGGGCACTGCATCGCTGTCTTGTTCCCAGATCGATACAGGTCCCACTGCATGGCAACCTTCCCCTGCAGGTTTCGAAATGTCTTTTTCTGGTGCCTTCTCAGTATACCCTCTGACACCAGTCGCAGGATGATTTCGATCTGAGGAACATTCAGCTCACATTTTCATATATGGACGTAAGAAATATTGATATTACTGTGTGATATTTTGGTCCTTGTATATTTGGACTCCATGACGTTACCTGAAATGAAGATGGCAATATTTTTATCAGGTTTAAATAAAATTTGTCCTCACATTTGTACTACATTTGTAAAGTTTGTAGGTTGCGTCAGGGTAATTAAACTGAGGTTGCAGTGTCAATGCTGACGTGACCAACGCCCACATGTGCCGTGTTGTTAGGTGCCTGTGACAGACTTATTGGCGATGGTGGCGATCGTGGCGGCGGCGGCGGCGGCGGCGGCGGCGGCGGCGGCGGCGGCGGCGGCGGCGGTGGTACCGGAGTGTGCACCTGCCAAGAAGACAATGACTGGTTTTAGTCCAAAAACACATCGATTAACACATTTGAAGCAGTATGCAATTATTTAAAATTATGATAACTTTATATAATTACGGGTTGTGTGCACTCGTGCCAGCCACTTGAATTTACAAAAAATGCAGGATTTGCATGATAAATTATTTACAATTAAATTATTGTGGTTCGTCCAATATAACCTTTGGTGCACAATTGCAGCACCTCCATTGAGGCAGGTCAACGAAACCCTTGATCAGCTGCCTGTAAAAGGCTCTGCTGTCACCTGCAAATTCATACGAATAAATGTATGCTATAATTATGATGAAATATTAAGAAACCCAATAGATCTGATGAAATATTCAGAAACATAATACACCCCATACTTTTTTATACATCAGTTCTTGTTGCCATCCCGCCACATAGCAATTTGCTTTCGGGTTGTCATTATTTCTGTATAGTATCAACAGTGAAAAGGACTGCATAACGCATGCAACATCCTTGTCCCGCACACTCTGTGTTGCCATAAGTTGCACCTGTCGCACGCATGTATATGCTATATATGTTATATACGTTATGTTATGTGCATACATTATGTGTGTGGCCGCTTAGCACATCAACGAAACAGATGCCAGAACAAAAAACGAGTGGCGCTGCAGTCGCTTTTCGCTTTTTATTCTGATGCAGCGAAAATGATAAAACGGTTTGATTATGTTGTTTTCCTAACTTATATTAAAAAATGGCGCATAACAGTTAGCATTCGTTTTCGTTTTGTATGACAAATTTGAAAGCGAAAATCGAACATTGTGTACCTTTTTCGTTTCCACAATGAAAATTGTATCACGAAAAAAGGAAACGATGGCACGGGGCGTCCGCGGGGGTGGGGGGCAAGCGGGGGCACTTACCCTCCTGGATCTGGAATTTGTTTCGGATGTATATTCGTGAGCTCAAAGAATATGTTAACTTTACACACACACACACACACACACACACACACACACACACACACACACACACACACACACACACACACACACACACACACGCACGCACGCACGCACGCACGCACGCACGCACGCTCGCACACACAAACACACACACACACACAAACAAACACACACACACACACACACACACACACACACACACACACACACATATATATCCTTCATCTACTTCTACGTCAGCGTCTATACCTACTTCTACGTCAGCGTATACAGCAGACTCAGAGTTAGACATTGGTATTTGTGTCAACAAGGCATGTATGGATGCCGATCTCCAACGCCAGCTATTGCTTAACACATACACCGCACCTCCAGCCTGTGACTTTAGGAAAGACTCTCCTGGATAGCGCTGCTTTCGTCATGCATGGTTGGCGAAGTATGAACCAGAAAACACAAAAAAAGTAAATTCATTTATGTAGGCCTATACCAACTCGGTACAAGTGGTGAATAATTAAAATGTCTACGTACCTGGGTGGTGCCTTGATTATCAAACTAAAACATATCACCATTTCCAGTGATATCTCACTATAATATTATAGTAATTAGTGTACTTAATTTATAGTTAATGTCCATCGAATTTTTTTTTTCATTAAGTCGAAATCATTTGTGGAGACCCCGCGAAGTGGCGCCCTCCTGCACTTGTTCCTCATAATTATGAGGATATTTCTAACATACGAATTATGGCTTTACAACCAGTACTGCCATTTGTCCTGATGCACAACGGCTTGTGGGTAGTGCCGGCTGAAATTAATGTTAGCTCAGCAAGAGGAAGAAAATATTTAACTTGTTTAAAATAGTTAGCAATGCACTAGTTTATACATCCTTGAAACAGTCGTGCATCGAGCTTTCACGGTTCCAATTTTCACGGGCCTGTATTGTCCTCCATTTTGTTCACAGTAGCGGAAGGCAGTGTTAGCTGAGCCACTGGGTTAGTTGAGCCACCCATGTTTCCCTGGAAACTACAGCAGCGACAGTTACATGGTACCACCCTAAACTATCGGCTCATGTGGCCAGACTTTATTTTCTGTGCACTTACAAATGATTTAACTATTCACAGGGAAGAAGAATATTTACACCACTTCGGGCATTAATGAGAAGTTAATTAAAAAAGCTTAATTGTCGAAACGGGGCTAGTTGAGCCACCCAAGGCCGAAGGGAGGGTTAGTTGAGCAACGATTAAAGAACGAAGATGAGTGTACTTTAGCCCAAAACACATCAAAGGATACATTTTTCCGAGCAAATTGGGACATCAGATTGCTAAAAAGCAACATATTAGCAGTTAGTTACACTAGATACGATTGGCATATAAGTCTATATTAACTAAGTGTTTTGACTTATTAATTAAGCATGTAGATTTGTCAGAAACGTGTTGTACCCAATGAGTAGATGTGTTGGCTGAGTTGTTGTTAAATGTTAGTACCAGGCCTACGTAAATTATACAAATAAAGCATTTACCTAACTTACGCTACACTGTGGCTCAACTTTACCCCACACCAAGTGTTAATTGAGCCACCTTACGAACCCTATTTGAATCGGCTGCATATAATTATCAATGCATACTCCATATATTATCTTGGTATAAAATTATCTACTAATAACCATAGTTTATGTGAGTTTAAACAATTTTGACTTATGAATATGATCGTGCCATATATATTAAATCAAAAAGAACGAAAAATGGCTCAACTAACACTGCCTTACGCTACTGGCCTTCAATATTTCTAGTTTTCTACTCTTGAAAGAGGGAGAGAAGAAACCCATAACATTGTTAAATGCACAGACAGCTAAACTGATCAGTCACAAATAATTACATCACTGGACAAGTTGAGTTTAGAATATCAAGAATGTCTAACTTTATTACTTATCTCAAGTCTCAAGTAGTTATACTCCAAACAGCCCAATATTGAGCTAACGCAGGAGTTCGGATAAACGGCTTTAAATTTTCCGAAAATTCTTCCGAAAGACACGGGCAAAGTGGGGTGAACGAAAATGCCCAAGCTTCGAAACGGCGGAGGTGGAATCGAACCAACCTCCGCTCGATCGACAGGCGGGTGCTCTAACCATTAGACCACCGCTCCCCACTTATAACTAGTGCTGGGACGGTTCCGGGTCTGGAAGGGTGTACACCCGAAACCCGCGGTACCTTTTGGGATCCGCAGTACCCATTGGGAACCGCGGTACTTATTGGGACCCGCGGACCACTAATCATACACATGTGGATGTCATAAGGTAACTTTTCTATATGTCCCTGTCATTCCCCTCCTTGCAGGTGTGGGAGACAAGAAGGCTGGAACAGGTGCTGGATCTACACACGGCTTCCCGTTCCAGTTTCTCTATGTCCCTGTCATTCCCCTCCTTGCAGGTGTGGGAGACAAGAAGGCTGGTACAGGCGCTGGATCTACACACAGCTTCCCGTTCCAGTTTCTATATGTCCCTGTCATTCCCCTCCTTGCAGGTGTGGGAGACAAGAAGGCTGGTACAGGCGCTGGATATACACACAGCTTCCCGTTCCAGTTTCTATATGTCCCTGTCATTCCCCTCCTTGCAGGTGTGGGAGACAAGAAGGCTGGTACAGGCGCTGGATATACACACAGCTTCCCGTTCCAGTTTCTATATGTCCCTGTCATTCCCCTCCTTGCAGGTGTGGGAGACAAGAAGGCTGGTACAGGCGCTGGATCTACACACAGCTTCCCGTTCCAGTTTCTATATGTCCCTGTCATTCCCCTCCTTGCAGGTGTGGGAGACAAGAAGGCTGGTACAGGCGCTGGATATACACACGGCTTCCCGTTCCAGTTTCTATATGTCCCTGTCATTCCCCTCCTTGCAGGTGTGGGAGACAAGAAGGCTGGTACAGGTGCCGGAACTACACACAGCTTCCCGTTCCAGTTTCTATATGTCCCTGTCATTCCCCTCCTTGCAGGTGTGGGAGACAAGAAGGCTGGAGCAGGCGCTGGATATACACACAGCTTCCCGTTCCAGTTTCTATATGTCCCTGTCATTCCCCTCCTTGCAGGTGTGGGAGACAAGAAGGCTGGTACAGGTGCTGGATCTACACACGGCTTCCCGTTCCAGTTTCTATATGTCCCTGTCATTCCCCTCCTTGCAGGTGTGGGAGACAAGAAGGCTGGAGCAGGCGCTGGATATACACACAGCTTCCCGTTCCAGTTTCTATATGTCCCTGTCATTCCCCTCCTTGCAGGTGTGGGAGACAAGAAGGCTGGTGCAGGTGCTGGATCTATACACGGCTTCCCGTTCCAGTTTCTCTATGTCCGTGTCATTCCCATCCTTGCAGGTGTGGGAGAAAAGAAGGCTGGTACAGGCGCTGGATCTACACACGGCTTCCCGTTCCAGTTTCTCTATGTCCCTGTCATTCCCCTCCTTGCAGGTGTGGGAGAAAAGAAGGCTGGTACAGGCGCTGGATCTACACACGGCTTCCCGTTCCAGTTTCTCTATGTCCCTGTCATTCCCCTCCTTGCAGGTTTGGGAGACAAGAAGGCTGGTACAGGCGCTGGATCTACACACGGCTTCCCGTTCCAGTTTCTATATGTCCCTGTGATTCCCATCCTTGCAGGGGTGGGAGACAAGAAGGCTGGTACAGGTGCTGGATCTACACACGGCTTCCCGTTCCAGTTTCTCTATGTCCCTGTCATTCCCCTCCTTGTAGGTGTGGGAGACAAGAAGGCTGGTACAGGTGCTGGATCTACACACAGCTTCCCGTTCCAGTTTCTCTATGTCCCTGTCATTTCCCTCCTTGCAGGTGTGGGAGACAAGAAGGCTGGTACAGGTGCTGGATCTACACACGGCTTCCCGTTCCAGTTTCTCTATGTCCCTGTCATTCCCCTCCTTGCAGGTGTGGGAGACAAGAAGGCTTGTACAGGTGCTGGATCTACACACGGCTTCCCGTTCCAGTTTCTCTATGTCCCTGTCATTCCCATCCTTGCAGGTGTGGGAGACATCAAGGCTGGTGCAGGCGCTGGATCTACACACAGCTTCCCGTTCCAGTTTCTATATGTCCCTGTCATTCCCATCCTTGCAGGTGTGGGAGACAAGAAGGCTGGTGCAGGCGCTGGATCTACACACAGCTTCCCGTTCCAGTTTCTATATGTCCCTGTCATTCCCCTCCTTGCAGGTGTGGGAGACAAGAAGGCTGGTACAGGTGCTGGATCTACACACAGCTTCCCGTGCCAGTTTCTATATGTCCCTGTCATTCCCCTCCTTGCAGGTGTGGGAGACAAGATGGCTGGTACAGGTGCTGGATCTACACACGGCTTCCCGTTCCAGTTTCTATATGTCCCTGTCATTCCCCTCCTTGCAGGTGTGGGAGACAAGAAGGCTGGTACAGGTGCTGGATCTACACACAGCTTCCCGTTCCAGTTTCTATATGTCCCTGTCATTCCCCTCCTTGCAGGTGTGGGAGACAAGAAGGCTGGTGCAGGCGCTGGATCTACACACAGCTTCCCGTTCCAGTTTCTCTACTGAAGTTATTTCAACAGGTCGTAGAACACGTTTAATTTCACATTGGAAAACCAATAATTGGAGGCCAAAGTTAATGGTTACGTGGACCATCATTGATAAGAAGCAGTAGGGTATATTAATACAATTGCATTAGCGGCTGCCAAAAACTTGTTCTGATAATGGAGTAGGCACTTTGTCTAGGCGGATACTGGCGCTATATAAGACCAACAATTATTATTACCACCCTCCAACTATGAGATAACCATGTTCTATTGTTTCGGCCCTGTGGTAATACTGTGATGTTGTCCTGTGTTTCATCGTGGTGAGTTTGGCCGTGGGCATCTTGCTGTGTTCAAATTACGTCACAAAGCCAAACTTGGATCTGATTTTTATTATATTAATTAAACCATGGTGGATGTTTGGGAGTTAGTCAATGACATTCCCAAACGAACTCGCTGTGGGTGGTGACGTTGCAATACATGGGTACGTCATTATCAGCCATTCATGTAGGCCACCTTGTCCATTCTTTATGATATTATTGTTTTGTCAAGTCTAATAGTGCGATTCACCAATATTATTTTGTTTATTAAATATTATCAAATACCTTTATAAGTTGCCAATACGGGTCCAGTACCAATTTATATAATTTAAAAAAGAATTAATATAACACGTTTTGTGGATGTCTGCTTCATGGCTTTGTACAGATTGCAATGTTATAAAATACACGTTATAATATTAATATTTTATTTAGTACACTAATCATTGCACATTATGTACACAGTCACTACAATGCTGCTTTACATAAATATACAAAAAGTATTATTCTGTACAGCGAGTAGTCAGAAATGTAATGCCAGTTTCCCCCAAAATGCACATCACTGTTTGAATTGTGCAAAACAAAACCACTCAGATCACGTAAGATTTTGACATCACCCATGAACACATCTGTAGCGTTGATTATTCAAAGTAACGCCAAAAACTATGTATACACATTATGATATTTTACAACCTGATCACTGACGAAACAATTTGTACTACCTCCAGTGGCGTATCTAGGATCTCGCAAAGTGGGCTAAGCGGAGGTGGGGGGAGGGGGGCAAGCCTAGCAACCCGTGCTAGCATGTAGCGGCGAAACGGAAAAATATGGCAAAAAAATAAGCCAATTGGCAAGGCCCTATGCCCCCCCCCCAATACGCCACTGACTACTATTACTAAAACAATTTGTACTATTACATCTACGTACAATCTACAAACATCAAATGTTTCTTGTTGCTGGAATTTTAGTGTGTAAGTGTGGATTAAACGCGTAATACCCTAATTAACCCAGTGAATGCTGCAGGCACATGCTCCAGTTGCCATGCGGTCGTCTGCACCGCAGTCAGCCATGTGGCGGTACCCTGGTGTGTAGAGGCGTAGACGTCAGGCCACTGTTAGACTACCGGACCGGTTACAGAATGTTTCGAATGCAGTGCCTAAGAATATGCAATTTATCTACTACTCGAATGTAGTGCCTAAGAATATGCAATTTATCTGATTTCAGTGATTTTGTGTGTTAAGTAGTAACTGTATTCAGCCATCAAGGTTGGAACGCTTCAAATGCGGACTTTTGGTAGTGAGATGTTGCAATATGAAGCGGATTTGAAGACGCGTAGGTATTTTGGTGGTGACATTCCCGAGACGCCGCTAGGTGTACTGATATTTGGCAAAAACTGCCATTTTTAGGGTAAGCGCGTTTGCGACACGATTAAAAGAGTTGCAAATGTCAAGTTTTTACTAAACTCGATCAGCATGCCAATGAGATGATGACGGTAGGTATGATTTTTTTTCTTCGAATTTCGAAAATGTGCCGTTGTGACAAAATAACGGTGGTTCACATAAAAAAAAAATCAAAACAATTGCTAGGCTGCCCTATGTTGTGTGTGTTTGACTTCAGTGTCATGCTATGTGTTATTTAATTTACACTACAATAAGCACTTTTTAGTAACGTCATGTTTAGTAGTTTATCACAAAATTATTTCGGCTTTTCGGAATTGTCACATTCGCCATGTCTCGATGTCCACTAGCTGTTGTCGCGGGACAAAGGTGAAACTGACCGCGGGCCAGAGTAGGCTACAATAACAACCGAGTGACAAGAAGAGCCATTTCAACCGCATATTTGGAAACCCGAAACCAGAATTTAGATATTTCTTTTAAACATTTCTTTAAAATGGGTGATAATTGGACAATGGGATTTCATACTAAAAGTGGGATACGCCATGTCAGGCATTATATACAAAAGTGAAGTCACAGTTGTCGCAGGATTGTCTCATTTATTAGGTTAATCAGCATAAGGAATTTGCACAAAATCAACCAAAAACAAGCAGCCGGCGGTACTGCCAACTATGATCGCAAAACATTACAATTGTGTACACATATGCTCACATGGTTCCAAATTGTTGATAGTTTTCCTTTTCTTGGTATTTTATTACTATCATTAGACAAATAAAGGACTTCATGGGTCAAAGATCATATGCAAATATTCCAGAAATCGTGATATATGATAACAAACAGTTGTATTAGTAGTTTGGAAAACATTAACAAATAATGTTATTGGCTACACATCGATAAAAACTAATTATGTTATTGATAAAGAAGCCCCAAGCGATTTAACATTTCGCTCTGCGATGTCCGTACGGAGTCAGCGTGTGACGTCATCCTGGCCAAACGAATATCAACACACATTGTCATTCCATAGCAACGCAGAACATCTGCGTACGTTAAAGGTTTATACGTTGCAGTGGGAAAAAAACCAACGAACTAGGGTGTGACATCAGTTTCATTATTTAAAACACCATTAAAACAGTGCAACATATATTGATTTTAAATAATAGCTGGCGTAGATTGAGAGTTGTGCTGCGACAAAATCGGAAAGCCAAAGCCAGAGCAAGCCAACACAAAGGCGAGACAGCTCTACTCAAAAGTTAGATCGACACAGTATATATATATATATATATATATATATATATATATATATATATATATATATATATATATATATATATATATATATATATATATGACAGTATCATTTGCTTAGCGCTTAAACTTAGTCACATCGAGATATATATGTTATTAGTGACAGTTGGATACAATTATTAAATGACCTTTACCAACTGTTCTTGTTCAATTCCTATAGCAAACGAGCTCAGGGTTCTGCCATTAAGCATCAGCAAGGTATAAATATATATATATATATATATAATTAAGATCAAACAATCGAGTAACGCAAAGACAAAGTCGGCCGCTGGCCCAACTTCCAAGCCTAGGCTAGGGCTGGGTTAGACTCGACGACTGTGTCTACTACAGCTTGTACAAACTAAACATGGAATATAAAAACAGTTTGATAAATAAATATGCACGGTACTACCAAAACAACACTATTGTAAATACATTTACGCTATTTTTTTATCCCGGGCATTTATTTACTGGGGCGTGAATCCGAAGGCTTCGGCCAAAATAAATCAGACCTGGTTTGACACAACTTGCTGTCGCTACTAACTTCATTTTTGTGACTGTGACCGCGTTGTTGACTCGTACATTTACAGAATGACTCGAACAGATAAGTTTATGTCAATTGTACCGTCAGAATCGCCGTCGCTTGACATTTTGCGTGATCGAAATTTTGCTAAAAAGTAAGTGCCTTTGAACCGACGTAGGCGAAGTTCGTTTGTTTCGCCAAAATGATGTCAGGCGGCTTGACATCTACCGACAAAAATCCACAAACTGGTTTCGGAAAGTCCCTTCGGGAATTTAGGTATATCCCCCGTTTTATGACTAAATTAATGTAACTTTTTACAATTACATGACTGAATATGAATAAGGGGATGCAGTTCTATCCTGAACGAGTGACAAATAAATAAATGTATCCCACCTACGCATATGATCTTTAAGTAACATTTCCAATTACCAATTTGCATAGTTATTCGCAATCCGTTATATCATAAGGACTTCCTGTCGCTCGTTTCCTGCATTTTTCAGTTTCTAATACAATCAAAACTAAATATTCTTTGACATGACATTATGAGAAAACACATGATCAACCATAATATATTAGTCGGTAAAACTGATATCATTGTTATAACAATATTATATAACAATTTATATATATATATATATATATATAAAAGTTAACAATATATATACACATATTACATATTACTAAACGTGGATGCAAAGACATATACAGTCATCAACAACTGTCTGGTGGTTCGTTGATGGCAGGCGAGATATAATCGCAAGTATGACTGAAATGGCCTAGGTTGTCACTTATTGTGTTTTTCTTTCATTATGCATTCTCATGATATTGAGACGTGATGGCGAGCCAAATGAAGGGCTATTGTGATTCATAAGATTGATGCCGTAGCAAGTAGTTTGCGCGTAGAGCCCAATCGTTTCAATACACATTACTAATAAAACAATAGGAACTACTGACATGCCCCATTAACTTTGTGTTGTTAAATAGTTAATAATGTTAGGACATGATTATATATTTATAATGCTAATGAATAAATTTCGTTTCGTCTATAAAGCTAGCAATATGTATTAAGGACTCCTGTATTAAGATAAAATATACAAATTAATGGCCAATCAGAATTAAAGCTCTGATTGGGGAAACACACATTACGTCACACGATCAAGCATATTACAAGCATTCGTCATATTACAGAACTATTATGGGAATCTGAATTTTCTTAGGTTTGCCTAAGTAAGACTTCACCATAATAACCCCCAAAGCAGGCAGCAACCATTATTTACATAATACATAGAAACACCCGCGACTATTGCATAGAACACATGACCACAGCAACCATTACAGAAAACTTGCAATACCGGATACCCTATTCTCTCCGGAAATCGCGGGAAATCAGTGTTCCTATACATAGACACCATGTACTCTTTAGATAATACATAGAAACACCGGCGACAATTGCACAGAACATATGACCACAGCAATCATTCTAGAGAACTTGCAATACCCTATTCTGTCGGGAATTCGCAGAAACGCTGTGTCCCTATGCATATACACCACGCACGCACGCACCCACGCACGCACGCACGCACGCACGCACACAGGGAAACACCAAGAAAATGCTGGTTGTCTATGGAAATGAAACACGTCATCAGTCGTCTAGGTCGAGCAGGTAGTTCTGCATGTTGGCGGCGTCCGACCATGCCGGATGCTTGGCGCCGTCCATCTCCGTCGCCAGCTTGTTGTCAGACCTGGAAACACATATATATTTTCTCTGATGCGCGATCAATACAAAGAAATTTCATTCGCCGATTTGTTTAACGTGAAATTATTGAATTTCAAGTATTAGCAAAAATGCGCATCCTCCGGACGGGATAACAGTGACTGTAAAATGTCACGATACACAACTTTATAACAGAAATATCCACCAATGCCTTGGTACACGGTGCTGCCAGTTAATATATTGATGGCTTCTTGAATTAGCGACGTTATACTGCCAGTTATACAACGGGTAGCCGTGATTATATCCACTCGACGTTCACAAACTTTAATACATGATTCTCAGAAGGAGGCAGCCGTGATATATGTATCAACTCATACAACACACGGTTGTCTCGTTCTGAGAATCCAGCTGACATTTGAATCATTTCGAACACGATCGAGTACGCGCGTTGGTGATTGTTCTAATTTACGTAATCTGCGTCAAACGTCCGCATCTATACGAATGCTTCGAGATACCGGCCCAGCAGCATATTTACAAATGTAGGAAATGACTTGAGCTTGAGTTTGAGTACGCCTTATAACCTCGGGCCCTGGTTGGTCTAGAGAATTTTACCGTGATATATCAACTCATATAACACGCGGTTGCCTCGTTCTGAGAATCCAGCTGACATTTCAATCATTTCGAACGCGGCCGAGTACGCGCGTTGGCATAGACACGTGGTTGTTCGAACGCTTTCCTTGTTTTCTGTGATTGTTCTGATTTACGCAACATGCGTCAAACGTCCGCATCAGTTTTTTACCGTACGAATGCTTCGTGAAACCGGCTCATTGTATGACGTAACATTGGACAATAAAAAGACGCATGACGTTGCCAACAACTGTAGGTAATTGTTCCCACAGCGTTACGGACAGTTATACGTAATAACTACAAAGGGTAATTCTATTGTTCATGAAAAGGGTAATAGCTGGGTGAATTTCGAAAACATACTTACATACTCATGTTGGATTCTAATAAGATTGTTTGTACGAAGGAACGACACAGCATGGCGACAGAAGACGGACAGCAATAGAACCGTCGACATACCTCAAATTGTGAGACGTGCCGCCGATGGTCGCTTGGCAGTCCGGGCACTTGGACTCTTCCGTGGCGCCTCCGCATTCTCCAATCGCGTAGATGTGCCCTGTTTCACGTACACAAACATATATTAGATTCGTTGCGTGACTGATACTTCTAGATAGCATAAATGTAATATATTCCGGATATAATCAACATATCAGTGCAGCCATATCGACATAATATCGACACACTTTTGAACTAATATTGCTGCAGAATTAATCCAATCATATTGAAAACGCCTGGAATAATCTTGAACTGCCAATTATATTAACTGTTCTCATTTAATTTTAAAAGTCCACTCGTTGTGGATACGTCATATAACTAGTTAAACATTATTTGGAGAATACAGACATTAACCGCCCCTTAATATGTACGTGCATCGAATACAAATGTTTGTGTGCAACCCCATTCTCCCCCTCTGTCCAGCGAGGACACACACGTACCATTTGGACATTTGAACCAATGACCTTTCGCCAGTCCGACAGCCTTGACCACCTGTAGCTTCTCAACGTCCGTGAGCTGACAACTTCTGACCGCCTTGCGCACCTCCTGCAAGGTTAAGCCGGCCGCCTCCAGCTGTTCATCACTGAGAGACGTGCCGCCTGTCAGGAGTTGAACGGTCGCGTCAAAGCTAGTTGACAGTGACTTGGAAACATCCCCAGTCCCCTGTCTCATCCGTTGACTCAGCTGGCCGGCTGTCACCCTGAGTGTCAGTCGCGTTGTCTCACGACTCATTTCTGTCTGCTCCTGCTCGGTGAGCCGACGGCGTGAAGTCAGCGCCCACTTCTGCAGAGCGTTCATCTCTTCGACCAGCTGCTCGTCTGTTATGTCAGACATTGCTTTACGGAGTTTCAGCAGCACCAACAACAAGTTGGTGATGTTCTCAAGGCACGTGGCTTCTTCGAGGCATAGACCAGCATTCTTCATGCAGAGTTTGATATCATTTATTTTACGTACGACAGGTCGACTTCTAAGCTTGACGTAGATAAACACACTTCGCATATGTACAGTTTCCAGAGCAGTCGATACGCGTTGTTTCGCCGCTTTTATCTTCACCTGATCACCAATAATGCGACTCTTCACTTCTTCGATGTCAGCTAGTGTTCTGTTGACAATTGTCCCATAACGTCGGCTGCGTCGTACTGGAGTCTTGCACTTGGGACAACATTTCAATTGGATGTCGACGGTGCCCTCTGTCGAGCGTTCCGATAGTTCCATCCACTGGTCCATTCCTCCGACCTCCAACACGTGGCCGCAATCTTCAAGCTGGACGAATCTGGCACCGGGGTCTTCTTCGGTACCGAAGAATAACTCACACACCTGGGAACAATAAATCTCTTGTGAGCGCGTTCTCTGAATCATATTCTTAATTCTGTGTCACAATCTCAAATTTCTAGATGATGTTTACGCACTAATCATACTTGTTCGGTTTACAGTACATATACAAAATTACAAAAACAAAAAATCCCTTAGAAATATTCCAAACTCATAGATATAGAATGTAACCGGTCATGCATAACATTTAAAGAACAAGCTTTTTAAAATAGATTTGTTATATGTAATATGCTATATGTTGTATGTTACTATATGTAAACAAAAGAGAAAATAAGACAACAAAATATTTGTTTCATCTATGATAGAATTCTTGTCGTACTTGTAATTTGCGTGGAAGACACAAAGTGCCGTTCTAGAGTAAAACTGCAAATGGTAAAAGAAATAATACGTCATTTTTCAAACACGTCAGTCAGATTATATGTATAGGAAACTAACTGCAACCATTCGTACCTGATCGCGGTTGCAGACACCACACGTGTCCGGACACGGCTCCCCGCACATCCCGATACACTCGTGTCCGCACTTGAGGCGCTTCTTGCAGCCGTGAGGACACCGGGGCCGGTCACACTGCTCGTGACACAGCTTGCTGCAACTGTAGTGTGGACAGCGCCACGAACACGGCTCCACACACGGCTGACACGGCTCGCCACACGGCTGCATACACACACTGTGTATGCAGCGGTTCTGACAATTCTGTCCGCACGGAGGACAGGTGGCAGAGCAGACGTCGCGACATGAGTGACCGCACACCAGGCTACGGCCACAGCGATGGCTGCAGGGCGTGTGCAGGCGACCTCGGTGGCAACTGAAGCATGTGCCGCTACAGGGGTGCCCGCAAGACAAGGTTGCCTCGCACGGCTGAGGACACTCGGTGCGGTTGTGGCAAGGAACCGTGACTGTGTGACCGCACGGGAACTGGCGCCGCACTTCCTGGACACACGACGTTGTGTGAGGGTCGCCACAGACCTCAGCACACGTGTGTCCACACGTCAAGACGTGTTCACACGGAACGAGACACCTGAATGTGGCGGGATCCTTGTGACATGGAACATTCTGTGTGTGTCCGCAGGAGGGTATCACCTTATCAAGCAACACGACACATTCGCCGCATGTCTTGTAACATATCCGAGGGCACACGTGACCGCGGTCACACAACACCTTCGTGCACGGCTTCAGACACTCGTACTGTTCATGGTTGACATCGTACGGGTGACAACGCAGCGCGCACACGTGACCGCACAGAAGACGGGCCTCGCACCTCCGCAGACACCCTCCGTCGGGGGCTCCTCTGAACCCTTCAGCCGTCGACACATTCAACCTCTCCTCGTCAGGGTGATTTTGACAATACAACCCGAGTTCCTCGCCGATGGCGCCAGCGCTGTTCAGTGACTCGACTATTTTCTTCCACAGTTTACTCTTCAAGGCGAACATCTCAAAGTTTCCGACGACGTAGAATCCGACACGGGCCCTCGAGAGAGCGACACAGACGCGGTTGTCCTCGGCAAGAAATCCAGTTTTACCATCGTCGTTGCTACGCACAAGAGACAGTAGGATGATGTCGTTCTCCTCGCCTTGATAGTTGTCGACGACGCAGACACGAACGCCATCGAAGTCTTTATTGGGCATTCGCTTGCGCAGCTCAAACAGCTGTCCGGTGTAGGCCGTCAACACAGTGATCTTCTCCGCCAAGTGGCCCTGCAATAGCAGGTAGCGACACAAGGCGGCGACAAACGCCGCCTCGTGTTCGTTCCGGTGACTCATGCCCTCGTCATCATGCTGCTCCTTGTGGGAGTGCTGCAGGAAGAACACGTTCCTCGACACGCCCTTCACCTGTCCGCGGTCACACACGCAGGGGTCGTCGCGCAGATTGGGGTAGATATGACGCAGAAGCACCGAGATCTCGGGTCGCATCCTGTGTTGGTACTCCAGTGTCTCACACGGCACGCCGTTGTTGACCATGCGCTCGAACAGCGAGATGTTGAGGTTGTACCTCCGCGCCAGCCTGTACACGTTGGGATTTGGTCGCAGCTGCTGGTGGTCACCGATCAGGATGAGGTGCTCGCAGCTTCCGTTGATCGCTGTCACGATGTGAGACTCGAGAACTTCGGCCGCTTCCTCCACGACGATGATCTTTGGTCGAAGCTCCTGGAGCAGCGTCCGATTCTTCGCTGCCCCCGTCGTTGTCATGCCAAGTACTGTTGCCTGACGCATGATGAGCAGGTTGATCTGTCCGTCTACCTCCTTCAGTCTGTCGGCGGCCATCTGATATTGTATGGCGTTGTCTGACATCGTCTTTCGCAGGTCACGTCGGTACTCGCCGATCCAGTGTCGGTACAATCTCCATCGCTGCTGGAGTGGAAGTTTCCAAATGTCGACGATTTTCCTCGAGTCTTCTTCTGACAACTCGTCAGTCAGCCGCATGTTCCGTTGGAAAACTTTCTTTTGTTTCTTCTTTGCTTGTTGCTGCTGCCAACCGTTATCGTGTGGGGAATAGACGAGTTCTTTTTCGATGCGCTCTTGTTCTGCGTTGTGTCGGTTCTGGTCGCGTTTCTTGTCGTCGGGTCTTCGCTGCTGCTCTAGATGCATTGCTTCATCATGTGCCTGCATTTGCTTGACATCTAACGCCAGCCATTTGGCCATAAGCTGTCCTTTCCTAAGTTGAGTGAAGTGTTTGTCATGCATATATATACTCACTGCTTCGATTCGGATCAAGTGACTGTACGTGGTGGTGAGGCGACACGTGGCCTCTACGATACTATGTTCACAGTTTTCCATGTCGCTATAAGCTTCAGCACGGATCTCGGAAATTCCACGCGGAAGTCTGCTATCCCTATATGCCAACGGTCGCTTGTTTTGTAACGAAAAGGTCCGAATGAGTTCGCTCTGACTGCGCCCACCGACTCGTACGATGCCGTTCTTCTGGAAGGCGTGGATACCCTCGAGGAACTGGTCGAGCGCGTGGTTTGTCAAGCACACGACTAGGATTGGAAGCGACTTCGTCAGATCATCGTCCCCAGCAGCATTCCAGACATGCTGATTACGCAGCAGTGTCTGCACCACCTTCAGGCCGATGTGTGTCTTGCCGGTTCCTGGCGGACCCTGGATGACGACAAACTCCCGAGTGAGAGCCGCCTGCACCGCCCGCAGCTGACTCTCGTCCAGGCCCAGCGTCTCCTTCGGCGGCCATTGCTCCAGCTGCAGAACCGGTACTGATGTTGCATTCTGGCCTCCACTGCAGTCCAGTTCTTCTTCTGACGCGTTTGTGTCTGCTGCTGCTACTGCTGCTGCTGCTGCTGCTGCTGCTGCTGCTGCTGCTGCTGCTGCTGCTGCTGCTGCTGCTGCTGCTGCTGCTGCTTCTCTATCTCTGCCTCGCGATGCCCCCAACCTTCGCAGCTTGGCTTCCTCTTTATTCTCCGATGTAGTGTCTTTCATCAGACAACTCAAGTCGTACTTCATTTGTTCTTTCCCATCCAGGTACGACGGTGGCTTCATCTCCACCTCGCCGTAAACGACGTAATTCTGGAAGGGCAAATCGGGCTCATCCAATTCTTCCTTCTCCTGAATGCTCTGAAGTCCCTGCAAGATGTGTCGGTACGCTCCAAAGGACGCCGTGGGTTCTACCATCACGTATGTCTCCTCACGTGACGTGTCCGGCAGTCCGCGTATATTCTCAAAACGCAAAAAGACTTCCCCGAGGGCAAGACCCTTCGCATCGCGTTCGTGAACTGTGGCAAAGGAAACCGTCTGGAAGCCATTCTTCGAGAGGCAGACCATCGAGCTATAGTTTAGACGTTTACTATCCGCCCAATCGACTTTCTTTAGTCGCGAAACGTCAAACCGAATACGAAGCGCAACAGAGTTATTCAAGCAGACCGGCTCAACAACGTGAACATTCCGATAGACGCGGATATCGTTGAAGCCTCTGACAGTGCCCTCTGCCTCCGTGTACTCACGAATGCCATCTCGTAGTGGTGACATGAAATCCTCTCGCAGCAGCCGGAACTGCACGTCCAGATAATGGTCGAGGTCTTGGTACGCACCACGGACTTTGTTCACGCGTAGAAACACCTCGCCTCGTAAGTGCAGATCGGCCAGCGTCGGACATATGGACAGGGATCGGAAACTCTCTGGTGGATTTACGTAGTCAGCCGGCATTTCGTCCACCGATAACCTGACGGCTACGTCCCGATTAGACATCTCCGTTTTTATCCTATTCATTTCTGTCCAGATTGCCTCGATGTTCTTGTTTTCTTCCTTTGGTTGTCTAGCTGGTAACGCGAGCGATCGTTCGCGGAGTGATGCTACGACACATTCGATAGCAGCAAACGATGGACGCAACATCATATGACTGCCACTGGGCATGCGCACGACAAGTTGCCAGAAAAGTGTCAGCAGATCGCGGATACATGAAACGTTATACGATGAAGGCGACGACAACATCCGGGTAACGCACGATGTCACGTGATGACTAAGGAAGTTTGACGTGCGCAGCATGTTGAGCAACTGAAGTACATTGGCGGGTGACGTCTTGCATGTGCACGCCTTGGCCATTACAGCTATCGCCAGTTCGACCATGTCCGGTCTAACATCAACAGCATTTAGCAACACGGGAAATCCGCTGCTCTCGCAGACTAACTCGTATATTATTGTTTGTGCATTTCCACTGCTTAGATCTGAAAGTTTCCTGTACCCAATGGGGTACGTTCTTGCCTCGTGTGGCGCTTTGCCATATCTACAATTGGAAATCGTCATTGTGTAATCACATATTATGTATGTACATACTTTCCTACATATATAAATGCATATAGCGAACGTGCTGGTGTAATAATGTAGCGCATTTAAGTAATATTGCTATGCAACTCTTAAATATGTGAAAGATATAAATGTGTAACATTACAGATTAACAAACCATTGCAATAATACGTTTCGTATAAAGACACCACGAATGGTAAATCACAGTATTGTTTATAATAATAATAATAATAATAATGTCTAATGTTTGAACCTACCGTTGTCTCTGCCTTCTTTGTTGATCTACGTTTGGCATATCCCACTTAGTGCCCTTCCGTTCCTCCGATGTGGGCTGGTCCAAACTAGGATACGGCAATGTGGTGGTATATCGCCCCGAACTTCCCTGTCGTCGGCATCGATCCATGTTTGCTGGAACTTTCCGTGGCTTGTTCTCCGAGTCACGCTGTGGCCCCCTCCGCCAAGGCTGGTCACTACTAGGATGCGGTTCTGTGGTGGTATATCGTTCCGAACTTCCCTGTCGTCGGCGTAGATCCATGTTTGCGGAAGCGTTGCGTGGCTTATACCCCGTGTCACGCTGTGGCCCCCTCCGCCTAGGCTGATCACTACTAGGATGCGGTTCTGTGGTGGTATATCGTTCCGAACTTCCCTGTCGTCGGCGTAGATCCATGTTTGCGGAAGCGTTGCGTGGCTTATACCCTGTGTCACGCTGTGGCCCCCTCCGCCTAGGCTGATCACTACTAGGATGCGGTTCTGTGGTGGTATATCGTTCCGAACTTCCCTTCCGTCGGCGTAGATCCATGTTTGCGGAAGCGTTGCGTGGCTTATACCCCGTGTCACGCTGTGGCCCCCTCCGCCTAGGCTGATCACTACTAGGATGCGGTTCTGTGGTGGTATATCGTTCCGAACTTCCCTTCCGTCGGCGTAGATCCATGTTTGCGGAAGCGTTGCGTGGTTTAAACCCCGTGTCACGTTGTGGCCCCCTCCACCTAGGCTGATCACTACTAGGATGCTGATATATGGGGCTATGTCGCTCCGTATCTTGAGGCTCTTGTATAGCGTATGCTCCTTTTTCTACAGCACCTACACTTTCCAGTGTGGAACTTTTTCGCGGCACTCGGAGTCCCGGTTGGAAGACTTCGCTACCTCTTTGTCGCGACCCATCTCGCTGTAATTCTGACTCAGGCTGATATCGGCGTCCATATCTGACGTCTTGTGTTGGCCCGTCCATGGGCGATATACATCGACGTCTACTCGGTGACCCCCATCGAAAGTCTCTTCCTCGAAGACCTTGCCCCTGTGCCGTGGAGTCGTCTATGTCACAACCTTGTGACTTAGGTCTGACGTCGGCCATGCCTCTGCGAAATAAGACAATTCAGTGTATTTCTTACTTTTTAGAGACGAATGATCTGGGTGGGTGGGTGGGTGGGTGGGTGGGTGGGTGGGTGTGTGGGTTGGTGAGTGGGTGGGTGGGTGGGTGGGTGGGTGGGTGAGTGGGTGGGTGGGTGGGTGGGTGGGTGGGTGGGTGGGTGGGTGGGTGGGTGGATGGGTGGGTGGGTGGGTGGGTGGGTGGGTGGGTGGGTGGGTGGCCACGCCGCAGTGTTCCCGGTGGCAAAACTAAAGCAACCAACAACACCCCCATCCGTGTACCAACCAACACGTGTGCTCTTCCAATAGCGAACACAAACATTTGCGGTGATAACAAAGTCGGCGGCGGACTGACACATGCCATCTGTGTTCAATGAAATATGTAAGAATATTATAACATGATGGGAACTGGTTTAGGAGAAAAACGGACGCAGTAAACATCCATCGAACGAAACCTTGAACTGAGACGTCGACCAGAAGCGTCCACCATTCCTTCTCCAGCTTGTTTCACATGACCGTAGTCATGTGACGCATAGTGACGTCAGTCCGCCGACGAAAGCCGACTGAGTCAGTCGAAATATTCGGAGAATACAAAGACATTCATTCAGACGTAAATAACATGTGTAATGCAACGTTGTATTGTTCTCGCATAAGTATAATCAACAGCACACACACGCACGCACGCGCGCGCGCGCGCGCGCGCGCACACACACACACACCTTGTCCACGGCCTAAACAATGGATTGGTCTTCTTAAGCTTTGTATCTGATGTTGCTGCAAACTTAACCCATTTAGGCCCCAGGATTTTATTAAAACATGTTCCCAGCATTTCTGGCAATTTCGAGCGATTTTACTTCCTTCAAAAATCTGTAGAAAAAACTATTCAATATTGACAATTACAAGTTGTGTTTAGTTTGAAGAGTAGTAATTTCTCCACATGCTTGTATACATAGAAATAGGATATATTAATAAAATGTTGATATTTGATCACAATTAGTACATTTGTTAAAACTTTGAAATTTGCGACTGACAATGATCCCATGCTATAACCCTATGCAACTCAGCGAAGAAAATGTAGCTATATGTGTTAGCTTTGCACCACTGAAAACATTATAAAATTCTGACGGTTATTTTTCAGGTTACACCATATTTTATCATTACAAATATAGAAATAAAAATGTTCGAGATAGCGTGAACAAAACTGATGAAAATCAAGATTTCCGAAAGGGCAACACATGCACGTAACGAGCTGTTGTTGTTGTTACAAAATGTATCCGCTAGGGTGTGGCAAAATTTGTAGCGTTTAGTTCAGTAGTTATTCGCCAGGATTTGAATAGAGGGTCCTGTATGCGGCCTGCGGCGGCCGTTCCAGAACTGCACAGAGCGGCCGGCCGCGGCCGTTGTGGGGTCTAATGGGTTAATAACATCGCATTAGTTCGTCAATGCACCCAGACAGCTGGGTTTGTATTCGGAGTTGTAAAGCGAGTCCAAATGAACAAAGCCCATGTTGTCTGCACAACAATTGATAAATTGGAGCGTTACAATCGTACAATGTTACTCAGGCGTCGACTAAACACGAGAAGTTATACAACACTGGATCACGCCTGTTGCCTTTCCGCATACATATATGCGCCCTTTCTGTGTACCGGATACACATTCGTGATAGCGTGCGCCGTTAAATATTGACCTTTTAAACTAATTGAAATATCCCACAGAAGTGGAGATACAGCTAAAACTGAAATGACATGATTTGACGACGGCTATATTAGATTACACCGGTTTCAAATTCAAGCTGCGATTGGCACCGTGAGAAGAGAAACATTGAAATAAAAGTTGGAACTTTCAATCATATCTTGTGTGCATGCGCTATATATAAATGTTGCACAATGTTATTTTTTATTCGATTAATGGGTTGGTCACACTCTAAGAAAACCGCCATCAATCATACATGCACTCACATGGAACCCCTTAGGGAAGAGAAAAAGACTAGAAACACCTGGCGGCGAGACCTTGAAGCAAAAACGAAAAAGATGGGTTACACCTGGAACTAAATTACTAAGATGGCACAAAACATGAGATATTTCAGAACTTTTGCGATGCCACGTGCTTCCAGCGAGCAAATGGGCCCAAGTTGGAGTATTATTATCTGCATAAGTATTCTCGCTAAACGTCACAGAATACCGGGTAATCATGTATTATATTAGCCTAAATTATTTAAGCCGCTAAATAGCATTCTTACCTAATTTTTCTATGTTAATGCACTCATTGAAAACCACGGCTGATGGAGTTATGGGCCGTATTGTCCCAGGAAGAGGGAGTTATGGGCCGTATTGTCCCAGGAAGAGGGAGTTATGGGCCGTATTGTCCCAGGAAGAGGGAGTTATGGGCCGTATTGTCCCAGGAAGAGGGTCTTCTTGGGGCAAGACGGTATTTTGGGGGTACCTTGGTACTCTTCTAATTTACAAATGCAACTGATATGAACACCTTAAAGTGAAACCAAAGGCATGTTGGAGTCCTTTGCACCTATAAGAGTACATAAAAACTAACCATTTGCAACTACAATCAAGAATATCACGCAAGTGTTTAACTAAATATACCTCGTTGAACAATGAAAATCTTTTTTGCATGGGCAGCGCCATATTTGTTTAGAAGCATACGTCAAGAGTGCTGACTAGGTTTCCCACAACTCCTTTAAACGTCTGATCGTAGACGTAGACGATTTTAGTCACATACTTGCCAATAAGTTTGGACATGCTGTTTGCGTCTAAAATCAACTTATTTGGCAAGATAGTCCATTGATTCATTGCTTACTAACTGCCTCGCCTTCCGATTTGACAGTTCTCTTGTCATGATCGAGTGTTTGCGTTGTATCGAAGCCTTCGGCTGAGGTACATGCTGGACGATTGTCGGTACCGCTTCAGGCTTTAACGTTCTCCATCGCCGACGTTTTGAGGGATCTTGACAAATTAGTTGATTAAAAATATATCAACCTCAAAACATGACTCTTCGAAATGGACCGAACAAAGTCTAACATATCGCGTGGGCTTCCAACCAGCCCGCCCACAATAGTGAATTCATTGCTTCACTACTGTCTGTTTTTCCAGAGGAAATAAAAAAAAGACAACTCTCTATACCTCACTGAATCATGCTTACATACGAATGCTGCACAGTACAACATTGTAAGAGTTCTTGCTGCGTGTAAATCCAATAAACAAGCATTTGCATTTGTTAACAAGCCAGCAATCCACGCGTACTTTGCTGTAAAAACGTGCATCGTATAGTGTAATAACTTGTCCCACTTACGGGGCTAATCGTTACAGTCGACCGCGCCTGGGAAACTTCACATATCTACCTAACTACAATATGGAAAATCAATGATATGGTACATTTTATTAACACGAATAATAAATTTAATGTATACGTTGACAGGAATAATGCATCTATCATACTTTTCACAAAACGTTACTATAACTGAAAATTGTAACTAGCCCCGGTCTCCCCTACAGTTTGGACGTTTTGGAGGGCGCTGCCCCAGGTTTTGTGTCGATTACAGGTCGAGCCAACACAATTACCAGTTGGCAAAGCGGTAGAATATCTCGAAGTGATTTCATGCCGCGCCGTAGGTAACATTGGAAGGATCATGCCTCAGTTAGACTTCCTGGTGTGTTACACTTCCTTGTGTGTTACACGAATGTAGGGCACAGTGATTTTAGATATGCGTAATTAAAAAAAAATCATGTATGTAAATAAGATGATGACAACGGCAGGTAAGAAGTTTAAGAATTTGTTATCGTCTCGTTTTCTTATAATTGTGCAAAACGATAACATGGTCACCAATGGGAAACATAACAGTAGGCTGAACCCTGGAGAATGACCAGTGGTCGAAGCTTACCAGCAATTGTCGGTGGCTCAGCTTTGGCGGCGGACGAAGTGTGCGATAGTCTTCCGATGAGAAGCGCTGACTGTCACTGACTGGCGGTTACCAACTACAAACGGTTCGAAGGGCTCCGTGCCAATTTCCAAGTGAGCGTCTACTCGCTACACGCGTCACGGTTTTGTTCCGGGTACGTAACTCCAGTTAATTTTGGAATGTTAACCGGGTTTTATTCATACTGTGAGATTTAAGTAGGTCAAGACTCGGACTAAAGTCGTGACACGTTTAGCGATTTCCAAGAAATCGCGTAGACGCTTACTTGGAAATTAGCACTGTATTGTATTTATCTTATCAACTGTGACGTCGGAGTGCTTATTTAAATTTTGCAGTATTCGTATGAAACAAAATATGCAGCAATATTTAATAATATCGTCTTTTCAAGCTACAAACAAGTTCCAAAATTACATGGCTCATCGACTGTACACGATTGTTGATCTGTGTAGCCCAATCGCGTCATATATTCGCCATTACTCGGCCAACTTAATTGGTGCAACAAACAAAAAACTAGTTGCGTGACGTCGCGTCGCGTCGTAAATATGTGCCGGTCGAGGAAGAACTCTAGCTGTGCGTGCGTGCGTGCGTGCGTGCGTGCGTGCGTGCGTGCGTGCGTGCGTGCGTGCGTGCGTGCGTGCGTGCGTGCGTGCGTGCGTGCGTGCGTGCGTGCGTGCGTGCGTGCGTGCGTGCGTGCGTGCGTGCGTGCGTGCGTGCGTGCGTGCGTGCGTGCGTGCGTGCGTGCATATCACATCACAACAGCTTTCGTCTAAGCAATGCTACTTCTGTTGAGAAAACGAATTTTAATCAAGCTTCAGTATTATGTTCAGTTTGACACAACACGGAAATACTCGCGGGTCCACAGGCACACAATTTTGCGTACGTATATATATATATATATATATATATATATATATATATATATATATATATATATATATATATATATCTACCACACATATACTCAGGTATGCTAGGTGATATGCCAAGTGATCAAGAAATTACACTTACTGTGTAATAAACGATCAAAATTTACAAAACCAAACATCAGTAGCCAAGGCTTCGAGATGTGTGAACTTCTCAAGAACTCCGTTTGGCGGCGCCACTATAACTGACGGTGCAACTAGTGGGGTTAGACCACACCCCGATTTTTACATAGGCAGCCATTGTAACGTTCCTTTGTATTCCTGGGGAAATTGTCTTTATAATGTCAATAATGGTATATATTATGGTATGTGGTAGATATATGTGGAGAAGTTTGGCGGTTATACTTGACCGTTTTCATGGTTATTTGGGGTGCCGGGCTAAAGTGCAAAAGTACCCAATTTTGTGTGTTCAACAATACGTCTTGGAAAAACGTCTAACAGCTGCCACACGTACAGGTTTTCAGCGTTCGTTGAGTTGTTGGATTGAATACTTCATCTATATAAGCAGTTAGGTGTGACTTCGAACTTCTATGAAATATTCAGTACAGAACAACGACAAATATGGTAATAGCAACTACTACACGTAGTTACATTAGCGGTACGATAAACGCATTGCTGCTAAGGTGCGCAGCAGGCATGGGGCAATTAACATGTAAAGTTAATTAAATTACAGTTAATTCAGAAATGTTCCAATTAAATTAAATTACCTCACACATTTCTCAGGTCAATTAAATTAAATTAAATTAACCTCCCAAATTCTTAAATTAAATTAACTTTAATTCAATTACCAATTAAATTATGTTTTGGTAGAAATGCAGATAACATTCATGTGTAATTTCGGACAGCCAACACGGATTTGTGAGGTGTAGAAGCACAGTTTCTAACTTAGATTGTTACTTGAACTCCATTTCTGAATCTATTGACAACAAGAAACAAGTTGATTGTGTTTACTTGGACTTCAGTAAAGCCTTTGATTCAGTGTGCCATCAACTGTTCATTCACAGGCTTAAATCATTTGGGTTATCTGGGCAATGCATATAATGGTTGAAGCCCTACCTTCTCAACCGAAAACAAAGTGTGGTACTCGAAAGTAAAGCGTCTGACTGGAAGCCGGTGTTGTCCGGTGTACCACGAGGTTAACAAATTGGCCCACTTCTGTGTATCCTGTATAATAAAGATGATCTCACTAATCATGTTGATTCATGTGAAATGGCACTCTATGTTGATGATTCAAACTGTTTAGAGACATTTCGTCGGTGACCGATTGTCAGTCGGTGCAGAAGGATATGGACAGTGTGTGCAACTGGTGTGAGACCCGGCACCTCAAACTGAATGCAGACAAATGCTGCATAATGACTTTCACTAACAAAAAGAAATACTTATCTTTTGACTACATCATCTTAAGCCAGTCTCTACCCCTGGTCACCGCTGTCAAAGATCTCAGAGTCACGTTGACTAGTAATTTGAATTTTAAAGATCATAATTATTAGTCGTAATGTTTCTAAAGCTGTGTGATTTTATTAAGAGCGTTTGCACAACATTTATTGATGTACAAGCTTTGCTGTCCTTGTATATATATTTTTTCAGAAGCCAGTTGGAGTATTGCAGTGTTATTTTCGACAAAATCGAAAACAAATCATTAAGTATCAGTGTTACAAATCCAAAATACAGTACACCACTGACAATTATCCTGCACTTTGCCAACATTTTAGACTACCATCCATTCAACACCGTAAGCAAGTTGCAGATCTGATCTTTCTACATAAGTGTGTGCACTCTCGTCTAGTTTCGTCCTATCTGGTAGGAAATATCCAATATCATTTTCCTGCGAGATCTCTGCGAAACTACACTCCTTTTAGAATTTCCAATAGCAGAATCAACATTAGAAAATACTCAGTTTTAAATAGATGTATGACTACTTTCAACACATTGTATTTAACTAAACCCACTTGTGATATATTTATAGTAGCCAATACCTTCAGATCTATAATTTTAAAACATATCTATGTATAATGCTAATGTCTTAGCTTGCTATGTTAGTAATGTCAGTATTGTGTGGTTTTATACCCTTATTATAACTATTCTTATTGTTTTTATTATTAATACGTATTGCTCTAATATTTTGTTATCATTCATGTTACTGGGTCTTCGGACCTGTTGGAACTGAATACAATACAATATAATTAATTGTGCTATTACATAGTAAACGGGTCATTTAAACCTGTAAACAATCTTAATAAACTGCAAAATCATAATACATTAAAACTAGCTTTTTTATACATATATGATATACTGAAGATCCACATCCACCTCTTGCCAGGGAGGGGTGTCGAGTGGGTGGGTCGTGTTTTTCTCCATGGCTGGAGGGGCACTTTTTTAAGTTTTATTTAGGCTCCTAAACAATGCACCAGATTGCAAATGATTAGTTTGCTTTAAAAAAAATTGACACACAGACCCCCTATTAGATCGGTGCTTCCACGTATACCTAGCTACGCCCCCAGTAACGCAGAGTGTTATGTCATGCTTATATTGCTATGTATCCGTAACCGAATGTTTCCACTAGTGTTCTCTCAATATTTAAGGAAGGATAGTCTTTTACGTAATTTACATGTATTTGATATGCAAAGTAACTAAGTTATACTATATTCCCTCGGTTTCATCAGATAGAGTGCCTTAAAATAGTGTCCTAATATAGTAAGTAACAAACCTGTATTATGTTACGTTAATTAATTAATCAACATCTAATATCTAAAAATTCCTGACCCTACATTTGTGTCCTTTACGTCACGGACAATTAATTCAGTCGAACCATCTAATGTCAAACGAATTTGTTTTTACCGACTTGGACGATAGATTGTTTATGTGCGCTATGATATATTGAAAGTTATGCCAAACACGGTGCACTTGCTCCAAACAATATCAATAAATTCTGCATTATCCACCAAACGACAGAAGCGTATGCTTATTTTAAGTCTTTAGATTAGATACTAAATTATTTGTTAACTATATTTCTTCTTGTCTGCATGATTCGAAGATGAAAGCTGCCACTTCAAGAAACATGGCATTAACAAGTGGCTGCAAAAGTGACGATAAATTGTCATGAATACAAAAGCGGTCCGTTACGTCACAGTCGTTTATGTCATACTAATGGTGACGTAAAAGACGTCGTGTTTTAATATGCTCAAGGTATAAAGTGCTCAAGGTGTGTGTGTGTGTGTGTGTGTGTGTGTGTGTGTGTGTGTGTGTGTGTGTGTGTGTGTGTGTGTGTGTGTGTGTGTGTGTGTGTGTGTGTGTGTGTGTGTGTGTGTGTGTGTGTGTGTGTGTGTGTGTGTGTGTGTGTGTGTGTGTGTGTGTGTGTGTGTGTGTGTGTGTGTGTGTGTGTGTGTGTGTGTGTGTGTGTGTGTGTGTGTGTGTGTGTGTGTGTGTGTGTGTGTGTGTGTGTGTGTGTGTGTGTGTGTGTGTGTGTGTGTGTGTGTGTGTGTGTGTGTGTGTGTGTGTGTGTGTGTGTGTGTGTGTGTGTGTGTGTGTGTGTGTGTGTGTGTGTGTGTGTGTGTGTGTGTGTGTGTGTGTGTGTGTGTGTGTGTGACGCAAGGAGACGAGGACACAGCTGAGAGGCTGCGATATTGTCCTCGGGGGGCAGTGAGCTAGCTGCTTGATGAGGATACATGTGAGAGGCTGCACTATTGTCCTCGGGGAGCAGTGAGCTAGCTGCTTGACGAGGACACATCCGAAAGGCTGCACTACTGCCCTCGGGGAGCAGTGAGCTAGCTGCTTTGGTGACAGCGAATTCGTGCTCTGCGTTGACGATAAAACCGATTGTAGTCGTGGCTGCAGCTGTAATGTTTGACGGGACACTTTATTGCAAGAAGAAGGCGAGTTTCGGAGATGACACGAATATCTACAACAAGAGATCACGTCGTTATCCGTTATTACTGTAGATTGGCACACATACATTGACACGCATGCGAATTCTGCCTTGTTATGGACACTCTGCAAGTATCGAGGCCCTGGTCAATCGGGGACAATTCTGCGTCGGTGGCATTTGTTAACATTGTTAGTGGTAGGACATTTTGTTTGTAGGATATCATTTATTGCATTAGTTAGTCATTTAAAACGATTATAAGATCAAACATTATTTGGTGAATTTGGGTGAACTGTAAGAGTATCCAAGATGGTCACTGTAACTGTACGTAGATCATACCTGAGCTAACTGTAACTAACTGTAGCTAACTGTAAGAGTATCCAAGATGGCCACTGTAACTGTACGTAGATCATACCTGAGCTAACTGTAACTAACTGTAGCTAACTGTAAGAGTATCCAAGATGGTCACTGTAACTGTACGTAGATCATACCTGAGCTAACTGTAACTAACTGTAGCTAACTGTAAGAGTATCCAAGATGGTCACTGTAACTGTACGTAGATCATACCTGAGCTAACTGTAACTAACTGTAGCTAACTGTAAGAGTATCCAAGATGGCCACTGTAACTGTACGTAGATCATACCTGAGCTAACTGTAACTAACTGTAGCTAACTGTAAGAGTATCCAAGATGGTCACTGTAACTGTACGTAGATCATACCTGAGCTAACTGTAACTAACTGTAGCTAACTGTAAGAGTATCCAAGATGGTCACTGTAACTGTACGTAGATCATACCTGAGCTAATTCCAACCTGGTCAAAGTATGACAATCTGCGATGCACCAGGTATTGTTGGAGAAGCTTGAAAATACTCCTTTTTAACTCTACGGAACATTACAGCTGAATTCGAAAACTCTAGAGTCTTCCCTTTTAATAGAGACGTTTTCCTTCACCTAGATTTTGTTCAATCATCTTTCACAGAACGTCCTGGGAGGACTTGGACGCCGATCGCCCACTTTGACGCCGAACGATCTTCGCAGAAGACGTCTACAGACTACGCCATTCAGACATGAGAGACGAATCAGACATGTTCTCCTCACTGAAGACAACTTTACCACTCAGACAAGGAAGATGAGCCATGCAGAAATAACTGCCTCACAGAAAATATCTACGACACCGAGACACGAGAGATGAATCAGAAGGGACCCAATTATAATAGCGCATTTAAAGCGACTGACTATCTAAAATGCTTTTTCAGTGTGTACACAAAGTTTAATGTTGTATGTACTATATGCCAAAATTTAAAAAAAATAGGAAAAATGTATTTACACGCGAAGCGCGTAAAAATTCGAAGTTTATTAGATGAGCGATCACATGGATTTGTGACGACAATGATGATATGGGTTTACGTTCAGTTAATGAATGTTTCAATATAGTTTCACTCGCGTTACTATAGCGAGTGATGGCGATGTAAATTTTCCAGAATAAAAGGTATAATGCAACGACTTCGAACCGCTAGCCTCTAGTGAACAACATGATCATCTTCGAATTCGGCTCTTTCGGAAACGTTTAGCGACGCCAGCAGCCTTTTACTTCGAACTTAATTACTTTCTGATCGAACCATGAAAACGACCAAATAGAGCTGCCAAACTTATCCGCATATATCTACTACCATACGCAATTACGCATACACATTTGTAATTTGTTATCGTTACATGGACGTAAGAGTAATGTTTTACCACGTGACATGTGTATATGCATGGTAAATATATGAGAAGTTTGGCGGCAACAGGTGGTCGTTTTCGTGGTTAGATCAAGAAATAAACATCGCAATTGCAGGAGTAGCGCCGACGGGTGGTGGTGATTTCGGCCCTCGGAGAATTCGGCACAACTGTCATTCACCGGGTTGAATTCACCGTGAGCCGACATCACCTGTATCCGCGCTGACAGCTCTTTGATAGCTCGCTTCGATCCTAGGTGGACCTTGGTCATCGATGCCCGTGTCGCTGCCTACCTACTATGGATTGGTGGCATCAACATAGCTTCCACTACTGGGAATAATGTGGGCACATCATCCCCTTTCAGCGGATTTTAGCACCCGGATAACCCAGGGCTGTACATTCTCTGGTCCGGATCGCAGTCGAAACAAGTTTTCTCGAGCGAGCTAAGTCGGCTGTGCTTCGTCGGCTTGACGCTTTCTTTTTAAATAAGTTTGATTCCGTAGGGAACTTAAACCAACTACCTGTTACTTTATTCTCACTACGGTTTGCATTGCAATCAAATGCCGCACAATAAACCATTATGACGCTCGCTTCTAAACAACTACAATCGCTGTCAACAGTTCGGTGAATTAATGAAAAGTCCCAGTCTCGTAGCACTACCTTATCATCAGTGACGTCACGTCGAAGCTTGCCGGTAAGCGCGGGGAAAATATACATAATCGATGCAGACCGGTAGAACAGAGTATTATTTGGAATTGTTGATTAATGGAATTCTAATTAATTTTTCGGTGTTGCGGAAATGGAAATATACTACAAGTTGTAATATAATACGATTTCAAGCAATCGTTGTTGTTATTCCCTTTAAGGAGATGCATGGGGCATTCTAGGGCTGTTGGCCGCTTAATTTTTTGAGCTTTTTCTTAACATGATGTGCTACTGCATGATGCATTAATGGCATAGTAAGCTAATGGGTGACTAAGCTTGTCCTAGATCCTATATATGCCACTGACAGGAGTCACAGGACCGCTTCAGACTCAGACACGAAAGGTGAACCGGACACATATTCACTTCACAGAATACGTCTACGCCACACATAAACATAGGAGAGGTGAACTAGGCATTCACAGAAGATATATACACCGGGTCACCGAGACAGGAGAGGTGAACTAGACGTTACCACTTCACAGAAGATATCTACACAACTCACCGCAAATATGGGCTAACATCGAGTACACGTTGTCCTGGATACTCGATTGTTCGTCGACAAATGTAGTGTAATATTATCCACTAGAGGAGCCACGGGTTATTTAGGGTAGCCTCCGTTGTAACACTAATGTAATAAACTGAAGTAACACTTTATTGGTGACATTATATATACACTTATATAAATGTCCTACTACTAGACAACATATAACAGTGCAATTATAAGTATATTTCACCGCCAGTATTTTTTTTTTACAAATGTGGAATAGTCCCACAATGTTGTGGTTACTTGGATATGTGGAAAATATGACTGGGTAACCAAGACTACAGTTTCAGAGACGATATTGATGCATCATCAATGTGTGTGTGTTTCGTCATGAAATATTGCTGACACGGCCATGCGATCCACCGAAGAAGCGCGAAATTTATAATCGAAGAGCAGCTTTTCCAAGTATTAATAATATACGATGCAGCGGACGGCGCGCATGAAACGAGAGTTACAACAGCTTGAGCAAAGTCCGCCTCATGGGGTTTCATGTTGGATGAAAAATGACAGCATAGAGCAGTTGGAAGCTCGTAAGGAATCCCTTTCAGTTTCACAACTGGTCTAGTCGGTGCCGTCTAACCTACTACTATTAGAGTTTAGAGACTAAACTAAATTCTAAGTGTCAAGAGTAAACTTCCAAGTCAGAAGCCCCAAGCCACCGCACAAGTAAAGGCGATATTTTACTTTCTGACCTAACCATGAAAACGACCACCTAGTCAGAGGTTACGTCAGAAAGTAAAAGATCGCCCAAGCCAAGGCCCAGGCCAAGTCCAAGTAAATTATTAAATAAAGGTTCCTCCTCAACTCGAATTTTTCGCTAGTCTCATTTCAAATTCATTTTGCGAAAAATCAAACCTACCTGGTCCTGGACTGGAGGTTGGACTAGTCCTACCTAAGCGTAGCTAGTTTGCGCAACTTTTGTATGTAGGTTTTTGTGATATCATCAGTCACATCATTAAATTATTTAATGTTTGGTCAAACATTAAGTGCAGTGGAAATAGAAACGCTGAAAACTCACAAATTTCACCCTTGCCTTGTCCTTGTTGAAATTTCGCAACTTTGTCATGTGATCGGCGAGAGGATGGAAGTTACGCCCATGATTGGCATTGACCCGCACAGTGTTTACCAGTTTAGATATCCACTATTTTAAACCTTACATACCTAACGATTAAGCCTAAGGTGAATTCTTTTGATGATTTTAATGAAATTAGGCATTTTTTTTATAATAAATTGATTGTAGAAGTTACCTAAACTATTCAGGCACTATAAATAGTACATATTTGGACATCAACGAACAGGATTTGCGATAGGCTAAATCAGTTGAGGATGGAGTTTTAAGGGCCAGGCCAAGACAGACACATTTCGCCTGCATTTCCACCAATATCATAAACCCACATTTTAATAAAGTGAAACAAGAGTTATGGTTTGTCATATAGGTGCTGTAGTCTGGCAATATTTGCTCACCAAATGAAAATTTATTTGTAAACACGTAGTTCTATGGTTGCCATTAGTATATGGCAATGCTTTTTGCATCTAAGCTCAACTTATGCAACATATTTTGGCCTTTGTTTTTTAAACTTATCCTATTCTGACTTAGCTGCTCTATTGATTGAGAGTTTGTGTTGCTTCTGACAGTCCTTTGATTTCAGTCGCAGGCACTTAATGTCTCACCATAAGTCGATTTCTTGGAACTACCAGGCGCTTATTGGTTACCCAATAAAGATGTTAACTGCCAGAAAACAAAGATTTGACCAGAATCTCCCACTTTTAGAACAAATTATGATAAAACCACTAGTGTAATATTCTTGATTGTAGTTGCAAATGGTTAGTTTTTGTTAACTCTTAGGTGCATTGCCCCAAAACCATGAATTTTGATTCCCTTTATGACAACAGATTGTTTAAAAAATCCATCACAGTTACAACTATGACTATATGTCTGTGGCACTTTCCCCAGTAATTAATTACCTGTTTAATTTAAGGTAATAAAGGTTCTTCAACATTTCTAATTAAAACTAATAATAATTTAAAATGGAGTAATGAAATTTGGAAGCTTGCACTAAAATTGTGCTAACAGGTGGTTTAATTTTTCAGAAATTGTGGGTCCTTCAGGTACACCATACGAAGGTGGAATCTTTCAGCTGGAAGTTGATATACCTGAGAGGCATGTATGAAATCAACATCCACAAATTTTTTTTATTTTAATTGTTTTTACAAATCACTAATACTTCATAAAATAAAATTTGACGCGTAGTAACAGTTGTAGTTAGTATTTGTAATTATGATCATATTATTACCACATTCGACCTATTAAGCATACATGCCCTAATTAGCATACACCACCTTTTCTAATCAGCAGGATCCATAATTATTGTAATTATGATCATATTATTACCACATTCGACCTATTAAGCATACATGCCCTAATTAGCATACACCACCTTTTCTAATCAGCAGGATCCATAATTATTGTAATTTGACTAGTGTGGAACAACTGAAAGGTGTGGCTATCTGGTGTTGAACAGTTGGCACCACTTTTTAGTTCAACACTAGTCACTAAATGACACCACTAGTGTTAAACAGTTACCTTATTGTCTAGAGAAATAAATTGTGGTATGTGCTTATAAGAACAGATTCCTTGACATTTTTTCATGGCCCAATTTTTAAAGTGTGCTATATGCTGTACACTAATTAGGTCGAATACGGTATAATTTTTTAAGTTCATCCAGTTTGTATACACCTCTGTATCATTATTGTATGTAAATATACCTCACTATGTTTACTATATATATTTTTTGTGGTTCTGTATCTTGATAAATTGCCTCACAATAAAGGGCAAAACAACATTTGTGTAGGTACATTTTACGTAACACTTTAACGCATGTTTCATGTTATTTATAAACTGGTAATTTACAAATCTGTTAAACAAAAATAATTTCTTTGCTGAGTGTTGTTTGTTTATAGATATGATATGTCTCTCCATAAACATAGATTGTTAACATTTGTCATGGAAAAGTCATGGAATTTAGCTTCAATTGTTCTGTGGAAATTTGAACAAGCTGAATAAAAATATGCTTTTAAAGTTCATGTGTTACTTTTCAAGGTCAAAAGAGGTATTTAACAGTTTTTATGTCATACATTCAACTTTTAATTACTTGAAACTTACTGGATTTTCAGATATCCTTTTGAGCCACCAAAAATCAGATTTATCACGCCGGTATATCATCCAAACATTGACAATGCTGGTCGGATTTGTCTGGACAGCCTGAAAATGCCACCAAAGGTAAACTAAGTTTGGCTGAATACTTAATACTGTGCATACAAGAGCACTAATTTGGGGCAGATTTTTAGTCCTATTACTGTTTACTTGTATGTAACTTGTTATTTGCAAAGAATTACAACTGGATTGTTACAAATTAGTGTTACTGTTATTCAAGGAAGCATGTGATATCTGAAATAATTTACACATTATTCTATTGGTTGAATGCTAAAAAGTTTTTGATGTAATAAAAACAACGCTAGAATTGTGGGATTCAGTGAGAGTAAACATATTTAATGGTGTCACTAGATTTATATCTATGAAACTTAACACATTTATTATATCCAGTTCTGTTTCAAGCTGTTTGCAAGTAGAGTCTCTAAGCTCCTGTGAACCAGTGAGAGCTCAAGTAAGCTTTCAAAAATAGTAACCACAGATTCAGGTAACATACATACCCGGTATACAATATCGGCCCTTGTGCATAAATGGCCATTGTATCTAAATGGCCTTGCTCTACGTGTTCATTGCAGGGTGCCTGGAAACCAGCACTGAACATCTCGACTTTACTCACATCAATACATCTATTGCTGTCAGAACCCAATCCAGACGATCCACTCATGACAGACATCGTAAGGCATTTTACATCATATACTGTCGGGACTTACAGATAGTTAATATGACAGCAGTGGTGAGATGATGATGTGTCAAATATAAAAATTTTGATGACCAAAGGGTTTTGTTTACTCCTTAAAAGTTTACAGTTTTGACGCACTACATGAAAATTTGAATTACATCAACCTGTGTGCAATTTTGTATTTGTCATAGCACAAAATTGCCTGCATGTGCTCAAAGTTAGCGCCCTTGTGAGTTGTCTGTATGTGCTCAAAGTTAGCACCCCTGTGAGCTGTCTGTATATGCTCCAAGTCAGCACCCTTGTGAGCTGTCTGTATGTGTTCAAAGTCAGCACCCCTGTGAGCTGTCTGTGTGCTCAAATTCGGCACCTTTGTGAGCTGTCTGTATGTGCTCCAAGTCAGCACCCCTGTCAGCTGTCTGTATGTGCTCAAAATCAGCACCCTTGTGAGCTGTCTGTATGTGCTCAAAATCAGCACCCTTGTGAGCTGTCTGTATGTGCTCCAAGTCAGCACCCTTGTGAGCTGTCTGTATGTGCTCCAAGTCAGCACCCTTGTGAGCTGTCGGTATGTATTCCAAGTCGGCACCCTTGTGAGCTGTGATTGGAAAATGAACAATATTTTCAAAAAATATATATATCAATGTACAATGCTAAATGAAACAATTGTTAACCCCTTTCCCCCGCGAACCCAATTTTGTGTTGTGTTGTACGTCAATAGTTTGAGATCGTCCCATACCATATAGTGTGCAATGGAAGAACTTTCAGGTCTTAGTAGAGGCCTCTCTGATCATCAAAATTGTAAAATGTACACGTACAAACTGTTATTTGACTCTGCATGTTTGATTTAAACAAACTTATCGATAGGGCAGAAGTGATGTGGCCCCCATTCCGCAAGAGACGGGGGGGAGAAGAAGAAGTATGGTTTAAACAAAGAAACTTCTTATAACATACATTCCTACATCTATAATTCTTTGAATAAAGGTAATGTTTTGTCTTCAAAATTGGAAAACAAATGTTTATTTTATTACTAACATTATGCACATGTGAAAAAGATTGCACTCGTTTATATAGACTTGTCCTTCTGTCAGTTGTTTTCTCTCTACGCTGTCGTTGCTGTTCTCGTCAGGCAACAGAATTCCAGTCCAACCGGCAGCTGTATGAGAAACATGCGAAGGAGTGGACAGATAAATATGCAACAACTCAATCACAGGTAGGCATTGAATGTTGCCACCATCCATACATCTTGAAATACTATAGGCTCTGCGTAATATAATCACAAATAATAAAATCAGACTTAGTAAAATCTAAATGGCTGAAAGCACATAATGGGCGTTTGATTCCAAAGTGTTTAGAGAAATTACGTTGGTGACCGATTGTTAGTTAGTTGTTGGTGCAGAAGGATCTGGACAGTGTGTCCCTCTGGTGTGAGACCTGGCACCTCAAACTTAATGCCGACAAATGCTGCATAATGACTTTCACTAACAAAAAGAAATGCTTATCTTGTATATATATATATCGTCAGAAGCCAAATTAAGTATTGCATTGTTATTTGGAATCCGTGGTAATGTACTTCTATCGACAAAATCTAACAAGTTCAAAAAAATTTGTTAAATATCTGTTACAAATCCAAAGTACATTACTCCACTGACAATTATCCTGCACTTTGCCATCATTTTAGACTAAAGTCCCTTCAACATCATAGGCAAGTTGCAGATCTGATCTTTCTACACAAGTGTGTCCACTCTCATCTAGATTCATCATGTCTAGTAGGAAATAACCAGTATCATTGTCCTTCAAGATCTTTACGAAACTACAAACCTTTTAGAATTTCGAACAGCAGAATCAACATTCAGAAATACTCAGTTTTAAATAGATGTATGACTTTCAACATATTGTATTTAACTGAACCCACTTGTGATATATTTATAGGAGCCAATACCTTCAGATCTGAAATTCAAAAACATTTCTACATTTCCAAGTCTTAGCCTACTATGTTAGTAATGTCGGTATTGTGTGGTTTTATATCCTTATTATAGCTATTGTTCTAACTGTTTTTATTATTTATACATATTGTTCTTATATTTTGTTATCAATCCTGTTACTGGGTCTTCGGACCTGTTGGAGCTGACTCAATACAATACAATACAATATTATTAACACCCATAACATTACGTCCCCTGCACAATTCATGTAAACATGATATTGATCAAAAATCATTCAAATTAAACAAATAACGGTCAATGTATCGTTTTTAATTCACACAATTGGGCATTCAAGATGTGAGCGTAGATGTAGTATATAACTAACACTAAACTATTGAAAGTACCAGTGGACGTACAGCAATCCTGAAATGGACACGGCTGGTGTAATAGTTACCAATTAATTTGCTAAAGTGGAAAAATTATATGTGTAATATTTGCCAGTATGTCTAGTTATTATTATTATGTTAACTTATTTAATTCAATGATATGAGCACTTATTACACTATATAAGTTCAGGGGTTATCATTGTATACTAAATGAACATATTTCTGCGTGGATCTTGAAGAACAGATTACGAGATGTAATTGAGACATTTAAGTTGTCATCTGGGATGGAGAATGTAAACATAGATCAGTTTTTTAGCATTAATCTAAACAATCTCAGAAATTAAATAAATAGCAATGCATGAAGTTGTTTAGACGGTAATTCTTCAGTTGAATTGATTGAATTGACTGGTGTAAGGTATGGGCTAATTATAAAAGGCTAATCAGTAGCCTTGGATGTGCCCATTATTTGTAGGTGTAAGTGATATGCTTGTCTTCCAGGTAAATTGGTTACTTATTTAAGAATTCCCCGACACCACTCAGCTGTTAGCAGGTGTAACACCAACGCTGTGGGACAATTGGTTTCTATACATGTTGTGTTCCTTTAGGACAAAGAGAATCAGCCTCCAAAGATGCACTCGAAGGAGGAGAAAAGCGACAAGGAATCAACAACCACCGAGATGTCGGGCAAACACACTGACACTGAACTACATACACCTGCAAAGAAAATAAAACTTGGGTAAAGAAATTGGCATGTATTTAATTACAGCTGTTAATATATGATTCTTTAAAATGCAGTTAAGTGGTTGTCGCTAGGTGGTGGCGACAATTTGAATGTCCTAGTCACAATGTATTTGTCCAACATTAAATTTTACGTACTATTCACGTCATTATTGTTCAGTCGTCTTGTGTTATATTGCTCGAAACTATATATATGTTGTTGTGATGTTTTGATGAAAGTTTATTCCTTATAAATGGCCCCATTTTCCTGTAACACTGATCACTGTTTCCTTGGACCTTGTCTTGTGCATTGTCATGGACACCTTTTTCTTAGAAAACTGCAGCATTCTTGGTTTCCCAGGACCAATGAATTCACCTCAAACATGTCTATTTGTTTTGGTTGAAATCCGTATTTTTGTCTTTAAATTCTGCAGAAATCCTTATAAATTCGTCATTGGTTAAATATTAGTGGTGTAATAATACATGAATTCTCGATACTATCGATAGTACACTGAACTATGGATAGTAACGATTGTTCACAAAACAAATCAGTACGGCTACTTGTGTCACTGTAATACTGTTCATAAACGTGCTTTTTAAACTTTATTTGTTAATACTTATTTACCAACCTCAACATCAACAATCATCGATCATTCACAGATTCACCGTTTTAAATCAACTGCCTCTAAGGCCACGCAATATCGCCACACATCAATTATAGTTTTGGACTGCTTTCCTGGTTATTCCATGATACTACTGCAATACTATCGCAATAGTTGCGAAACAACTGCAGTAGTATTGCCATAGTAACACAGTTATCACAATAGTAAGGTTATCCCCAACAGTCACCTGTATTAAATATACCTACAGTGTACATCAAAAAAGGTTTCATCGGAATTTTGCCTAGGTACCTGCTTGCTTTCTACACAAGCATCAAAACTTCTAAGTATCTGTGCTTTGACAGCTATTAGTCCGTCATTCAATACTTTTGTGATGAACAAGAGAAAATAATATATACTTTATCATTGCAGATGTTTCCGTAAATTTGAATCAGTCTGTATAAATATGTATTTCTCCCACAATCCCTACTAAATAAATTAATCCATATGAAACTGTTGTCTGATAATTGTCAGAAAGGTTACTAATGATACAGATAAACAAAGTTTACAGGATGATCTAGATAAAATAGTTAAATGGTCAGAAAATGGCAAATGTTATTAAATTTTGGGAAGTGTAAATGTATACATATAGGACATGGAAACATGGACGAAGAATATAAAATGGGGGATGCCGTACTAGGTAGAACCACACAAGAAAAGGACTTAGGAGTAACATTTAGTGCTGACATGAAAGTTTCAGAGCAAAGTGGGATTGCTGCTTTGAAAGGAAATCAAATTCTAGGGCTAATTAGGAGAACTATCATGTATAAGGAGAAACAGCTAATTGTAACCCTGTACAATGCAATAGTTAGACCACATTTGGAATATTGTATTCAAGCATGGAGGCCATATCGTAAAAAGGACATAGACAAGCTAGAAAGAATACAACGAAGAGCAACTAAAATGACTCCAGAATTGAGAGACCTTAGTTACGAAAGTCGCTTATTACAATGTGGTTTGACAACACTAGAGACCAGGAGACTAAGAGGAGACCAAACAGAAGTGTTTAAAATAGTGAATGGTTATGAGGATGTTGACAGGAATATGTTTTTCAAACTTAAAGAAGGCAGTAGAACCAGAGGACACAAAGCAACATTAGTTAAGGAGCAGTGTAGGTTGGACATGAGAAAGTACTCTTTCTCACAGAGGGTGATAAATGAATGGAACAAACTGCCAAATGATTGTGTTAATGCTAGTAGTGTGAATATGTTTAAAAATAGAATTGACAGATATTTGGTAAGGGCGGGCTACACATAGATGATAAAATTGTTGGACTCTCGATAAGCCAATCGCTTCCTTGTCCACTTTGTTGTTTGGGGTGGCAATCTTGTTAAATCTGGTTAAATTAAAACACTGCTTCTCCAATGTGTAAAACTGACAGTGTGATCACATGTTGAAATGTTTTTTCAGAAGAGACAAACCAGACAATGAGGAGTACAAGTGTTTTATAGTTTGGTTTAATAGCAGAATAAAGGCAAAGTGATGCTGCGATCTAGTGAAACATTCCTGCCACCTCTTCCCAATACATACATGTTTAGTGCGCGCATGATTTAACCAATCTTACATGCATCATTTATCAATATCATGTCATAGTTTTCACGCCAATGCACTTACGCACAAACCACCTTCACTGTTATTTAAAGTACCACACAATTCAAGTGAATGTACAATTTACATTGGTTAACCAATTTTCATAGGTTAAAATTCTTACAGTTGAAATGCCCCAATTCTCAAATTTTTTTTATATATAAATTAAAAGTGTTATACTTTGTTTTAATCTTTATTGCTGTAGTAATTTACCATCAGAAATTGTATAAAAACGGGAATTTGATAGAGCAATCAATCATCCAGTGAAAAACATATTTCACCTTCAAGTATGCAGATTTGTTGGTCTTGTATTGCAGTAGAGGGCCCGTATGGATGTTGTAAAACTAGCATGTATTTTATTCATCGTCAAATCGTGTATTTTCATAAATCTTAAGAGGTGAAAGATGAAAGAAAGTTTTGTGAGGATCTTTTAACCAACCGAGATGTTTTAAATAAATAAATTCAGTGTTGCAGTGTTCCACTAGAGTTGTTCGGTTAACCAGCGAAAATTACTGTACATTCCTTTAAAGTACACAATTAACAGATGTAATGAACATGAGTCACAACATCTACCACACATAATAAACACATTTCAATGTGCATTCAATGGTTTGTCTCTGCAAGAATACAAACCTACTTTTTGGTACCATACAGCATCTTTTAATGATCAGTATTGCCACAAACTGGGTAAGGTGAAATGTGGTGTGTATATTTCTAGTATTATATCTGTGTAAAACAATGAAATACCACAGAGATATTCAGGTAATATTTTAAGCAGAAGCGTAATGCATTGCCATTTGGCAAATTGATAGGGACGAGTTACCATACCATAGCAACCATAAATATATTAATCGGTACTTCTGAAACCGCCTCATGTTCTGAAATAATGAGCATAAGCCTATCTCAAAACATCAGTAAAAGATGCTGCATTTTCACGAGCTCATCCGAAAGCAGTACCATTTTTAATACCCGTATTTGTCTATGTGCTATCACGGATGAATTCAACTAGATGAAGTTACCTTGTACCCCACCCCCCCCCCAAGTGATTCAGCCTCAATATATTGTATTTTGAGATGACCCCCCAAGCTAAGCTTGACCTGACCAACCAGCAATTTTATTCCAAACCAGTAGTACTATTATGCACGCAATTAAAATTCCCTTCTCAATTGCCCTCAGTTGATTTAGCCTATCGAGAATCAGGTTTGTTGATGTTCAGATATGTAGTGTGTGAATTGTTTTAGTAGTGTGTGAATAGTTTAAGTAATACGTAGTGTGTGAATAGTTTAAGTAATATGCGCAGTCAGTTTACTAGGAGTGCGCACATTTGATAAAATCATCAAACGAATTGAATTTAATCGTTAAATCAAGTACCTTGTGAAAGTATGAATAGGCTTATGTTTTAATATAAAGAGCCAGACAAATTTTTACCGGATCTGATAAAATAATTTAAAGGTTTGTCTGATGATTTCCCCAAAACTAAAAAAATTTTTTTTACAAACGAGTAACATTTTGTAGTGCACGGATGCGAGAGGTTAAAAAAAATTTCTGAGAAGCATAAAAATTTAATTGAGGAGGAAGCTTTAATTAAACAGCAGTGAAGAACACTGAACCGGTTTGCTTTATCTAACCAGACTCCTACAATTATCCATATAATCTTATTGCACCACACTAAATGTTTGCGCCCGTCCAGCAATTACCTAACATCACAGTAATGTATTTGCTCCGTTTAGCATCTACAAACTGTTTTATACTTAGGGTCCGTTCACAACTGTTGACATTTATCTATTTGTGCATAGCATACTAAAGAGAGGGTGAAGAACTTACTAATTTTTTTAAATGTCAGTTGCGAGCAAAACATGACCAATTGCGTCATGCAGCGCCGCGTAAGAAACTCTTACGGAACTACTATCACTTTAAATCTCGTAGCTGGTGCGGCAGTAATACAGTAATACAGTCTGACATCTCGGAAATTCACAAATTCGTGGAAAATAATTATCACAATGACACCATAGAGTTGTTAGAAAAACATAAAGCTTTAACATAATTATTGGAGATACATTTTTGTAAACATATTCTGATGGTTATTATTGTATTTCCTATACACATGTACACCGTGTTATAACATTGTTATATTGATATATTTTTTAATCTATAAAATTATCAACATAAAAAGTACTAATTTGGGGAAGGGTGTATGAGAATTAGTACACTTTGTACGAATAGATAGATGTTGACAATAGTGAACAGCCCCTTACTGGACGATTGTTTTCCTGAGCAACTTGCAGTCGTACCACACAGCAAACTTGGTAAGTTACGATAATGTTAGAAATGTCAAGAAGGACGGGCAGTCTGCTGCCTGACACTGCAACTGGCAAGAATAAAAGGCACGTAAAGAAAAGTACTCAACTACATTAAAAAACTAATCACGTATAAATATAGTTAATTACTATTAGTAATAATAAATACATGCATATACATACACACAGGTGTTTATATATAAACATATACATACACATACCTATGTGTATATATACACCCACACATAGTCAAACTTGTCTTAAGCAAACGCTCAATGGATGGTGAAAAGGTTTCTTCAATACAGGTGCTCTCTTAAACAGGTTTGACTGTCTGGATCAGCTCCATAGGCATATAATTTAGTTTGTGGTACATTTAACTGCCTGGCAAGTGGCAACAACCGACACAGGGACACAGAACATGTTTGTGGTACATTTAACTGCCTGGCAAGTGGCAACAACCGACACAAGGACACAGAACATGTTTGTGGTACATTTAACTGCCTGGCAAGTGGCAACAACCGACACAGGGACACAGAACATGTTTGGAAGCAATTGTTGGTTGTAGTGAAATAATTTATATCACACAGTAACACAATTTGTACATTTCAAAACATACTGTATCTTTGAAGACAACTAAAACTGTAAAAGCTTTATTATTAGTGTTTATATACAATGTGCACACACTAGATGATGCTGCTAAAATAGAACATGTCACAAGACTTTAAAAGTGGCAACAAGAATTTTACCAGTCTAATCAGACTCGTGAATTTCGAAAAAAAAACAAAGCAATAACTTTACCTATGCTAAGTACAATTTAAGTACCAAAGTAGCCTTTCATTTACACGAAACATTCATTTTGTAATTGGAACAACCTGATGACATTGATAACACTTATCCTGCAATCTCTACAGACACAATGACAATCCAATATGAAAATGACCACAGTGCATGATTATTTACAGACATAATGATGAACCAAAACCAGCCAACCTCTATCTACAAGCTCAAAACTAAGATGTTTGCATCTGCCATTTTTCAAACTTCTCATCTTCACAAACACTTACCACCTACAGGACTATATAATATACAGGGTAATGTACAATTTAAAAAGAAATACTTGTTTCATTTCGAAGTTCATGCATAATATTTTTAATAAATATACACATCAAGGTGTAATTTTGATACTGAAAGTTTTCCATGTTTTAATGACACACCAAAGCAAATATCCTTCATAGTCACAGACAGTATCCTTCAAACTTCTTATTTTGTATTAGTATTCATATTATGAAAACGTCTAATTTTATACTAAGCACATTTCAATATTGCAAAAAGACGAATAACACATCTTTAAGCTTCCACAGATTATACGTTAAAGATTACTTTCATAAGAACCATCATCCAACAAGTGGTATCTATTTTGTATACCATTTGGAGTGCTGCTTTGTATTGTTATTCATCTTTGCTGCAATGATGTGCTAACACCATTAACATGTTGATGTTAAAACGGCCAAGACTTTCCATAATTCTGGTATCATATATACCATTTGTATAACCACATAACCACTTTTTCAATATGATTGTAGGGTTTTTTAACTGTTAGTTTTGTGCTTTTGTTAAGAAGTAAAATGCTACAGTGTTTCTGTAGACTTCTGACAGGTATACCTGTATATAAGATGATAATTGTTGAATGGAAGCCCAAAGTCATGTAACCACGCAGGCATTGCTGAGAGAAACGGCAAATGCAAACTGTATAACACCAACCTCAAGAGTTCGTAGGAATGAATCATAAGGACACCAGGCAATGTCGAGCCCCAAAACAAAGATCATAAGCCACTTTCTTGAAGCCAAAACAATTAACTAAACACCTTGTAAAATGCCTAAGGAAATAATGAAGATCACATAACTCAGGAAGAAATACAAATGTAGAACTATGGCCTGTTAGTTCTACCTCGTTGGAACCACTGAGCCAATTCTGACAGCCGGTTGACAAGGCCATCTGACGTCCAGCTGATCTGGCCTGTTCATGAATGGCAGACAAGCCAACTGCCAACAAGGCTGGATGCAGCTGGCTAGTTTTTGGTGGCTGAACCACCATAGAAAGTTGGCTGAAAACAAGATGACAAAAGTGCGATAAACAGAAGAAATGTTATGAAGATGGTCAATCAAAAGTACAATATAAACTAACTGCTAAATATTACTTGCACTTCATGGAATGTTTCATACATGAAAGCAGTCTCAAAACAACAACAAAACAGCAGACACATCAATGTAAGAATAGGTCGTTGAAATGATGCACAGATGCACTTCTTATATAATATAATATTTGTTTATAGACCATGTATTGCTTCATATAATATGTAATAAAACATTGCTACAAGTCTTGTACTAAAATGCCCAAAGTACAGATAATATGTACTAAAATGGTCCAAGATGTAGTAAAAATATTCTAACCAGACAAGATAGCAGAACATTTTCCTAATAAATTTTACCAACTAAATTAGATGCAATTACAAGATAAAATTATTAACTGAGGGGATGTGCATACACACACACACACACACACACACACACACACACACACACACACACACACACACACACACACACACACACACACACACACACACACACACACACACACACACACACACACACACACACACACACACACACACACACACACACACACACACACACACACACACACACACACACGCATGCACGTACAGCCACTCCAGTCTAAGAACTGACCTGATTGGATGATGAGAGGCCATCAGCCTCATTCTCATCATCAGATGAATCATCGCCAGACGAATCAAGGTTGCCATTATTTGCTGTATCTTTTCCACCTGTTATAAACAGAATGCTTGGGTTACAATTTACATTTGTCATCTTACTAGATTTTCAAAGCTTTCTTTCCATAACCGACACAACATTGGGCTAATAATGCAAACCATTTAGTTATCTTCTTCAATTTAGCTATTTTCTTACACTCTTGGTAAACTGCAACATACGTTAGCACAGTCCTTAAAGGTACCAAGTCTGATGGTTGAATGAATGATTGAATGAATGAATCTTTATTTCAACAACAGACAAACAATAGAAGCAGCAATGTCATTACAACATTACATAACTATAAATTTGTTTAGAAAAGGGCAAGAAGAAGTGTAATACTTATATTATTTGCCCTATGGTTTGTCCACTAAATTTTTTTCATTCAATGTAAGAAATGATTTACCAGCAACTTCGCCGCCACCGCCAGCTTGCTCAGAGAGTTTGTGGTAACAGTTGAGACAGACGCGTAGAGGTTTTGAGGCCTGTTCTGCAAGAAGCCAGCGTTGACTGGAACAGGGACCGCAGACAACAGCTCCACACTTCCTGCAGTGATGCTGAAAACAAGACGCAGATGGCAATTGTGGGAATCTATTCAGTTACACTATCCAAAGTCTCAAAATGTATTAATAATTTTATGTACATTGATAATGGAGGAAAGTAGTTAATATAAGTAATGCATTTCTTCTCCTTTTTCATTTGAAAATGTCTCAAATTATCTTTAAAATGTCTTTGTTGTATGCACATTTGCATTTGGAAATAAGGAATTTAATTTAATCTGGTAAAGGTTGAAACATGATGTGTAAATGATAGTGCTGTGATTCTGAGTTTTAAGTTCAGTGGAAAAGTTTACAGAACTACAGTATGTATCATGTCAATTTAAGACCACATCAAGTGTATTCGCACAAGGGAAATAAGGACACATCTGGTGTAATATCGGTACAGTATTGCTGTCAGGTTGGTGTCAAATGACATGTTTTGTCACCAAATAAAATTTGTTAGCTGGAGTGGTCAAAAAATGCAACAAACTCTTCCAGTTTTACTTATGCAAAAGAGCAACTAAAATGATTCCAGAATTGAGAGACCTTAGTTACGAAAGCTGCTTATTAGAATGTGGTTTGACAACACTAGAGACCAGGAGACTAAGAGGAGACCAAATAGAAGTATTTAAAATAGTGAATGGTTATGGGGATATTGATAGGAATATGTTCTTCAAACTTAAAGAAGGCAGTAGAACCAGAGGACACAAAGCAGCATTAGTTAAGGAGCAGTGTAGGTTGGACATGAGAAAGTACTCTTTCTCACAGAGGGTGATAAATGAATGGAACAAACTGCCAAATGATTGTGTTAATGCTAATAGTGTGAATATGTTTAAAAATAGAATTGACAGATATTTGGTAAGGGCGGGCTACACATAGATGATAAAATTGTTGGACTCTCGATAAGCCAATCGCTTCCTTGTCCACTTTGTTGTTTGGGGTGGCAATCTTGTTAAAAAAAAGACTTAGGAGTAAACATGTTTCAGAGCAATGTGGTATTGCTGCTTCGAAAGGAAATAAAATTCCAGGGCTAATTAGGAGAACTATAATGTATAAGGAGAAACAGCTAATTGTACCCCTGTACAAAGCAATACTTAGACCACATTTGGAATATTGTATTCAAGCATGGAGACCATATCGTAAAAAGAACATAGACAAGCTAGAAAGGATACAACGAAGAGCAACTAAAATGATTCCAGAATTGAGAGACCTTAGTTACGAAAGTCGCTTATTACAATGTGGTTTGACAACACTAGAGACCAGGAGACTAAGAGGAGACCAAATAGAATTGTTTAAAATAGTGAATGGTTATGAGGATGTTGACAGGAATATCTTCTTCAAACTTAAAGAAGGCAGTAGAACCAGAGGACATAAAGCAGTATTAGTTAAGGAGCAGTGTAGGTTGGACATGAGAAAGTACTCATTCTCACAGAGGGTGATAAATGAATGGAACAAACTGTCAAATGATTGTGTTAATGCTAGTAGTGTGAATAGGTTTTTAAATAAAATTGACAGATATCTGATCAGGGCGGGCTATACATAGATGAAACAGATAAAATTGTTGGACTCTCGATTAACACAATTATTTGTAGATGTGATGCATATAAAAAATTATTACTTCTTCAGCAAAGACCACAATCACTGTTCACTTTCTGCATAGGCATTCTGTTCCTTGAACATACAATAAATTATTTAACACAAAAAGGATCATTCCGACATTCTTTGCAACTACTGTTAACTCAATAAGCGACTGTCACCAGCAGACTTCATCTGTGGTGAACATAAATGGCACCAGGTGGCAGCACTCACCTTCCTGTTGAGGACGGTGAACTCCGTCTTCCGACAGTTCATGCAAACGCGGGCATCTGAGTCCGGCACCCAGACAGGTGAGTCCTCTGCATCAGATCGCTGCTTGCCGTCTGAAACATCATCAGATTTTCTGTCATCAGGTGGCGCTTTGAAGGGTCAGTATAAGGTCAGGGTCTCGGCATCACAGTCTCACAAATGTCCTGATTTATCTGCTACTGTTGGTCCAGTATGTGATAATCTGAATTGGGCAGGAATATATGAATAACATAGGAAGATGGTAACAAAATAAAGGAATATTTCATGATGTGGCACCATTTACTAACTACAGTTAACATAAAATTAGCAACTGCCGACTTTCCACATTGTCTAGCATGACTCACACAATACACAATCAGATCCCCATCCATCGGTGGTCATCGACACGTAGATTTCAAACAAAAATTATTTTCCAGTGAAGAATCACAAGAAACCACCAAATCTACAGAATTATTAGGAAAATATAGGAATTTGTTTTAAATATAAGAAAATATAGGAATTATAATCAAAATATAGGAAAATATAGGAATGACGGGCACCCTGAACAAGAGACGAGAAACGTACATTTTGAGAGCAAGTCCTGCACACACTTGTTGATATGTGCCATCCATTCCGACTTCTCTGTTGCCGTCGCAGCATACACAGAGAACGATTTGCTTGGGCTGATAATCTGCCACCCATTCCGAGAATCTAGAAATCACCACATTTTGTTAATCTCCTGTATTTGCTCAAACAACTGACATCGAACATACATATTTTGTTTATACTTTCACAACACTGATGATAAACATTGAACTCCTACGAGTTTCTGTAATTATGAATGGGGGGTCACCTGCAAAATCCACCACAAAATATTTAACTTAATAAAAAGCTCAACCATTTATTTGCTATTCTGACATTAGTAATTATATATACATTGAAAACATTATACTTTTATCCTGCTACAGCTGCCATTCTTACATCACTTTAATGCAGTCTTCCCATCTTAGTGGAAAGACTGCATTAAGATGGGGAAACTCCCAGTGAAATGGGAAGGCTGCATTAAGAGGGAGCTCTAGGAGGATAAAAGTCTAACGTGAGGATGTAAGAAAGATGGAAGAGGATAAAAAGCACAGGGAAAAGGTTGCTGACAGGGAGCAGTGGAACATTACAACCAAAGCAGTGCAGCAGTGCAGCAGTGCAGCAGTGCAGCAGTGCAAGAACTGCGAGGACGAACATTGTTAGGTTTAACAATTTGAAGTCATAAATCCGCTTAGCAGTGCCGCAAACTAAAGGGTCGGGTAAACTTAATACTTGACGTACAAATTACAATTCAAAGTTGTCAATAATTTTGTGGATTTGTGTACAATACAGAGCTATGGAGAAACAACTGTGAACAAAGTGTCGTATGGTACACTTACAACCTTCGTCTTGTATCGACTGTAACTTGACGCTCTCCAGAGGAATTATATGCTGCTTGTTATACTGCACAATAAAAACATGCATTAACCAACATGCATCAACTAATTACGGTATAGTTGTTAGAAAAGATATGTACTACCAATATGGGGTTTATGGGAAGCGTGCCAATTGGAATATGGTTAATAGCTGTAGAATAACAGTTATAAAACAGTACAATCAGCCCCATAAAATAAAGCTAAACACTGCAGTAGCAGCATTAACAAAATCTTTATCACCACAGTTACTGCTAAAGAGACAAATATGATAATTTGTCCTAGTTTTAATCAAAACTAAAACATCAGTGTTACATGTCATCTATAAATCTTGTCACAAAGTTGAATCTGTGTTTGTACGACTGTGATGACACATACCTTCTTTTTATTTATCACAATGTTGCCATAGACAAGAATGTCATTAAAGAGGAAGAACTGCCGGGGTTTTGGCTTCTTCCGACACATCTTTGTGAGTACACCCTCCCCGACCAGAACCCGGTCAGGCATTGCCAGCGGCTGCAACAGTGGCAGTGGTAGACATAACTAGCAACACTGTCGACATAACTGCTATCCACACGTGTAATAGAGTCACAAATATATATATATATATATATATATATATATAGCACATTGTACATATGGATAGGTTCAATTACATCTGTAGTATTGACCGGCTGTAATAGACTGCAGTATTAGTTGCAAGGTAATCGTAATTAAATTTTAACAAGACAATCATGTAATTTTAAAACGTATATATTGATGGAAATTTATAAATACATAAATTATTATTTACATATGGCTGCATCATAGCTCAAGTCATGATGGTTATACAAGTCATCAGAGTTGGAGTTAAGAATATGTTTGTTCACAAATTGAGTTCAAACCTATGATGTATCCTAACAAACAAGCAATAGTGCAGCCTGCGAGACAGGGACAGACGCAATCATTTTCAGATTTAAATATATTATGGCATGATGCTTCGCTGTCCTCACCTGCCCTGAACTGCCGAAGCATTGCTCCACCTGCATGATACGCCGGCCATTGATCTCACTATTCACTGAAAGCACAAAGCATTCTCTAAAAAGTAAACATACTCGTGCTTGCAATATAAAATACCAATCCAAAAAATTGGATAGGGAAGACCCCATGCATCCACACCACATCCCAAAACTTGGAGGCACGCAGTGAATGCCTGAACGGAAAGCTGATCATTGCTAGCAAAATTTCAACATGGAAATAATTCTCTAAAAATATGTTTCCATTTTTTGGGGGGGATGAACCAAGTGGACCACATGACTCACCCACCCACTTCCATTTTTTTATTTGATTTTTTATTGACAAAGCCCCTAAAGCAGATGTTAAAATGTTTTATTTTGTGTATGGCATAGTGCCCTGCGCGGGCCTAGAATTTGATCCCAAGCCCGGCCCGCAATTAGCAGTTAGAGTCCAGGCCTGGCCCAGGCCCGCAATAATTTTTCAAGCCCGGCCCGGCCCGGCCCAGGCCCGCATACTAGAATTTAGGCCCAGGCCCGGTCCAGGTCTGAACCAGACCATGAATGTTTGGCCCAGGCCCGGCCCGGCCCGCAAGTTTCAGGCCCAGGCCCGGCCCATACCCGCGAGCCAAAGATGGGTAAGCCCGCGGCCCGCAAGCCCGCTAAGTTTAGAGAAGATAAACCTATAATCTTATAACAGACGAAAAACAAATAAACTGTAAAACAGTTTATTTGTCCATAGTGTGCTGGATGAGTTCTAAAAATCCAGCACCACCAACTTCTTCAAACGGACGAATATCCTGAAAAAAATAAAGAAAAACTTCTTAGCGTCATTACTATTAAATATGATAAGATTTGTTATATTTGACTTTAATGTATTGGTTTATGGTTAGGGTACGAGATTTGTTTATCTAACCCTGACTTAACCCTTATGCAAGCCATAACCCCAATTTATATTGTTAATTGAATTAGGTCAACTAAATTAACATAATTTAATATGATATTTCAATTAAATGTTACCCAGTGGCATTTCCAGCAGGCCTGCAGTCACTAGCCTGAGACAGACAGGTTCAGACATGTGTGAATTAGTACAAGTGTGAATGAATTAGGACTGGGGAAAAATACCAATTACCAACTGGGTTGGGTACTGGGTAGTGGGCTAGTGGCCTATTGGGCACTTGGCAGTGGGCAGGTCATTCAGGTGGACAATGTTTGGAGGGAAGACCTAGACAATAGAATGTCCACTGGTAGGGTCAAAGGGTGATAAGTTGATGGTTAATCATGGCTTGATTGCCTCTGCAAATATTTCTAAAGTAAACATTTGGGGCTGGCTACTTCCAGCCAAGTGAACTTATGGGGCCATTAGATTCCATGCAAGGTCTCAATTTGCAACTATATAATACTAAAGAAATAATTTTAAGCATTCATTAACCGGAATTACAATTTATAATCAGGTTTTATGAAAAAATAAAGTAGTAATCGATGTTTTTTATTAATATTTTTATTATATCCAGGCCCAGCCCAGGCCCGCTCACACTAGGCCCAGGCCCGGCCCAAGCCCGATGTGTTTAAATTGTTTTCAGCCCAGGCCCGGCCCGGGCCCGCAGTATGTAGGCCCAGGCCCGGCCCGGCCCGTCCGGCCCGCATAATTATGTAGAGGCCCGGCCCGCGGGCTGGGCCGGGCTTGGACCCAAAGCCCGGCCCGCGCACTGTCAGATTGTACATTATACAATATTATACACAGGGATAACCCATACATGGCATTCTCGCAATGAGGTGATTATGTCTATTTTTCGACTATGTGATGTGCGGCAGCAGGGGCTCATCCAGGATCAAATTTTCTCAGAACGTAACAAAATGCACGTAACATTACAGCATTAACTGCCGCAGCGGCAGTTAATGCTGTAATGTTTTAGTATTGGACTTATACTAACATAGCTGAATCATTGTCTAGCAGTGACGCAACTTTAGTTGCTGCTATTTTTTAATAGCAGGTTCTCATTACGCATGCACACATGAAGTGCCTGACCAATAGCAATTTTACACTATGTCTAGATCTGTAGCAACAGTCTATAATATACGAGATGATATAGCATATAATTAATTTAAACTGCATGAGATTGTGTCTAGTTATTTACCAGCTAATAACAATGAACCAAAAAATGGCCCCAGAATTAGGGCATTTTTTACTGTAATAACAACAGTTAATATTCAATACACAAGTAATTTTTTTTTGCGATTGGGAAAATTGGTGACAATGTTTTGACAATAGTAACCATTGCCATAAGTGAATTGTTTTTGTTGTTGCAATTTTCACCATATTTCAATAACCTGTGGGTACTACGCATCTCCATCAAATGAATGTAATGTATTAGTTCTAATTTTATATATTACATTCATAATGTAGGGATGTCAGGCTTGGCGCCAGTTTGTGTTGAGTCAAAACAATCAGTCACAAATCACCCGAGGCACAGCAGCTGCAAAGCACTCTTATGTTATGAATATTTCAAGTTGCAAAGTAATGAATATTCCCAAAACACGTGCTGCAATGTAAATTTATTCCATAAAGAACGATTTGCTCCCCTTGACCTAGAATAATAACACAAAAATGCGTTACGCGTGCACTGCGGTGCCGCTGCCCTGGTCATTGGTGAACACTGTCATTGTATTTGTGCCATTCTCAAATTACTTCAAGTGTTAAAGTGTTAAAAGTTCATTTTCAAAGCCAAATATCAAATTAATCAGAATGTCTTGACACATTGCATTGTCAATCGGATTGTCCACCTCCTTTGTGTCAACAGCATGAAGTAAATTGGTGCAATACCCTTCAAAAAAATTCAAACTCGCATTCGTCAATTCATCAAATCGGTGAACCCCTATTATTGTTATCCATACGTTTTCGACAAATTGGTGAAGCAGTCCAATTTTCCGTTCGCAAATTCATTTCGCCATTGGCAAAAGGCGATCAGTTAGCATGTGCCAGTAATGTGGTAAATAATAGAAACTTTCTAACAGTGGTGTACCCTCGTGGCAAGGACAAATTTGTTCTTATGTAAGTTGGAGTAAAATCCCACTCTGCCCATATAAAATTTATACATAATAAATATTTACCAAGAAAATTTTACTTATTAATGAAAAATTTATCCAAGACATTGATTTTTAATCTTTTGTGCTATATGAAAAAACAAATTGTACAATATGATATTCTGCACCACACATACAAGGTGAACCTTAAAAAACACATGTATGCAAAACTTCATCCCTAAGACCATAATATACGCTACATAATGGAAATTATATTGGCATTCCATGTAAAATTAACCAATGTTCAAAAAGCTAATATCTCAGAATTTGCTGAAATTTTAACCAATGAATAAGTAGCTATACCTGAGCACTCCTGTGAAAAACTAAGGATTTGCATGCAAATTTGTGATATTTTTGACCAATTTGGGAGAAATCGTCATTGGGCAGAACAGTGACTTTTACTGTAAGTTTCAGCTGCAATATAAATCAAATGAGACAGAACACCATACTGAAATTTTAATATGTTGTATACCTAATAAAGTATGCATAGCTAATAAATGGTGGTCATAGGACTTGTCCCACATTCTCATTTTGGGTGCTGTAATTCATAAAATATAGAAAAAGTTAAAATTTAAGGCTGAATTATTCTGAAAGTACAGCAACTAGAAGCCTACTGAACTAATAGGTTATTGTCAGTATCCCTGGCAATAGATGGTAGCAACTAGAAGCCTACTGAACTAATAGGTTATTGTCAGTATCCCTGACAATAGATGGTAGCAACTAGAAGCCTACTGAACTAGTAGGTTATTGTCAGTATCCCTGGCAATAGATGGTAGCAACTAGAAGCCTACTGAACTAATAGGTTATTGTCAGTATGCTTGACAATAGATGGACATTGTACTGTAACACAACAATGAAATACCGACTACTGAAATCCTTCTCGGAAATAAAAAAAATTCTTTTCCATTTTCGTGCACCCGGTATACGTGTACCCACTGTCCTTTGTTGTCATTCTTGAATTTTGCATATATATAATTTGCACCAATATGTCTAGTTATTCAACAAATTTCAGATATGTAACAGTCTTCAGTGTTATGTGACATCTTAAACTCAGTAATGTCGCAAAATCACATTCCTTAATTTAGCATATCACATCACATTTCCCAGTTACAACACGCAAGTTGCAAAAAGTCAAGTCGAAAATAACGAACGTAATAAATTCCACGGGCCCCACTTTCCAACTGTTTTTGGCTATGGGCTGAAACATCTGACACACCTGAGAGGCTACTACTACTGTACTGACCCTCTATAACTACTCAGATACTAGGCAGAATCGTCCGCCCCACTCTTGAGCTTTGGGGCGAAGGTCGAGGTAGTGAGAATCTTACACGCGGATTTAGGCTTTCCATATCCAAATGGTTACAGAACTAATAACTTAAGTTTTAAAACCGATATGCACTAACCGTTTCACATGTGTATTCCATGACATACAACCGACACTTGGGCGTCAAGAAACAGAAGAAATGTGCTCCAAATAATTATTTATGAGTACATTTATCGGTCACATAGAAAATATTTCATAAATAGCCTCCATACTGTGCAAGTGATGTTGCCTTTGAGTCACATGGTCTAACACGATTTCGTGTAGAATGAGGCCAGAGTGGGCCAGCAGCATAGACATAAATAAAACAGCTGTTATTAAGTTAGTAGTTTATAGGGGGTTGATTAATAATGATGTAACTCTATGGCCAGCAGACAGCCAATTCTTGGCATGACCTTAATATTGATCCACGAAAATCCTGTTTGGTAATCTCGCTCACACTACATCCGGTTATTCAAATTTTTTTACAAGCACATGCGTTCTGACAAAAAGGTAATAATTTCACACTTTTACATGGTTATTGTCAGGTAACTTTAGTGATATACATATAAGAATGCATACAGACATGAAATACGTGTTTATTGCTCTGTTTATGGCGTTTTTGTAAGGTTTCACGTTTCGTGAAAATGCGTATGTTTTTGACGAGCAGGTCCTTCGCCTATACAACAGCAACAGCCAGACATAAACAATTGTATGGCGATTTGCCTACTCAGATACAATGACACCTGCACACAGCATTGATGCATAAGAAAAAGAACCTGCGAAACGTAACGGGACCAAAGATGTTTGTCACCAATGACCTCACCAAGACGAAAGCTAGGATGTTATATGAACTCAGGCAGGCATCTGACATTGAGAGAGCTTACTCCATCGATTGCAACTATTCTGTATCAAGAAAATGCACAACAGTGAGGAGAAAAGATTCAAAATCGAATCGCCTGATGACCTTTTCTCACTCGGCTGGTCTGAGGAGAGAGTGAGAGAGTTTTACCTGAACTAAAACGAACTTTCAAAGTAAATTTTGTTTCCCATGAACTCGTGACTTTACATCATGCCTATACAATATCCTTGCAGCATATGCAATAGAAACATCCGAATGAATGACATATTCTGTGAACACTGTAACCATTGGATTCATCGTCAGTGTGCTAATCTGACCAGTGAACAATTTAACAAGTATTCCTCTACTGAAGAAGACTGGTTCTGTGAAACATGCTTAAATAAGTTATTCCCTTTCGGTGATCTCACTGATGAAGAATTATGTTTTAATATGTCAGGTGTAGATGATAACTTGATTGAACTTTATGAACAATGTGTCCAGTTAAAATATGTTCCTTTTAATTACTCTGATAAAAATGATTACACTATAAATGGGAGTATAGATCCAGACAATAATTTACATAACCGAGTAAATGTAGATAGCCTGTATTATACTGATGATGAATTCAACACTAAAGTTGTACCGAAAAGTGAAGGATTATCCAACTTTTCAATAATACATTTTAACACCAGAAGTATGGCTGCCAATTTTAATAAACTAAAGGCATGTATCGCTCAGTTAGATTACAAATTTGATGTCATTGCAATAATAGAAACTTGGATGAATGACAATGAAAGTGAGGAATTCCAGTTAGAAAATTATAATGCCTATTATATTTCTAGACACCACAGAACTGGTGGTGGGGTTGCTCTATATATAAATAAGGCCTTAAAACATAAGCCATTACCAAATTTTTCAAAATGTATAGACAGTTGTGCTGAAGTTACTTGTGCTGAAATCATCACTAGTAACGGTAAAAACATCATTGTTGCACCAATTTATCGTGCACCAAATACTGACTTAACTTTATTAAATGAACATATAGAATATATGTTTCACAACTGTAATGATAAAACCATGTACTTGTGTGGAGACTTCAATGTAGATCTACTACAATGTGAGAATCATGCAGTGACAAGTAACTTTATTGACCAGATTTATAGCTATGGATTGCATCCTTTAATAACTAGACCTACAAGGATAACAAAGCAAAGTGCAACACTTATAGATAATATATTTACCACAGAGCTTGAAAAGGATACAGTCAGTGGCTTAATCATAAATGATCTAAGTGATCACTTGCCGGTCTTCCAAATTTGCGATTATGTGGACAATATTCATCAACAGGAAAACCAATGTTTCGAAACAAGACCAATTAATGAAGAAAAATTACAATCATTTATTAGTATTCTAGTAAATATGAAATGGGAGGTTATTTTGAACAATGAAGAAGTTAATTTCACCTATACTAAGTTAATTGAAATATTCACAAATACTTATGAATCTAGTTTTTCTGTTAGAAAAACCAAAAGGCAACATAAACCCTGGATGACTCCAGGATTAAAAAATGCATGTAAGAAAAAGCATGTACTCTACAAGCGTTTCTTAAAGGCACGAAACGACGCTGCTGAAGTTAGATATAAAAAATATAAGAATAAACTTACATCCATTTTGAGATATTGCGAAAAAAAGTATTACTCCAACTTGTTAGAAGAAAGTAAGAACAATACAAAGGAGACTTGGAAAATCATTAAAAGTTTATTGAATAAAAACTCAAAAAAGTCATATTATCTGAATTTAAGAATAATGGGTCAACTATTTCAGGGAACAAGAAAATTGCTGAGTATTTCAATCAATTCTTTGTTAATATAGGGCCATCTTTAGTCAAAAACATACCTAAATGTAATACAAGCTTTGTGTCCTATCTAGGTGACAGGATGGAAGAATCGTTATTCTTAAATCCAGTTTCAGAGGAAGAAATCTTAGCTATTGTCTGTAAATGCAAGAGTAAAAAGTCAAAAGGTTATGATGGCATAGACATGTGCTTAGTGAAAAAAATTGTTCCACACATATTAGCTCCATTGAGACATATATGTTACTTGTCATTAGAACAAGGTGTGTTTCATGATGATATGAAAATTGCTAAAGTCATTCCTTTATTCAAAGCAGGGGATGACCAAAACTTCACAAACTATAGACCTATATCCTTGTTACCTCAGTTTTCAAAGATCCCAGAAAACATATTCAACAACAGAATAATGGATTTCCTAAATAAAAAGCAGATATTATACTTACGTCAGTATGGTTTTTGAAAAAATATATCCACATCAATTGCAATTATGGAATTAGTAGAGGAGATTACAAATGCTATGGATAGAGGAAAGTTTACAATTGGTGTTTTTATTGATTTAAAGAAAGCCTTCGATACGGTGGATCACGGAATTCTTGTTGATAAACTAGAACATTATGGCATTAGGGGTGTAGCGAAAAAGTGGTTAAGTAGTTACCTGGATAACAGGAAACAATGTGTATGTTTTAATGGTATAAATTTTGATTTTTGCACTATAACTTGTGGTGTACCGCAGGGATAAATTCTAGGGCCAACTCTTTTTATCTTATATATTAATTACCTATGTAAAGCATCTTCACACTTTAAGTCAATACTTTTCACTGATGACACTAGTTTTTATATTGAAGGAAGTGACCTGTCTGAGATGTGTAAAGAGGTATCAATAGAGTTAAATAATGTTGATATTGACAAAGTACATTGTTCTAAGTTTCTTGGTGTGTATATTGATTGTAAACTCAAATGGTTTGAGCATGTGAATAGCGTACGTACTAAAATTGTGAAGAATCTGTCGGTAATGCGTAGAGTTAAATGGCTACTGAATGAGTCTGCAATGTATACTTTATATTGTTCACTCATACTTCCTTACATCACATACTGTTGTGAAATACGGGGAAACACATACAAGAATAGGATACAACCTTTGTACACTTTACAAAAACATGCAATGAGAATGTGTGGTCAGTTGGAATATAGAGCTCATTCTAAACCAGGTTTCGTGAAATCTAATGCCCTTACTATTTTTGACGTGATTAACATTAAATCCATGGTTATAATGTACAAAATTTACAACAATTTAATGCCAGTGAACATTCTTTCTCATTTTGAAATGGTTAATACATGTCATGATTATAATACACGCCAAGAAAATAACTTCAAAAACAAATACTGCAGGACAATATTAAAATCTATGTGTATAAGCGTAAAGGGTCCAAAGATGTGGAATTCCTTAAATAAGGATCTTAAAAATAGCAGTAATATACATGCTTTTAAAATAAGCTACAAACATTATTTGGTCAATAAATATAATACTTAGTCACATCCTAGTTTGTAACTATTTCAGATACAAATTGTCTATCAACTTTGTTTGTTCTCGGCAAACAGTATGCTAGTATGAAATACCAAATTTAGTAGTATTAGTTAATGTGTGTATTTATGTTTATTGTGGTCTTCACATGTTTAATTAATTTATGTATTTTTTATATAGTGGGAAATGCTTATTATAAGTATTGTACTTCCTGCATTTCCCTTCAACATTTCTTTAAATCTGCCTATGTATTTACAGATATTGATATGTATAGCAGCAAGATGGTGCTGACATGTCACTGTTGTATATAATGTTGTATTGTACTGCTTCATGTTGAAAAAATTCCAATTCCAAAACACCTCCATATATGTATAAGGCCTTCGTATATATAATATCAGGTTCATGAACGTTTATGTCAAATTATGACTCATGGCATGAGTCATGACACGATTCCATGAACAAAAAAGATGAAGTTACAATTAATTTATAATTAATGACAATATTAATTTAATGTCAACAAAATATACCACGCCAAGCACACCTCCCTGGGCCTGGGCCTGGTTTTACGGACCTAATGTAAACGGCTATCCTGTTTTCACTGATAATGTTTCGTCGAGTGGTTGTCAATTTGAGCTAAGCCTAAGGCAAACGGATCGTGCATGAATTCCCTACCCCCAAATACATACAGCCACCTGGGCCATCGCCACTTGCACTGCCCGCCAGATATGATGATGATCAAATCAAATCTGTCACCACCGTGATCACGAAACAAGAAGCCACCATTCCTTAAATAGGTTTGGACATGGTTGTTACTATATATGTGGTGACTGTGCGTAAGCACACCGATTTAAAGTTGAATCGTAAATACGTATTATTAGATAAGTATTTATAAAAGTAACATTTTATTAAACCTGTACTGTTCACGTACCTAATCGGTCCACCATTTTTGTTCCGGGTTCAATCACGTGACAAAGTTGACGCCACCCGCTTCCGTGTAAGAAAATCTCATTAAAACTATAAAAATCGTGTAACCTTATCCGGATTATCCACGATACTTGGCATGTGCTGGATATCGGTTAATGTTAACTCATAGGATCAAGAATATATCACATCCGGCAGAGTCACATGACTGACTGCGCCATCTTGACATTGGTCTTGAAAAGAAACTTGTCGGGATTTGTGAAGGCTGAAGCTGATATCGTCAAGATGAATACGCTGTGTTGTGGACCTAAGTGTTCGGCGTGCTGCATGGTTATCAGCATATGGGGAGTGGTCATGTTGGTACGTTTCCATATGCTTAATATCAACAAGAGTGTCAGATAATGATGTTTTCCTGCCGATTGTTGACACCAGCGGTGCCCGGTACTGACAGTCACAAGTTCAACTAACTGTCCAAATGCTCGTCAATGACAATGTGACATTACATGACGAGTGAATCGTCAGAAGCATCGTCTTATCTTCGCACAAGTTTGTTGTCTCGTACTATAGTAGTCATATTAAATGAAAGTAGAACAGTATGTATGTGGATGAATATTAATACGGTTATAACATTTGATACAGGCTGTCAATCAGACAATCTCAATACGGCGAATACGTCAGTGTCACTTTAGACTAGCCAGACTCTGGATTCGCTCTGGCTATTCGTCTTGTGCTGTCAGCAGTGACAGCACTGCCACTATGTCTGTAATAACGTTTAACACGGCGAATGCAGTGGCTGTCATGTAAAATGGAAGTATCATGGGGAGCGGTGGTCTAATGGGGAGCTGTGGTCTAATGGTTAGAGCACCCGCCTGTCGATCGAGAGGACGGTGGTTCGATTCCACCTCCGCCGTTTCGAAGCTTGGGCAATTTCGTTCACCCCACTTTGCCCGTGTCTTTCGGAAGAGACACTAAAAGCCGTTGGTCCAAACTCCTGCGTTAGCTCAAGATTGGGCTGTTTGGAGTATAACTACTTGAGACTTGAGATACCCGGCTTAATTAATATTGCATTATTGGGTATTGTTGTTGTGTTTTAGGCACATCTGAAGACCTAGGCAAAATTGTCCGCCCCACTCTTCGTCTCTGGGGCGAAAGTCCACACCGGGTTTTACTAACTCGCCGATTTGGGCTTTCCCTAGCCAAATGGCTAAGGAACTAATAACTTAAGTTTTAACACCAATACGTACTAACCGTTTCACATGTGTATTCTGTAACATACAACCGACAATTGGGCGTCAAGAAACTGAAGAAATGTGCTCCAAATAATTACTTATGAGTACTTTTATTTATCGGTGACATAGAAAACATTTCACAATTAGCCGCCATACTGTGCACGTGATGTTGCCTTTGGGTCACATGATCAAACGCGATTTCATGTAGAACGAGGCCAGAATGGGCCAGCAGCACAGACATAAATAAAACACCCGTTAGTAAGTTAGTAGTTTATAGGGGCATTATTAATGATGTAACTCTACGGCCAGCAGACAGCAATTCTTAGCATGACCTTATATAGATCTACGGAAATCCCGTTTGGTATTCTCGCTCACAACAACATCCGGTTATATACAAACTTTCACAAGCACATGCGTTCTGACAAAAAGGTAATAATTTCACACTTTTACATGGTTATTGTCAGGTAACTTTAGTGATATACATATAAGAATGCAAACAGACACAAAAACATGTTTATGGCTCTGTTTATGGCGTTTTTGTAAGGTTTCACGAAAATACTTAAGCTTTTGATGAACGAGATCTTCGCCCCTACTACAGCAACAGCCAGATAGAAAAAAATTGTAGGGCGATTGACTTTGCCTACTGAAGACCCAACTTTTTGCTAGAGCATTTTGTATGGCGCCATTTACAACAACTGTTGTTGACAATGTTACATAGCCGAACATCGGATCAATCTGAGCAACGATCTGAGCAGCAACAACACTAACAGCAAAAATCCTGTTTTCCCTCAATAAGTCACTTTGCACTGATCACTAGTCAGTCATGTTTCCTTGCATTGATCCCTAATCCTAATCAGTTCTTTGAGCACTATACTTTTTTGCTCATCCGTAATCAGTCACAGCTATAACAAGCAGGGCTGGGTCCAATTAAACAATTAGTTACGATTACTTTTTGCTTTTCAAGTAAATAAATACAACAAATTTCAAATCAATTACGCTATTTCAGTTACAAATAATCACTGACCATGCGTTATATATGGATCACCCTACAGAAAGTTACATACAAAAAGGCACATACCAAAATGGCACATGTATTTTGAAAAATGGCACAGTTAAATTAATGAGGAAATGGCACGTTTGAGCATGATATATTTAAGATTAATCTCAATTTTATTTGTTCACTTGTAATCAGTTGTGAAGTTTATTTGATCTTTTTTGTTAATTAGAGGACATGATTTCACCATGAACAACAAGACTTGGTGTTTTAATTCAGTTAGATATTTCATTAGTTTTATGTGGACAAAACCGTGACTTTTGTTCCGCTTTAACAGTGTCAGGTGTTTTGTTTAAGTTTTCTTTGCTAGTCTGTATTTGCATGAACATATTGTTTTTTCCAACATAACCTAGAAACAAAATGTATATTTAGCACAGCTGCATGATTCTGTTTCAGGCATTGATGGGCCTCTTTCTGAATTTCCATGCACTGACGTTCTCTGAAGACCTGAAGTTCAACGAAACCCTGTTGGAAGATGAACATCTGAGGGGTGACCATATAGACGAGGTGTATAAAGGAGCATCCATGAACTGTTTCTATGCCGCAGGCGCCTACGTCGTCACCTTTGTCTTATCCGCTATCATGTGGCGCATAAACATGAGATCTGACTACACGACTGCATAGACACATTCTCGGGCTGCACAGTGCATATACAGGGCTCCACTCGTGTGGTATTTGTTCGAAACTACAATGATTTGGAGGAAAAGGAAATGAAACTTGCTTTTGGGAAGAATTTGGACACAATTTGTAAATTTGGCAACAAACGTGTGACGAGTTGTCACATTTTTAATATTTCTAGAAATTAGATTGAGAAACATTGAACTTCTACAAATGACAAATTTGAACAGGGCATCGGAAATGCAAGAGTACATTTTTGTGTGGTTTTCAAAATGATATTCTCTGCAACGGTGCATGCCTTCATGTCTCAAGAACTGTTGCCCAGTTTCTATAACACACAAAATGTCGAACTGCATGAAATTATAGTGAATCAATTGCTACAGCATTCACTAGGTTCAATAGATTATTAAACGTTTAATGGCTAACTTACTAACATTCCAGCAACTAGAAACAACTGATGTGGGCAGATCGTACATAGATGTAACAGTACAAATTGTTTTAATAGTCGTCAGGTTGTAAAATATTGTCGTGTATACACTGTTTTTGACGTTGCTTGGACTAATCAATACAGATGTGTTCATTAGTGTTGTCTAAATCATACATTGTACTAGTAAACTTGTGTTATAGATGTTTTTGTTTTGCACAATTCAAACAGTGATCTGCATTTAGGGGAATATGGTATTTCATCTGACTATTCGTTGTACAGATACAATTTTTTGCAGCCAAATGAACAATTCTGTAAAGCAGTGTTTCAGAAATAATATGATGTTCATAATATGTGTAATGTATCATGATTTTAACATTGTATTGATAACTTAGTGTACCAAATAAAATACTAATATTATAACATGCATCTTACGTCATTGCAATCTGTACTAAGCCACCAACATCCTCAAAACAAAACATGGTGTGATGTTCATGCATGTTGGTGCAACTTTATCAGTTATTCCTGTTACAGCTATATATACTGGGTCCATGGTCAGCTTAACATGCATTAGTGTACTATAATCCAGCTTGTGTTTTGTTACTGACGCTTTCCACCCCAGGAGCCAAACTTTCATAGGCTCCATAACCCTTCTTTTAAAAATTAACCCCATTGTTAACTTTTCTATGAACAAACGAATTACCCTTTGTAATTATTACATGCTCCAATTTTCCACAATGCAATGTGAACAATTACCTACAACCGTTCACACTGTCACATCTTGTCTGATTGTCCCAAGTTGCATTACACAAGGTCAAGGTGAGGGTTGGGTTCCAAGAAGCCATCAAAATATTGACTGGCAGTACCAAGGAACGCTATTTCTGTGATAACATCTTGAAATGTTACGCTGCCAAGTTATCCTGTCAGGAGGATGGGCATTTTGTCAAGTATTAATAACAAACACCACATAATGTTCAAAAGCACAATTTAAATTTACATGCCAGCCAAGACCGGTAAAGATTTGCCACTGGATTGGATATGGGCTTACAATGTAATGTGAACACAGCAAGATAAACAATGTGAAATGAGGGTCTGAGTGCGTTTATTTATGTACAGTCAACCAGGCAAAGAGCAACTGTGATCTTGCAGAATGCGGCTGTCTCCAGCACACCCAACTTATGGTGGGGGAGCTCCGCGCCCACCACCGCCACGGCCGAAACCACCACGCTGAAACACAGGACATCATATTATTACCACTGGGCCGAAATAAAACAGTAAAACATGGTTACTTCAAAGTTGGAGGGACTGGTTGTTAATAATATAATAATGTTGTCTTATATAGCGCCAATATCCACCTAGACAATTATCTGAGCAAATTTTTGACAGCAACTAATGCAGTGCATGGGTTCTTGTATAAACCAAGACCGTTGGTTCTGTAAAGTTTGATGTACATGGTATGAATGATACACAGGTGTTTTGACACAGATTAATAACTGATGAAACCCTATGGTACTATAGCAATCCAAACAGAAATGAAAACAGATCCACACCCCAGTGAAGCCCGACTGTACCACAAACACAATATTCTCATAACCACATATCGTCCACGAGGGATGGGTTACTAGCAGGGGTTAGACCTCACATCAACAACACTTTCCACAATAAGCATTATCTGAATGTGATTCTGGAATAAATCCATACGTATATGATGATGTCACAAATTGCATTAATTACCAAATGTTAATTCTTCTTATCAACGAGTGCCCACGTAACAATTTACTTCGGCTTCCACTACTTGGCTGCCCAGTGTGAAACTGAATATGTTCTGACTTGTTGAAATTACTTATACAGAAAAACATGTACTCACGAACTGGAAGCTTTGTGTAGATCCAGCACCTGCATCAGCCTTCTTGTCGCCCTCACCTGCAATAATGAGAACGAAGTTCAACATTTCCTCCTCTTCATTCATTCAGTGGGCACGATTCATAAGCTATTGTGTATTAGTTTCATACATACAATTCAGGGTTCATATATAACTTAAAAACTCCCTACCCAAAACAAATTTTGCCTGAAAAAAAATTACAAATTAAACTTTTTTTCTCAAATTTGTTTTAAAATATAAAATGGCTTTTTGTAGATCTGCAGGAAACCAGCAAAACGTAGAATGTCAGACGTAACATGACTGAAGTCAATGGCACAACCTTCGCTGGAACATACTGAAAGCAGGTCATGCAAAACTGTCCCCACCACTTGTAGTGAGGCAGTGACGTGAAAGCGCATTCACACCCATTTTGCATTTGACAACATTCAAGTTCTCTACTTTTCTACTGATCTGTGTCAACTATGCAACTCATAAGTGATGGTCTCAAAAGTCTGCAAGGGTCATTGGATGTCCCACTCAAATTATTTCCACCATCCAGTCAATGTGCGTTACCTGATTCAGTCATCAGGCAGTGTGTTATAAAATATTACTGCTGGGACTGATTTTATTTGCGAAACATGGTCATAACCAAACAACCACCCATCAATATGCAAAAGTTTTGGGGATTTTGAGAACCTATACAGGACAAATTGATGCTGCATTACACGTACCTGGGCCACCACGCCTGTACTGGCTGCGATCCTCCCCTCCTGCTGGACGAGCGGCATCCAGGGCTAGAAAAACATCAACCAACGTTTTACACATACTTTCACAGCTGCTATAGGAAATACCAGGCACAATATAGCTTATTTTTTAATAACTATCACCCATAACTGAGTGTTTAAAAATAAATTATTTACATTTCACAGGGATGTTTATAAACTGTTTTTCTTACAACTTAGGTAGCTCAGAAGTTAGTATAATGTAAGGATCCATTAGCAGTAAACATATTGTCTTACCTTTTGATATGTTCTGTGCAAAGGGCATTTAGACAGTTTCGATTAAGTTTCTTAAAAGCTCACATATCCATGCATGGCAAGGTTGACATTTATGTTAGCGACAACGTGGTTTACATTTTGTGAATGTTGGTGCATTAACTTTTTTGACAGAAATGGTTTGTTCCAAGAAAATTCAAGTAAAGTTGGGCTGACCTTTTGGCCTGGGTCTGGCTGGCTCAGGGCGCTGGCTGGCTCTCTTCAGCGTTGACGGAACAATCTCTGGGGGCAGATGCAGGAAATCCCTCAAATACTGGATGCCAACATTCGTCAGGTACCAGTAGTAGTGACGCCATGCAAACTGCTCTGTCACATATCCGCGTGACTTCAGTGACTGAAGAAGAGCAAGCAACTGTCACGATAACCTCTGCATCACCATGGTTTGGTTTGCAACAGTAAAACACCAATTTTGTGATAACCATAGAAATTATTAACTATCATTGAGAACAGATTTAACCTGATACACCCTGAACACCGAAATTTCGGTGTTGGGATGTAGTGTTCATATTGATCACCATGTGGCGCCACGTTCATTGGCTTTGGTTATGCTGTTGGTGCCCGGATGAAGACAACATGTGCGGACGTTTTGAGCCATTTCTCGAATCGATCCGTCAATTATTAGTATTTTTGTGAATTTTTTAAAGTGACCGATATCTCGTCAACGTTTTACGATTCATGGTTATGATGACTATGAGCGGGCATTGCATCTGTTGGGTTTTACATCCGATAATTCGGATGTAAATGACATTAGTAGCGGACAAGACAACGACATCGATGTGTTGTTACTGTATTCATTGTCTTTTGACGTAACATTTGACTCACATTTGCAGAATTACTGCATTTATATTCCTTGAATTTTTCTTTTCTTTTCCATAAGTTATTATACTACAATACATGGTGTGCTCTGATATATATGTCAGTAGATTACATGTACCTATGAAACATTCATTATTATGCATTTTGTGAACAGTTTTGTGTGCTTTATATCATATATATGCGATCAACCAAAATCATAGTACTTGCATGCTAATTGTAATATTTCACAGGTAAATGCAGATATTATTATAATTTCTCTTGCTGCTCATAGAGGACATGTAGGCCTACCTTGCAGTACCAAACTTGCCTCATTTTGAGCTTTATTTTGCCCATGAGTGACGAAATAAAACTAGATTTCGTATTTAATTTTTCACTTTGCGAATGTTTACATATGCTAATTATATGCTAATTAGCCACAGTTAATCATAACATTGATAGTGTTATTACCATTGGTAAGATAAATATTCTGTGATTCAGAATATGTATATATTGTAAGGGTTTTGATGAAGACTACATGTTACAGTGCATTTCATAATCCCATGGGTTGAAACAAATCAACTCCCCCAGAAATTCAGGGCTTATCAGGTTAAAAGAAAATTTTAATTGTGGTTCTAACTAGGCCTCTTTTTTTGTGTTTTATTTCTGCCATGCTGAATACACTGAAAATTTATATTTTGTGATGATTCTGATGTGTTTATCTAGATCAGTCATGTTACCCTAGTCATAAACTGCAGGCAAACAGACCACCAAAATATATCATAGCCAAATTTGTTGACATGCAACAAGACAACAACAAACACTCGTGCTGCATGCTTTTCAATGAAAATGTTGGTGGCCGAATTGGCTCAAATGGGTAACTTTTATTTAGCCAGATCCGATGTCATGTGGTTTGTTGCCCAAATGGCCACCAGTAGCACTAGTTTAGATATGTCAAACTTCAGAGAGTCCAAGCCAAGATAATAAAAAGCAATACATACAATACTTATTTATATGATGTCTTTAATCCAATAAGTCATTCTGCCAGGTATGATGTTAATTAGTTTTGATAACATATCCCTGTATACTTGTATTATAAATTCCGTGATGATTGGCATACCTTTTTAGCAATACATTAGTTTAATCATGCCAACAGCGAGTGCCAAAACAACATTACACTAAAAGCCATCCACTCATAATAAGGATTCATACAGACAACCAAAAGTTAAATGTAAGAGTTTTCAAGGTTTAAAAGTGTACCATTTACAAGGGTTTCGAAGGGTATTTATTTTACCACAAATACACTTTCGTCAGTCTTTTTCTGCATCAGTTGAAATTACTTACCTGCAGAGCCTTGATCACCTGCAAGTTCGGGATGGTGTCCAGTTCAGGATGCTTCGGTGCATGGAAGTCCTTCTTTGCAACCATTACACCCTCCTTGAAGAGGTTCTCGTAAATGGCCACACGATTCTTCTTGGGCATCAACATCCTAAAGAAAGATATTTTTGATAGATTTTTTTCTCAAACTCATTTTGAAAGTTCTTCCACATTTTTGATACAATTTTATGACAAATATTCCAATCATTTTAATAAATTGACTGTTACCACTAAGTCTCTAAGATGTGACTGGGTAATCGTTTACTTAACTGGCCTAAATTATTAGAGGTTTATGCCGACGGTTTTTACAGATTTTTTTTACCTGAATGCGTTCCTTACATCATTCCGCATATGTTCCAGTAAAAAAGTTCATGTATTCTTAAAAAATATTGTGTTTTAGGCCACTTTTAATCAGTTTTACACCTCAAAACAGCGGAACCGATTGGATAATAAACATGGCGCGTGTGTGATTTGCGCATTAGTCACGCCTCAGTGCCATCAGAACCACGAAGGCAATGTTTGTGTGCATTGGGCATACAATTACGCAACGTAAAAAACTGAAGAGAAAACATTTAGAAAATAGGCTCCAAAAATGTTTCAAACGAAGAAATTCTAGAAAAAAATTAAAACATTCTCCACAGTTTTCATATTAAACGCAACATTTGTAGAGCACATACAGTCACTTCTAACGTAATATTTTGTATTTTATTTAATGAAATATTTGATGTTGCAAATATTATTTGTATGAAAATTATGTGGTCGATATTAGATGTTATACGCATGCGCAACTACAAGGGGACATCTCATTGCATGCCATTGTTAATATAATTAAATTTAAAAGAATGCATGGGTTAAATTATCTGTCATTTGGTGAACAAAGATTATTGTTTTTGTAATTAAAAATGATACTGATGATATTGCATGTCATGTGCATCTTTAAAGGGAAAATTCACTGCATGTCATTGTTAATATAATTAAATTTAAAAGAATGCAGGGATTAAATTATGTGTCGTTTGGTGAGCAAAGGTTTTTTTGTTAAATTATGCTGATATTCCATGTCTGGTTTCCTTCTGATGGGGAGGGGTATTGTTAATATAATTAAATTTAAAAGAATGTAGGGTTAAATGATCTGTAGTTTGGTGAACAAAGGTTGTTTTTAAATTATGCTGATATTGCATGTCTGGTTTCCTTCTGATGGGGAGGGAGGGGGAGGGAGGGAGGGGGAGAGGGAGGGAGGTATTCTGTGTTGTCCGTTTTTGCAGCAATATCCTGCGAAATCGTGATGTAGTACCGCCTTGCCAGTGATTAATGGGAAGAAGATATAGCTCAGAAATAATTGTAATTGTTCATATTAAATAACATTAATTACTTTCTCATAATACATGTGAATTAAAAGCATAGTTTCATTGCGCATACACACATTCAACAAAATATATAACATTAATTAACATATTAGTAATTAATGAATCCACGTGCTACACTATTGTAACTGCTAGTGTGATTTTGACGTGTAATAAATAAAACACAAAAGTTTACAGTTATTTAGCTTTCTTAAAGGGATGGAGTCATCATAGAGTATTCAGTATCCTTGCCACAATAATTACGTAAAAACAGAGATGTATTATTATCATTATAGAACTATATAACTTTTCATTATCATTACAAGCCATCATTGTCAGTTTCGTTATCATTACCATCAATGGCCAGTTATATGTAAATAACTAAAGGCCACTAGGCATTTAATATGCAGTAGTTGTAGCAACTGGGTGGACTTCGTCAAGTCCGGGTGTGAGAAGTCCTTGGCTGAGGTTCAGACGGATAGTTTTAGTTTTGAGTGTAGGGGATGTACGAGGATGAAGGAACTTGAATTGGAGTTAGAACAGCTGAGGCTGCTCGTTGTGGCAGTGGTGGTTTCTTCCGCACACCGAGGGCCTCGGTCCGAGGCAGTTGCACAAAAGAAATTGTGTAGCATTTGCACGAACCGCCGTGACGAGCGCATAACCATCGAATACACATTGAATGCACAGGATTATGTATCCGCTGGATGTGAGCTGTGAATGTGTTATCAGTCATTCGATCAAGAAATGTGTATACAGACAAATCGGTAATACTACCACTGCACATAGACGCAGCATATACGTGAAAAGCAATACATATGTGGTTTGGTTACTCACCAGTTTAGAATTATTGAAAAAACTAAATATGTATTTGGTGTACCCCAAAAATATGAATATGCATATAATTTAATTATTATTTGTAAATTATTTAAATGAACATGTTAATGTAAGGAGATTATATTAAATTGTAAATTTATATAAATTGACTTAATTAAATTAAAGTACTCCTTCACTCCCTCCTTAAAGTTGCACATGCGCATGACATGCAATATCATCAGTATATTTTTTTTATTACAAAAACAATAACCTTTGTTCACCAAACGACAGATAATTAACCCATGCATTCTTTTCAATTTAGTTATGTTAACAATTACATGCAATGAGTTGTCCCTTTAAAGTTGCACATGCGCATGACATGCAATATCAATAGTATAATTTTTTTTTACAAAAACAATAGTCTTTGTTCACCAAACGACAGATAATATGAATTAAATGAAATAAAATGTTATTATATTAACAATGAAATGCAATGAGATGTCCCCTTGTAGTTGCGCATGCGCATAGCATCTAATATCAACCAAATAATTTATAAAAAAAGCAATATTTGCAACAGCAAATATTTAATTAAATAAAAGATGAAATATTATGTTACAAGTGACTGTATGTGCTCTACAAATGTTGCGTTTAATAGAAAAACTGGGGAGAATTTTTTATTTTTTGTATAATTCTTTCGTTTGAAAAAATTGTTGAGCTTAGTTTCTCTTTTTATCTTATTTTTTACGATGCGTAATTGTACGCGCGATACACACAAAGATTGCCTTCGCGGTTCTGATGGCACCGAGGCGTGACTAATGCGCAAATCGCACACGCGCCATGTTTATCATGCAATTTGTTCCGCTGTTTTGATGTGTAAAACTGATTAAAACTGGCCTAAAACACAATATTTTTAAAGAATATATGACATTTTTTAGTGGAACATATGCGGAATAATGTAAGGAACGCATTCAGGTACAAAAATGCTGGAAAAACCGACGGCATAAAGTCGTAATAATTTAGGCCAGTTAAGTAAACGATTACCTGTGACTGCCACAGAAAATAGCATGAATGTGGGAAATGGTAAGCTTATGTAAAATGCCAAGGTACGTATGATGTAACAAATCAAGTGTGGATGGGTGGTCATGGGGACTCATGCAGAAGTAGTCACGTTTCGAACATTCGTATTATTAAATGATTGCAGGGATATTAAATTATGATATCGTGAACATGTACTATTGATGACTATGTTATCTGCATCAGTGACAGTGCATGTTGATACTATTCACCAGTCGCCGATCTCAATTTTAACAACAAAACGTTATCAACAATACATTGACGACGTAATAGTCTTTAATGGTTAGGTGAACAAGTATAAGGTTCAAATAGTTCTCATTATTCATTGTTTTCAGAATACTGTTAACGTAGAGTTCTACATTTACTCGTGCATTTATCAGTGGACCGATTGTACGTTATGTATACCAAAGCATGTGTACGAATTGACATCTAACTTCTTAATTTCAGGATATGTGTTTAAACTAAATGATACCCTGAATAAAAAATGTATAAGCAATAAACTGCAATGGAATATGTGCAAAAATCCCATTAGATGGAAAAGTATTTGATGGATTTATATCAGCTTCGAACACATACTTTGCTACCAAAGATAGCTCCAACCGGAAAAGGAAATAGCTTTCCGCGTCAGGGAAAAGGGGAATTGATTACTGAGAAACGAAACACCACAAATAATGGGGGTTGCAGGGGTCTCAACTTCTCATCTCCCACCTGTAGTGGGGGCTAAACTTCCACCTCCCACCTGTTTTGGAGGTAAACTTCCGACCATTGTTTGAGAGTTCACATCCCGCCAACCGCACCTCCCACTTATTGCTGAGGCCAACCTTACACCAATGTTTTAGGACCAATCTTTCAATAATACATGCATGTACGCTTTCGAGCCAAAAATGAACTCGTAAAAATTACTAATTTCTAATCCAAATATACCGGGGAAAAAAACATTTTATGCAGAAAATACACCACAAAATGCATTATAATGAAGCAAATGTACCTTATTATTGAAGAAAGTGACGGCGGCGCGACTCGCGAGGCCCGCGGGCGCCTGCTGGTCTGCATCTACCGCCCTCATATCATGGGAGCCCAAAGGGGGCCAATCTTAGTCACCCATTAGTTTATCATGCTACCCTATATATAATTTCCAACATTGGCCAATGTTATTGGTCCAACCATTAAATCACGTTGGCCCATATCATTGGACCATGCATTGACATGCAAAGACTTACCGATTATTAAGCTGATGTTGGGTCAATGTAGGGCATATTGGTCTAATGTTGGCATGCCATTATTGTTAACATACTACTAAGCTACTGCCATGCAATAGCTATACCGACGAACAATTACCAACGTTGATTCAAGCTTGGAATGCCAATTCTACGGCTGCCGTTCATTACCAATATTGACCCAGGCTAGTAATGATATATGGGACCATGTAGTGACGAAACAGGTTATATACCAAACAAATAAAAAAAATCAAGCCAAGGGGGGTTATAGCCCAGTGCCCCCCCCCCATGTACGTACGCTAGGAGCTATATATAGTATATCTACCGCTTTGTGTGCAATGTTACTTAATTGGCACCTCGGTGTACGTACACACACACGTACGCACGCACACGCACGCACGCACGCACGCGCAGTCATACACACATACATATGCAATCTGCATTTAAAGTTTCACACGTGGCATAGAAAAATATTTTTTAAATGTTTACTTTGTTTCGAAACTGATTTTCCACCTTAAATCATCGACGGCCATTAATTGTTCTAATGATGCCTTAGTGTTTGTCCCTGTTCATGATAAATCTTCAAGATTCTCGGGTTGGTGAGAAGTCATAGAAGATATTTTATTAGTAGTAGCATTGTTGTTGCTGCTGTTGCTACTACTACTGCTGCTGCAACCGCTGCTTCGTGCACTGAGGCACGATGTATGGTTATTTAATTAATTATAAGTTTATGGGGAACTTGTTCAACTTTGTAAATTCGGTTGTCAAATGCAAAATTCTCGTTTTTACCGTGGCGTCACGAAGATGGCGGCCTCCAACGACAATTTTATAAAAGTTGCTGTAATTACATTTATAATTACTACTGGACTATCATCCACTGGTTCGCAAAGACAGTTTACGGAGGATGATATACGGATGTATAGGTATATCTATAACCTTGCACTGATATTGTTTTAACAGTGATATGATATGATGCTTGACAGCTGGGCGATAATAGCGCGTCGAACACATTGTTTATGAACGTTTATACGCGGATGTCGCCAACGTAACAACATATGTTCATCCATCGATTCATTGAGGTCTGCTGAAACAAATTATGGCTCTATGCTACAATCCGGCCCACCTGAATTTCGTAGCCATATAGAACCATATCCATGCACAATAGCAATGCCAATGCCATGGCTGTGCAATGCCAATCCAATGGCAATGGCAATGGTGATGCACATTTAATAATTTATCTGTACATAAATAAGTCATAACAGGTAAATTATTAAACATGTCGTGCGTAGAAACACATTTCATCACCTGGTACCAAAAGTACATTCTTATACAGCGTGGTATCCAGTCCTTGTGACTGCTCAAAGCTGTTTATACTTCACTTCCTGTCCTGGCAGACTTGTTAATTCTAATACCTTCTCAACCTCTGTCTGTAGCCAGGTACTCATTGATACAGCTAAGTGAACTGTTGCAATGTCAGATGAATGAAATTGCCTAAGTTTCAAAATGGTAGCAAGAAGATTCAAATCCGGGTTCTTTCAATCGATAGTCCGGCATTCTAACCACAACACTACAGTGCCCCACATACACGATTACAATTACAGCAACGTATTTGACATTATTATGTTGTGAACACACTTGTGAAGCAGCTGATATTAGGCCACTGTTTTGTTTGCTGGGGATAGTAGGCAGCTGTTGGATTGTTGCAGAGATCGCGCGGCACAGATGTTCCAGCATGCCTACAGTGGGTATTTGAAGTATGCCTATCCCTATGATGAATTGCGTCCTCTCACGTGTGATGGACATGACACATGGGGAAGGTATCACTTCTGCTTTTTACTTGTTTTTTTACTGTTTTAAATTATTTTAAAGGTAAGAGTGGGTCATTCCATGTGAATTCAACCAATGGGTGTTGCATTGATCTCTTCATTTTTTTATGGATCAGTTTGGTTAATGCCCTTGGTAAGATAACCATGTAACCAAAGTTATGTAAGTTTGAAATTTAACACTTTTTAAGAAATAAAATTTACTTGTATTTCACAGGTTAATATATCATGAACTAATCAACCTATATCAATAAAACTTTGTAGAGTTGTTGTCTGCAATATGTAGATCACATAACCACAATTAGAACATACATGCTGTTCACGGTTAATGTAACCTGACAATCGATTTATTGAACAAATCGTGATATCAGGTTTAACAGTCAACTGCATGTGTGTTTTAATTACAGTTATGTGATTTATGTGTTGCAGAGAATAATTCCACCAAGTTTTATTGATATAGGTTGATTAGGTCATGATATATTAACCTGTGAAATTTAAATAATTTTATTCATTTTGAAAACGCCGTCACAAAATGTTGAAGTGTTCAATGCCAAACTGCCATAGCTTGAAAACTACTGAGGCTATGATGCTCAAATTTTGGTTTCATCATGGTCATCTTACCAAGGGCTTTCACCGAACTGATTTATTCAATGAAGAAATCACTACAACAAATGTCAGAGATTTTGGTTGAGTTGACACGGAATGACACATGTATGTTCTTCTATAGTGCGGTATCTTTATTATCTCGATAAGCCACTGGCTTCCTTGTCCACTTGCTATCTGGAACTTGTTGTTTGGGATGGCAATCTTGTTAAATCTTGTATCCAGTCCTTGGGGCTGCTCAAAGCGCTTTACACTTCACCCCCTGGAAGACCTGTTCATTCCAACTCCATCTTGAATTCTATGGGAAGCATATAAGCTAATACTTAAGAACAGACATTTGCGTTTAGCCAAACTGTATGTTTAGCAGCCTGTATATTGACATTAGACTGTTTTACGTTCAAATGTTAAGAGTATAGGTAACTTTCATGGAGGTGCTCAGTATGATTTCCTTTCAGTTACTCTCTAACCCTCATTGATGCGCTCGACACTCTGGCCATCATGGGCAACTTCAGCGAGTTCCAACGAGTCGCAACTCTTCTCATAGAAGTCATAGATTTCAACAGAGACATTGACGTGTCAGTGTTTGAAACAAACATTCGCAGTAAGTGTGATGCCATTGCCTGGTAGTATGTGCAGCAGTTGGTGACATTCTATATTACAAATACATGGTATGCAAATGACCTTCATTGGCATCCATCTATTTTGAAAGATAATGGAGCTGTGCCATAGGTGACATCAGTGTTTTTGCACAGCATCTGCGTTGACTAAAAATTCAAATTTTTTAGTGGCAGTCTCTGCTACAGATGGTACATGTGTAGACAGTTTGTAGAGGTGTTGTAGTCAATTGTATTTTTCTCCGACGCTCTTTCTTCTCCATCCATAGTTCATTTCTTCTGCCTTTCTGATAACACTCCACACAGCCTGTCGCCAGTTGTTGTGGTCTGCTGCAGCAGATTCCTAGGAATCAAGGCTGATCTGAGCAGATTTGATATCTCGTTTGGAAGCATCCCTGAACCGCAGAGCTGGATGGCCGACATGCCTTGCACCCGAGGCAAGTTCACCATAGTAGAGGGTGTCCTTTGGAATATGTCCATCTTCCATGTGGCAGACATGGCCAAGCCCGCGCAGATGTCATTGACTTAGTTAGGCAGCCATGCTGGGGACGTCTGCTCATGCAAGGACATCAATGTTTGGGGTGTGCTCCTGCCAGGTGATGCCAAGTATGCGGAGATGAAAGCTGTTGAGGCGTTTTTCCTGCTTTGCATATGTCTTCCATGCTTTGTTTCCATATAGGAGGGTGCTTAGGAGACAAGCGTGGAATACTTGAACCTTGGTGTTCTCAGTGAGCATGTTGTTCCCCCACACCTTCTTAGATAGACTTCACATGACAGCTGCTGTTTTTCCGAGGTTGCTGGTGATGGTTGACCCTAGGTAGGTGAACTCCTGCACCACTTCCAGAGCATGGTCATCAATGCTGATGGCTGAAACTTTGCTGATTTCTTCACCCATGACAGTGGTCTTTTTCAGGCTTATGGTCAGGCCAAATTATACAATTATTACACAAAACAGAAGCTCAGTAAATGAGTACAAGCTCCTTTCTAAATGTCAGTGTTTATTTCATATCAAGTATTGCAAAATAAATACTATTTCTTGTCGACTGTTCAAAATGTTGTCGACCATTCAATAATCTTGTTTCGTGTATGTGATGAAAAAAATGCTCTCCATTGTCATGAATTGAGCACATTTTGTGTAAATTAATCTGTAGTTCAATGACAAAGTGATGGCAGCTTAGTTGACTGTGTTACCACAGTTGTAGGGGGACTGTTGTCTGCTCACCTGCTGTACAAACGTGTCGGCATGGAGCTGGAGCCAGGGTGGCCGTGCTCTGGTCCTCTGCTCCGGATGGCCGAGGATGTGGCTAGGAGACTGTTGCCAGGTAGGCAAGTTAGCAAGTATCAGGTTTCTCTCACGTAATTTACTGATGAGCGTTTTATAGCAAATGGCACATTTGCAAGTTGTATCCCACGTGAATTGTCCAAGATGTGACTGTGACTATGGCTAGCGATTTTAACAAATTCAATGTTGGGAACTACATTCTCTATCGTTGCTGTTGAATGTCGTTCGGCTGTAAAAAAATTTAAATGTTTGTCTGCCGTGTCATACATGGTGAGGTAAACAATAGTTCTGGTGTGATGTCATGCAACATTTTGTACACGATAACCGCATCATAACGTAACTAACCAGTTCTGTCTGAATCTGACACGTCCGAGGTCGTACTCATGACTGCGCCCCTCTATTTACAGAGCATATTGAATGTGTGTGTTATAATAAATTATGGTGTATTCAAACAAACGTTTCTGGCTATATTTGCAATGGTACTATTATATATGAACAATTTTGTAACTTCAGCGTTCAACACAACTACGGGCATGCCGTATGGCACTGTCAACTTGATGCACGGAGTGCCCCCTGGTGAGACAACTGTCACCTGTACGGCTGGTGTTGGCACATTCATCGTGGAGTTTGGTGCCCTGACTCGACTGACAGGAGACCCAGCGTTTGAGGAGGCAGCGTTACGGGCACTGGATGCGCTCTGGGGGCGACGATCATTCATTGGACTTGTTCGTTGCAATTTCTTACTCATATAGGACAAACAATTAATGAAAACAAAATTGTAAATTTAATTTTGTGTGAAATATACAGTGCACTGTGCTTAACCGAATCAGCCTTTTATAGAATCATTCCCTATTTGCCCTTTGCTCAAATATGCTGCTTAAGTGAATCAGCTGCTTAATTTAATCAAATTGCTTTGACTTGGAGTGATTATATTAAGTGGGAGTCCACTCTACATTAAAACTAATTAAATTTAACAATGACAACATTGTAATCCACATTTATAATGTGTGTTTATGTCACATTTAATATTTTTCCTTTAAGTTTGGTTTAATTCACAGGCATTTATAAATACATGCAGATGTTTATAAAATATAACAAGACGGTTGAAATACTTTGAGGTAATTATTGTTATGACGCTTGCATCTTGAATGACATGTTATTTATGCAGGTGGGGAATCACATAGACATCGTCTCTGGGAAGTGGATCGCTCTCGACTCGGGAGTGGGCGCAGGGGTTGACTCCTACTTTGAATATCTCGTAAAAGGGTCCTTCCTCTTCCCGTATCCCAAACTCATGCAGATGTTTAAAGGTGAGTTAAAGGCACCAAGTCTGATTATTTTTATTGTGAACTCGTGTTAAATGATATAAACTATATCTGTTCCAACACATGACAGATTGATTGACCAAATGGGTTTTAATGAACAACAATATTGTTTTTAGTTTGACCGTTATCTGTCTATGAATATCAACCTCAGCCGAGGCAGCTTAATAGGTGGACCAGAGCAGGCGTTTTCAATCCGATTCATAGGAACAGTTTGGAGTAATAAATAACTGAAATAACTATCCCGCTCCGCCCTGGTCCGCCTGCTCGGTTGCCCCTAAATAAAAAAACTGGTTAATTAAAACACATTTGGACAGTGAAGCTGTTAGATCGATTTTACTATAAAAACCATCAGACTGTGATTAGATTAGACACTTCACATATGGCCATATGTTTGTATTCCAGTATGCCAACTTGTGGAGTTCCTTATACTATGAGGAGCTTAGTGAGTCTACTTGTATTTCTCAAGTCTCAATCCAATTACTGCACAGGAAAATCATTCGAAGTGATGCGGCTGTTAGCATTGTTGTCACCTGGTTGCTTTCTGTAGTTAGAATGGCTGACGAATATAGAAATATATTGAGTTGTTATTTAAATATTATATTAACTGGTGACTGAAATTTTTTTTCAATCACAAGACAGCTTTTATCTAATTTTATTTTACACTACAGCTATATCAAATTTTTCTTAGATTATTATTTACTTGTGTCTTCATTTTTAGATTGACCATAATTAAGGTACGTCAGTATCAGGATGTTTACTTTTTCCCTGTTGCCAAGGTGACAATGTTGTTGTCATTGCCAAGGTTACCTGCCAGCTATAGAGAAGTACATGAAGATGGACGACTGGTACATGTGGGTACACATGGCCAAGGGCAGCATCACCATGCCTGTGTTCCAGTCACTGGACGCCTACTGGCCGGGTCTACAGGTGGGCTGTGACAGCAGGAACAACACTAGAGAGTCCCCTTAAAGTTACACTGACATATTAATTCTGGAATGGATTGACGTTCCTTTGCCTAGCAGTGTGGTATTTGACGCTGTGATTACCTCTCAAGAAACTGTTGGTATTAGTTCTGTATATTTCAGCCAACTCGCTTGGTCTTCGTTGGCGGACTGACATCGCTTACTAGTGTGTCATGTGATGCATGCTTTAGGAGAAAAATCAAGGAAGAAATAAACATCCATTGAATGAAACCTACCCTGAAACAAAATTAAACAAACCAGAATGCAAAGCACATTGGCCTACTGGTACTGGCATTTGAGAAATAGCAGAATAAAGCTGAAATGTCCACCAGCGTCTTTTGGTTGTACTTTCAGAGTTTACTTGGCAACGTTGACAACGCAATGAAGACCCTACATAACTACCACCAGGTGTGGAGACAGTACGGCTTCACACCGGAGTTCTACAATATAGTCAACAACAATGCCCACCATATGAGGGAAGCGTATCCTCTGCGTCCAGGTAGGATAAAACATGCCTGCGTGAGTCCATGCTCGTGCATTAGTAGTGGAGTTTACACATACTGTATTTGATCTATTAAGCATACATGCCCTAATTAGCAAACACCCCCTTTTTTAATCGGCAGGATCCATAATTATTGTACTTTGACTTGTGTGGAACAATTGAAAAGTGTCGCCATCTAGTTTAAGCAGTTGACACCACTTTTCAGTCGTTCTACACTAGTCACTAAATGACATCACTGGTGTTAATTAAGCAGGTAACCTATTCTCTAGAGAAAACAATTTTGGTGTACGATTATAAGAACAGATTCCTTGACATTTTTCCATGGCCCAACTTTTTATCAAGCGTACTGTACACTTATAATATTAGGTTGAATACGGTATCTACCATCCACGTTACATCTTTAAAGGTGCCTCATCACTTCAGTTATTTCACCCATCTCGTTTCAGACTCATCTTCACAAAAAATCGAACCTAGCTAGCATCAACTATGGCGTGCTAGTTCCTTTATACAAATGTGTTATTTAGTATTGATGAGATCATAAGACAAACTTATAAATAATTTTTTATTGGGTCCAGTAAAAAAAAAATTTTTAAATAGCAAAGTGGTTCTGCCTCTATGTACTATGACATTAGACTATTCCCACTTTCACAAGTATCCCGATCTGATGATCAAAGCCAATTCTTGCAATGATTTTTTACAAAAGTTGCACTTGTGTTTTTAAGTTGACTGCACATCTTACTTAGGCTATTCACAGACTACAGATTCAAACATCAATAAACGAAATTAACAATGGACTAAATTAATTGAGTAGGGAGTTTCAATTACTGTAGGAATGCATAAAATTATATCAATTGATCTCATTTCGTTTTGCAAATATTTTATTTTTACCAGAATCCTCGTATCTTTTTCATGTTGCAGAATTAATCGAGAGTACCATGTATCTCTATCAAGCAACAAAAGATCCCTTTCTGCTCGAGGTTGGAATAGACATTCTGGAGTCGATAGAGCACAGTACCAAGACAAAGTGCGGATACGCATCGGTGAGCAGCAAATTACATGTTAATGTAAATGACTATGTTGACGTGATGGACACAAACCTCAGAGTTCTAGGAAATGAAGACAATCCAGTTTTTCTTAAATTTGAGGCCAGGCTTCACATATATGACTAGTGTTAAGGAAACCTTTATTTTATTCTTCTGTTGCTTCATGCGTTCTTTCCATGGCGACTGTTTTCTTTGTTTGCTAAAATGTTTAACCATGATCGTCAATTTGAGGTGGTCCTTGTGTGCTTTGTAGTTGGGTCATGATTCTGTGGCGCATCATGTAGATCAACAAATAAAAAGCATGCTAAGCCTACCAGGTAGCAATGTTACTTACCAGATAGCAATGTTACTTACCAGGTAGCAATGTTACTTACCAGATAGCAATGTTACTTACCAGATAGCAATGTTACTTACCATGTAGCAATGTTACTTACCAGGTAGCAATGTTACTTACCATATTCACTCCAATAAATGTACAGTACACTTGAAAAAAATTGGGCCATGAAAAAATGTCAGGGAAGTTTGTAATGGTACACCAATTTTGTTCTCTAGACAATAAGGTAACACTGGTGGTGTCACTAGTGACTAGTGTAAACAACTGAAAAGAGGTGCCAACTGTTTAACACCAGATGGCAACACTGCAGTTGTTCCACACGAGTGAAATTACAATAATTATGGATTCTGCTGATTAAAAAGTGGGTGTACGCTAATTAGGGCATGTATGCTTAACAGGTCAAATACGGTATTTGAAAAGCTTTCTTAAATTGTCTGAATATATGTCAGACAAAGTGACATAATTTTACCTTTTCTGTTCGGTCTGAAGGTCTGGTTTACTGTGTGAATGAGGATACAGTTTTGTGAACTTGTCTTACATATTCTTTTTATTTTTATACTTTACTTACAATTGTACAGTTATTGTCCATGCATATGAATGGGCTGGTTCTGGATAAATGGTGGTTTACAAATGTTAGTATTGATTAATTTATTTGTCACTGAGACAGATTGCAAACTGTGAATGTAGCATAGGCTATGTACAAACAGCGATTGCAGACTTTGCAGTACCCAGTGTCTGTGTTCAGGTGAAAGACGTCCGAGACCATAAACTGGAGAATCGCATGGAGTCGTTCTTCCTCGCCGAGACAACAAAATACCTCTACCTGCTGTTCGACACCGACAACTTTATTCATAATACAGGTGGACAGGGCACAGTGGTCAACACCGCAGGTGGACAGTGTGTGCTGGACGCAGGTGGGTTAGATGACCTCCCACCTTGTGGGCCCTTTTAGTATACGGCGGATTCCACTTGATAAAACCATGTTGGGCCTGAGTAATTCGATTCTATTAAGCGGCTGATTCACTTAAGCAAATTTTCTTCGGTAAATGACTCCGAATAATGTGGAAGAGAATGTACGTTAAACAAGTGAGTTTTATTTTGATATATATTGAATTACTGCGTACCGGCTATGAAATTATGAAAATTGGTATTCTCGAATGACAAATTTTCTTAGACAAATAAAACTCACAACTTAGCTACATAAATCTGGCAAGGGCTTGTCTGCCTTGCAGCAGGTGCAATCAATAATGTTTATGTAATGTTTTACCTGTTTTTGTGTCGTTTTCTGTGTCAAAAACACTGATCTATTTTAGGGGTTTCCAGGAAAACCTGTTGTTTCGTACTACAGTGTATCATTTATTCGTGTATCTGATACTACCAACCACAGACGTGATTTTATTTAAGCAGCGTATTTAACAGAGTGGGAATAGGGAATCGTGTGTGTAAGATAAATTTTCATTAGCCGTTTATGATGTAGAGATAATTCAATGTCAACACATCATTTATATTTGTAATAACATGTTCGTATTTGTATTTTCGACCAGGTGGTTATGTATTCAACACAGAGGCACACCCGATAGACACAGCTGCCCTTTATTGCTGCAGTGCGGAAAAGAAGGCTGACGACCTTTCTGTTCACGAAATGCACGACAGCATTGATGTGCTTGAACTTCTTGACCTCGATGACGTTGACAACATTGGTGACATTGCAGACGACCTTGATTCGATTCAGAAGCATAATATGCGAAGACGGAACAAGAGGAACATGAAACTGAAAGTTCCTTTCAGCAATGAGATCTACAAGACGGAGGAAGTCCGCCATGACGTAGATGAAACAGAAGTAACAGACGCAAATGTCGAAGAAGAAGAGGAAGAGCAAATGTTCTACGAAAGAAACAACAGTGACGAAACCCTTTCATCATCACAACAAGACTCGTCATCACGAAAATCGTCACCCCAAGAAACATTGAAAGACATACACTCTTCTTCTTCAACCGATAAACATAGCCCAGTGACACAAACGAAATTGCAACCACCGACAGAAAAACCAACAACAAACGAGGGAGATGAGGTCATGGAAAGCACTACGGAGACAACAGACTGGTCGTATGACAAGAATCGGAACTATCCAGCGAGATTGTTTACTTGCCCAGCTCAACCCTTCCATTCCAGACTTTCAGTTTACGGAGAGCTGTTCGTCGACGATTAAACAACAAGTGAAATCTGATTACGTTGTTGGACTGTCTGTTTATCACAATTTTGTTTCTGTTGATAATGTAATTTACGTTGATGGTTCGGTATAGTGTTATAAACAGTAACCAAGATACATGACTACGCAGTGTTTTCGGAGGGTTTCTATATGTAGAGATTAAATCGTAAGATTAGACCAACATCTCTCACTTTTAGAACAAATTCCGAGAAAATCACTAGCGTGATATTCTTAATTCTAGTTGCAAACGATTAGTTTTATTAACTCTTCGATGCATAGCCCACAAACCATGACGTTTGCTTAGCTTTAAATAAATGGTTTCACCGACAACCTCTTATATAAAGATCAGTGGCGTATTTAGGATCTCGCAGGGTGGGGGGGGCGCAATCCTAGTGAGGGACGTGGCCCAATGGCTTCCCCCCTAAATACGCCACTGAAAAGGATATTGAGGTCATGACACATAAACATAGGCTTCTAGTCTCCAGTGACATCAGATTTGTCTCTCTTAATGCCACACGTGGTGCAAACCTAAAGACACCACCCACGAGTTAACCATTATCGGATCGGTTTACTGCTTCGTCAGGATCATCGACAACCATACGTAGTATCACGCGTGGCCGGCAGTGGGATTTGTACCATTAGAGTGGTTGATGCCGCGAGCACGCGATTATTTGAAACCCACGTCCACGCTTCTGTTCGTCCCTGGGAGAAAGCACTTCCGGCAAGGCGTTAGAGAGTAATCTCCTGGTGCGATGTATCGGCCATTTTGCACGCGATAATGGCGCATTGCGCTGTGTGCGATTCTGGAGCAGTTAAGCGTTTATATAGTGAGATAATTAATCTTTTTGAGAGCTACAATGTTATGATGTCGTGGGATGCGGTGGCGCGGCGGTTATAATGTCGGACTCAATCGAGAGTACCCGGGTTCGAATCCTCTCGCTGCTGTTTCGAAACGTTGGCAATTTCGCTCACCCCACGTTGCCATAGTTCACTCTGCTACATACAATCTTCGCGCAGTAATTGCAGCGTGGCTGGGTGCTTCCCAGAGACAGAGATAGTGTTCTCGTGGAAACAATAATTAGAGGCGTCTGCCAACCTTTGACGTGCTATATATAAAGAACTATATATAAAGAGCGCTATATAAGTACCTACCTTTTTTACAATTTCCAAGTGATTAATGACACGCAAAACGCACGCAATATAAAGAACGCACCAACATTTTAAAATCAGTTGCCGGGTTTGGTTCAAGTTTAGTCATGCCTGGTTGGGGAGGGTTCTTATTCAGATTATCAATGTGTTATTTCCATTAATTTCACGCAAGTAACTGATGCTTAAGTTCTGTGAACAGTTTAAAATAGCCTTCGCAATTCGACTACGTTTCAGACGCGTTTCGCCAAAAAAAAAAATTAACTAATCTGTATCGAACACGACGTAGACTTACAGGCAAATTTTTTGCAAATGCGTTATTTAGTTTTAATGAATTCATCAGATCAGACAAACTAGTAAATTAATTTCGGCTTGGCCGAACCGAAATTCATTAGGACAAAAGTAGCTTTTTGTAGCAGCTTTTATATTTACGATGACGTAAAGGTCGTCAGTGGAAAACTAATTAATAAGCTTCGGAAGCTGTTGAATATGGGGGTGGGGCGAACCGAGCAGATTGGGGGGGGCCAACATATACAGTATATTTAATATATACCATAGATGTCAACATTCCCGCTTTCGGGTGGCCAATGCCGCTTTTTCCTCTGGTCCCGCTTTGTCGGCGAAATGTCCCGCTTTTTAATTTTCAAAAGCTATTATTTGTAACGGTAAAATCGAGAAATTTATAGCACATGATCTCCTTTAACTTGGCACGTCTGCCTTGGATTTTGTCATCCGCCCGCCGGCGTGTCTGTGGCTACTGTCGTGTACACGTTAGTGCCCTGCGCGGGCCTATAATTTGAGCATAACCCGGCCCGCAATTAGCAGTTAGAGTCCAGGCCCGGCCCAGGCCCGCAGCAATTTTTCAAGCCCGGCCCGGCCCAGGCCCGCAAACTAGAATTTAGGCCCAGGCCCGACCCAGGCCGTGAATTTTTGGTCCAGGCCCGGCCCGGCCCGGCCCGCAAGTTTCAGGCCCATACCCGCGGGCCAAAGACGGGTAAGCCCGCGGCCCGCTAAGTTTAGACAAGATAAAACTATAATCTTATAAGAAATACGAAACACAAATAAACTGTAAAACAGACTTATTGTTTTGATAAATAAAAAATAATATATGAACATTGTACAATGTTTACTACTTAAATAATAATGTCAGTTGTTGTTTAGTAGTGTCTAGCTAGTAGCTAGTACTAGCTACTACTATATGTCACCCACTGGCACTGACACCCAGTGGCATTTCCAGCAGGCCTGCAGTCACTAGCCTGAGACAGATCAGGTTGAGACATGTGTGAATTAGTACACGTGTGAATGAATCAGTACTGGGGAAATTGTAGATACTAAATAGTAGTCACTAGTTCACACAATTGAAAAATACCAATTACCAACTGTGGTGGGTGGTGGGTACTGGCACTACTGGACAGTGGGCAGTGGCCAGTTGGCTGGTCATTCAGGCGGGCAATGTTTGGAGGGAAGACCTAGACAATAGAATGTCCACTGGTTTGGTCAAATGGTGATTAATTTGATGGTTAATCATGGCTTGCTTGCCTCTGCAAATATGTCTAAAGTAAATATTTGGGGCTGGCTGCTTCCGGCGAGGTGAACTTAAATGGCCATTAGATCTATTAGATCTATGCAAAAGGGTTCATGCCAAAAATATGCGGTTTACAGAGTCTAGACATCACGGACTAAGGGATAGGAAGTTAAGTTTGAGCTGAAGAAGAATGACGGGAAACATGCATTAACTGTGATGAAGCCAGTGAAATAAGTGCCACTACTCCAGTCACAGTGTCTTGGAAAGCCAGTACATATTTAAAGAATTACAATACAAAGATATGGGCATGCAACTATGCATATATTTTATATGAAATGTCTCTATTAAAAGAATGCACATTATTAAAATGATACCATAGTAAGTCCCATTGTTGAAAAGAGGTTAAACTGCATTCCAATGTATAAAACACTAGTGTCATTCATAATTCCATGCAAGGTCTCAATTTGCAACTATATAATACTAAAGAAATAATTTTAAGCATTCATTAACAGTTTTTATTAATAATAAAATTAATAATCTGGGTTTTGTATAAATATTTTTATTATGTCCAGGCCCAGCCCAAGCCCGGCCCGGCCCGCTCACAATAGGCCCAGGCCCGGCCCAAGCCCGATGTGTTTAATTTTTTTTCAGCCCAGGCCTGGCCCAGGCCCGCAATATGTAGGCCCACGCCCCGCCCGGCCCGGCCGGCGAAATTATGTAGAGGCCCGGCCCGGCCCGGCCCGGTCCGGGCTTTGGGTCCAAGTGCAGGGCACTAGTACACGTACACAAAACGTACACAAAATATATAACTCTGAACGTCCCCAAATCTGGCGTAAAACGAAGCTAACTTCTATCTGATACTTACCCCGAAAGCTCAGCAACACGAGACAGACGTAATTAAATCAGTGTTTTTTTTAACCTTTATATGCACTGTTATATGCATTGATCTAATATTTTGTCAATAGTAAAATGGTGAAACGCACCATATAGCGGTGTGAATCATGAACTTATTTGGTGACATGATAATATTATTAATCAGTTGACAGGTAAATTAATACAACGTGGTCAATAGTATGTTGTGTTTTGTGTACATCGTGTTAAAACACACGCTGTGTCTGTGGGGCAAGACGGTCCCTATGTTTTATCCCACACGCACATGGTCACAATGTATCAAATATATTACACATGGCCAGTTATGTTTAATACATTTAATATAATATGAACATTGCACAATTTACGTTCTGACAACCTGTTATATGTAATTATGAGGAATATACTAAACCAATATTATATTATGTAAGGATTGCAAGGTATTATTATATGTTAACTCCCATTTAAATGTAATAACCATAATTACTGTCATACCATTTGTGTGTATATATATATATATATATATATATATATATATATATATATATATATATATATATACACAAATGGTATGACAGTAATTATGGTTATTAAATTTAAATGGGAGTTAACATATAATAATACCTTGCAATCCTTACATAATATAATATATATATATATATATATATATATATATATATATATATATATATATATATATATATATATATATATATATATATATATATATATATATATATATATATATATATATATATATATATATACACACACACTTTAATTTCAGGCAATCGTTCGTTCATATAATGTGAAAACTACGGGGGAGGGGTTACAAACCGTGTTGCCCCAGGCAGAGGACCGTCAACTTAGCTAGGTTGCTTATTTACAAAAAAAATAGTTTTCCAATGGGTAACACACATATATGTCAATACCATGAACATTATAAAGACATACAAAAGTAGTTGAATGATGCACAATCTGAAAGTTTTCCCTAGGGGGGGCGTGCTCCCCAGGTTACCCAACACGCCTGCCCCGTCACTAATGGGATGGTCCGATGCAGCAGAACACGACAATCGACATTCGTTAATCCGGAAAAACAATCGACTCTCACCCGAAGTTAATTTTGGGTTTATCTGACTACCAGCAATGATGGATCGCTTGTTTTGGATTAATAACGAGTTCCGTTCGATTATGATGAAGGATACAAATATGGCCTTCTTTCTTGATAGTTTAAAATAGACTTAATCAGACTGCTTCTACTGCTGCCCTTTATTACAATGATCATAACTGAAAAAAATGTTCAGCTAATATAGTGCATGCAATTACTGTAAGACTGGAACATAGAAAGATATATACATATAGGAGGCGAGTCATTCATTTCTTTCGTTGCAGGTTCCTTCTGGTTAAAATTCTGATTGTTGTTATCGTAAAGTTATATTGTTCAATATACACTACATCTCAATCTGAACGTACATTTAGTATACGCTACATCTAACTTTGAACGTACATTTAGTATACACTTCATCTCACTCTGAACGTACATTTAGTATACGCTACATCTCACTCTGAACGTACATTTAGTATACGCTACATCTCACTCTGAACGTACATTCAGTATACACTACATCTCACTCTGAACGTACATATAGCATACGCTACATCTCACTCTGAACGTACATTTAATATGCACTACATCTCACTCTGAACGTACATTTAGTATACACTACATCTCACTCTGAACGTACACATGTGTTTTAATAAGCCACATGTTTTTTTTATTATAACATTTGCAATACACACGGTTCGCCCGGTACACGCGGTTTTAATAAATCCCGTAAAATTGCGTTCCCTCCGCGTGCAATGTATACATGACATCCGGCCCGAAACATTCAAATTGAACAGATAACGACAAAGTATATTTGTTAATGTGGTTCAGTAAGTCAAGCCTCAATGTGTTAGAACAGATAACGACAAAGTATATGTGTTAGTGTGGTTCAGTAAGTCAAGCCTCAAGCTGTTAGAACAGATAACGACAACGTATATTTGTTAGTGTGGTTCAGTAAGTCAAGCCTCAAGCTGTTAGAACAAATAACGACAAATGATATTTGTTAGTGTGGTTCAGTAAGTCAAGCCTCAAGCTGTTAGAACAGATAACGACAAAGTATATTTGTTAGTGTGGTTCAGTAAGTCAAGCCTCAAGCTGTTAGAACAGATAACGACAACGTATATTTGTTAGTGTGGTTCAGTAAGTCAAGCCTCAAGCTGTTAGAACAGATAACGACAACGTATATTTGTTAGTGTGGTTCAGTAAGTCAAGCCTCAAGCTGTTAGAACAGATAACGACAAATGATATTTGTTAGTGTGGTTCAGTAAGTCAAGCCTCAAGCTGTTAGAACAGATAACGACAAAGTATATTTGTTAGTGTGGTTCAGTAAGTAAAACCTCAAGCTGTTAAAAAGAAAGCTTTGACTAACGATCGGAATTTGTGCCATTAATATTTTTATATAAAATATGTTTTTGTTGTAGAAATTACGCGACTATTGTGTGAAATAAAGGTTTATGTTTAACAAAATGCATTTAACTGTACAATCCTCAATGTAGTTGCTTGAAGACGTCCGTGAATTTTTGCAATTTTCAGAAGGTGAAGTTATTATCAATAAAACGACCACTGTACGTGTAGCGGCCACCATTGTTGATTGATGTGTAGAGTTAGAATTTATAGAATTGCTTTTATTCAAAAGGTATTTATTTTAGCGTGCGTGTGTGCATCCGTGCGTGCGTGCGTGCGTGCGTGCGTGCGTGCGTGCGTGCGTGCGTGTATCACTATTTTGGGTTAGACTATTTCCATATAGGTTACCCCAGCTAGGTCTACGTTATTAGAAAGTCCTTATGAAATGTGGTCGGTTGTAGCTAAAGACAAAGCCATTCGGTTTATATTCATTGTCGAATATCTACATTACCACTTTTACACATCTGACCAAAGAGTCCTTCCTCGCTTCCAAAGAAAGTTTCTTCTACGAAAATTCTAGTTTCCGCAGAAGTTCCCACGTGCTTATTCTTACTCGTAATAACGGATTTTCTTAAACGTGATGACCGTACGGGCGTACGGGGTATTCCTTACGGTTTTGTAGCAAATTGTCAGCTCAAAACACATCTGAAGAGCCTGCAAAGGATTTGGCAATAAAATATTCTTGGACTGCCTAGTTTTCGACCATTCGTTCTTACAATCTCTCACTCGTATATCTAGTAAACACCTTAACTTTATAATCGGATTCTGGTGTTCCATAAATCAGTAATTAATATTATGAGCACAATGCATGTTTACAGGTTGAGTAATGACCTCTCTAAGGAACGCAGCGGAAATGACTAATAACAATGCGTGCAAATATTGATTACAGAAGAACGCAAATAGCTATGGTTAATATCCTATCAGTTTCTGTGAATATGAACTATGGCATGTTCATAAATGTGGAATGTACTGCAAACGTGACTATTTATAGGTAATATACTGTCTGTTTCTGTGTATTAGAACTATAAAATATTCATAATTATGGAATATATTGCAAAACTGACTAGAAAATCACGTTAGTGTCTCGTACATCTTGATTAGATGCTTGCTTTGTCTAACAATACTACAAGCCGACTATGAAAACATTGTGATTAATCGAATTTTAATAATATAACTTCAATAGTAGCACCTAAATCGTCAGTAACACGAGCTCAGAGGCGCAACAAACGATGTATCATGAACGGAGACGCTTAAAAGTCTTCACCAAAGCGAGCGACCGCCTACGATTTAAGTAATTTCGATACAAAATATGTCTTTAGTTTTTTTTTGCGGAAGGCAGGTATAGTTTCAGAAGATTTTATATGATGGGGAGTCCATTCCATTCTTGGGCGCAACTACAGAGCAAGTGCGCTTGGTTTTAAGATTAAACAGTTGTGGTGAGATAGACGATATGAGCTGTGCCATTTGTGATGTTAACATTTATTTAGGAATCATGGCCCGGATGGAGAATACAAAAAGTAACACCATAGAATAAATACAAAAAGTAACGTCATAGAATACAATACAAAAAGTAACTTCATAGAATACAATACAAAAAGTAACGTCATAGAATACAATACAAAAAGTAACTTCATAGAATACAATACAAAAAGTAACGTCATAAAATACAATACAAAACGTAACGTCTTAGAATACAATACAAAAAGGAATGTTTTTTAATTGTGATGCAACTGAAGAGTGGAGAGAAAAAGACAGAGGGAGAGGGAGGGAGAGGGAGGGAGAGGGGGGAGAGGGAGGGAGAGGGAGATGCATAGAAAGAGAGACAGACATACAGACAGACAGAGACAAAGGGAGAGGCAGAGTAAGAGTAAAGTGTGATAGAGGGAGATGGATATGGAGAGAGATATGCTGCTTACGAGGGAAGAGAAGAAAGCTGCAAGTTGCCGAACATAGGCCATGCTGTGAGACAAGTAGGACATGCGGTACAAGGATCGAGCTTGTGCAGTCGGACGGAAATGGGGCAAAGAAAAGGCAACATGGCGATCAGACCTACTGGATGGATCGACCTGTAGAACAACACAGAAGCGACTTAAATCGCGCAACCTGCTCACCCACCATACTCAACATTTCGTCTCCACCGTACTCCCGCGTGAGTCTGTGAACCACCGGACGAGCGTGCAGAGTCGTGGGCATCAACCACCACAACACTCAGTCCCGGATTTAGGACAGGTCAGACTGACTAGTTGCCCAGGGATGTCCAAAAAATAGTTTATGTGGGCCTCCACAATACATTTTTTGGGTGGTCGCTTTTATATCAAAACATTTACATGAACAACTCAGTCCTGAAGAGACGCAGGATATCGCGACGTAGCTAGTCACCATCTACAGAGACGATGTGTATCAATTAATGTTGGTATTGAGCTTATCCAGTTATCTGAATTCTGATATTTTTTCCAGACACGACGAAGGCGATCATGTCGACAGTGGACACTTCTTGAATTAGCTGCTTCTTATTTTATAATACAAGCGCGTTATGGGTGCATTTCGTAATATAGAAACAGCATTTCGTATGTATCTCACCCAACTGCAGTGGTGACTGTTCGTTTTCAAAACGAAACACATCAAGAATTTTCTTCGCACAACCATGTCACAGGAGCGGCCCACATATCTAGCCAGTGGCGTACCTAGGATCCCGCAAAGTCGAGGCCAAAGGGGGGTAAACTTACTCATCCATTAGATTACCATGCAACAATGTAGTGGCATAACAGGTTATATACGAAAAAGGTCATCCAAAATGCCCCCGAACCCAAACTTTAATTGCTCGTCGATGACTTTGCTAGTCTCAAGGCTTGTACGGTGACTGGTCTTTAACTATTTTCAGTGTAATAGCTGTAATGTTCGTGACTCAGCTGTATGCCATTTCCTTATCTGCAGGCATACATTCTGAAATAAAATAGTTATATGATGTAAATTTGTGTTCTAAATGGAAAAAGTCCCGTTGAGGTGAGGTCTGTATTGTAGTAAGTAGGGAGGCGTGAGAACTATTGTGGTAAGATGACCGGTCAATCACTGCCCAGGTCCCCCGTAGTCTTAAATCCAGTCCTGACAACACTGTACTGATTCGTACCCGCAATCTCAACCAGCAGACCATGTGTCAATCTCGATTTCGGATTGACAGGTGTGTATATACGGCGCCACCATGATAGGCTGAAGTCTGGCCCAGGTTTCAGGGTTGTTGGAATATCCACACGTTCGCGTAGTTTCTCTTGTTCTGCCTACCTCCGTTCGAAGGTAGTTCAACGTTTTCTGGATGACCCAGTCTTCAAGATGATATGAGTTTAGACCGTCGCCCAGGGGAAAGAAATTCGGTCTATCAACTGAAGGACAACACACTGTGTTGTGGCTGGTATTATACCATTATATGAGGACTTGCAGTACTTTTACTGACAGGCCTCTCTTATAAGGTGCTCGACAGAGGATTCAAATGAAAGCGACCGCACGGACATTCCAGGAGACAGTGGAAGGGCAATACATCAAGCAGTGGACACAACATGTAAACTGGACCTAACTACAGGCTGAGACATAAGACGGTCAGGAAGGAAGGAACTTCACTGATGGCTGTTAAATGCAATCCGATGACAGTTGAAATCACAGGAAGAGGAAAAAATGTCTAATGGGTGAACTGTAACCAAGTGCTACGCAGACTATTTCTGAAACAAACATTTTCCTTTGCATTTCAGGAACATTACAATTGATTGCGCACCTTTCTCCAATAGTCCTAGGCATGTGCAGTGACTCGCTTTTCACCATACCGCTTCATCTTAACCATCCCCTAAATACAACATATATTAACATATGATGCCTGGCCCATGCAGTGTCACCAACGCGGGGACATTCCCTACCATATGATGCCTGGTCCATGCAGTGTGACCAAAGCGAGGGCATTCCCTACCATATGATGCCTGGTCCATGCAGTGTGACCAACGCGAGGACATTCCCTACCATATGATGCCTGGCCCATGCAGTTTGACCAACGCGAGGGCATTCCCTACCATGAGCATTCCAAATTAAACCAAACTGCCAGGATAATCCCCACAGGTATATATATACAAAATCAAGATCAAAACCAGTATACAATTATATACCTGAACTTTGACATATGAAACCATCACAGCCCGACGTGTACATGCGTACATTCTACACAAATCCAGCTGTTTGAGGTCAAATTGTTCGAGATTTTAGAAAAGGTTGACTGTTTTATCTCAATACAGACTTTTGTTCGAAAGACGAAGTAGGTCTATTTCCCCACACCCCGACGTAACGATTGTCGTCTTGTTTGTTCATCTATATCAAGAAGACCGGAAACTGTTCAATCAAACCAGTTATTAGATGCGTCGGCGCTCTGGATAAAAGGTTGCCGGCGAGTGGACGTCGCTCCATGCAACTAGATAATCGGAAAAAAAACTGACAACAGCACGATTAAAAACAGCATACCAAATCAACCAGGTGTCCTGGTAAATGACCCCGCCACATTTCGCAGCGATCCTCCCCCCCCCCTTGGCCCGCGTTCGCGTTCTTAATACAATATCGCCGACTATAGCTCCTGGGCAATGCAATCGGTGTCAGCGATGTCTCATTTCCCCTCTATCTGCGGCAGGCGGGCACGCTAGCTGACTGATCGAGAGGCGCTCATTTTTATTGGCATTAAGAAAGGACTAACGGGAAAACGTGCGACGTCGCTTATTACAATAATCGACAAACAATGGCGCTCGGGCGGCCTGGTGTGGGCGGGAGACGCGTGGACTGACTCGGTGGGAGGAGTCGCCTGAACGCGGCGCCAAGCAGAGCGGGTGACGCGTCGACTCCGGTTAAAAGGCGCCGGATAAAGCCGACGAGAAATTAGATTGTATCGTGACTGTCACGAACGGACTGTCACGAAGCCAGAAAAGTGGGTTCCAGTAGATAGCGGAGACGTCGTGACTGCCACGGTGATAACATCAACGCGAAGCTGTCGCACTGTAGTCTGTAGACATGTCGCCGACATTGTCTCACGCGGAAGCTGTCATCGTATGTGTGTCTGTCTTTTTGGCGGTTTTCGTGAAAACGTCTCCCGGCGCGACAGGTAAGTTAGCGGGTCCCTGTTTATGATATCATGTTTATGATATCATGCTTAATGAATCTGGTTTGTTGTATCGCTGATCTTAGGTTCCTGACGATTTAGATTGTTATAGAAGTTTTATTATTATTATTATTATCATTGTTGTTGTTATTAGTATCATTATTGTTATTATTATTATTATCATGATCATCATCATCATCATCATCGTTATAAAGGACGCACATTCTGCGTTCCATTTCAGATTAATGAGCAACAGCAACTAATGAAGCAATCAGCGTAAACAATAGCTGAGAGCGGGTTTGTGTGGCGCAGACACTGCAGTGATGTCTTCAAGATCACAGACTTACATATGGCTATTAGTTACGTTTATAATAATGATGAAATAATCGCAACATATTATGATAACAACAAACGTATTGATAAATCCCTGATTGACTTTAGCCTGTTTATAACGCACACGTACCGCAATAATGTGTACCAGCTGGCTTCCATATGTATGTGAAGGGGCGTTGTGAAACTTTTTTTAAATAAAACATTGAAGTTTTCAGCTACGAACTGTATCAATGTCGACTTTCGATTGGTTGCCGATATAAAGCTTATTTGTAACATATTTATAAGCTGCAAAGGCAAAACCAAGCCCTAAGGATCTTGCGTTTAACTTCAATACTGTGGTTTACATCACAGGTTGATATAAAATGTCACATCCTTTGGTACACATTTACTTCACATGATGCCTAATCACTATGGATCGTGTGAGTACATGCTCCAAAATTCGGCCTCGGCGCTGCAGACCCACTTGAACTCGACGCACTCATTTGATCTGTTACCACTGGACTTCTATCTTTGGGGCTATCTTAAGGACGTCTACGAAAAAATCTGACAAAATCAGTTCATTAACTGCACCGGAAGGTGGACCGCGGAGGCTTTGCGGTTAGAATATCGGACTCCGGGAAAACACGGGTTCGAATCCTCTGGCTGTCGTTTCGAAGCTTTGGACATTTCGTTCACTCCACGTTGCCACAGTTCACCCAGCTCTATAAATGAGTACTTGGCTACAGACAGAGGTGGATACGTGAACGAATGGTCTTCGCGCAGTAATTGCACCGTGGCTGAATGCTTCCCAGATAAATCGAGATGTCGTTGAAATGAACAGGTCCGCTAGAGGGTGACATGTAAAGCACCTTGAGCAGTTCCGGGAACTGATATCACGCTATATAAGAACGTACATTTACCTTTCACCTTTTGCGCATTGAATTCACGTGTGTCTGCGTAGAGGCCAACTTCTGGAGCACATGCTCACACCTAAACCAAATCAAGGATATTAGTTAAAGGTATCCACCCCACACTTTCCACAGTGATCATGTAAAGCAACTGTGTACCAAAGAACGTGTCAAATGAAATGAAAATAGGGTTATTGTTAGTTGTATGGGTATCCTATACTGTTCGGTAGACCGAGCAAATTGTAATACGGAAAGTCTTCGCAGTTGCACGTTGCTGCAATCTCGCTTGCGGATGGATGGTCATCGGACGTCCCGGACAAATTATTCTCTTTATAGGCTTCGGTTATCTCTCCGTGGTTTCTATCAGTTGAACGTTATCTAGTCGTTTACATTTGTCACACGACGCTTCGGAGACGGACGGTCGCGAGATACAAAGTTCCCTTGGGGTATCGATTTGTCGGTTGTCACTGCGGGCGAGGTTCTGCGTAGTTCACTTGACCGTTCCGTTGTTGTGGCGCTAATCTTGCAACGATTGTAGACTCATGAAACAGTATTGGAAGGCACACTGGAATAATTCAAACGTAGCAACGCCTGTTGTTGTTCTCTTTATCCCTGATGGTCGGGGTGAGGCTGATGTTCGGGGTGAGGCTGATGTTCGGGGTGAGGCTGGCACCGATACCAGTCGTCGACTTTTGTTTTCCCTTCTTCTTCGTCACAGATCCCGTTTCCCTGCCTCCTCTACTCCTCCCACCAATCACTCTCGTTCTCCACTCCCCTCCCACTGCCGCCAAATCTCTCTTCTTCACACAGTCCTCCCAACCCAGTATCGGTTTTCCTCTTCTCCTTCTACCCTCCAATGTGAGCGCATCGTCATCATTCTTACCGCGTGTCTAACAGCATAAAATGAAAATGCTAAATGTTTTGAGTCACCCGGGTGTAATCCCCGATATATTCCACTTCAATCTGAATGTAGCGAAGGATTTGTTATTCGCCACATCATGATGATTTTAGCCGTTGATACAAATCTCTCATTTAATGCATCAAAGAAATGGTGTCTTATCGTATTCCTGTCGTTAAATGTTGATTCCGACGTAAGGCCGGTTTACTCGAGCGATTTCCCCCAATTTATCGCGGGACTCCGTGTCTCGACAGTTTAACCTAAATCTTAAATCTTGTTACTCATTATACGATGAAAAATACACGTGGAACATGCATTCTTGCGCCTGATATAACTCAATCAGCAGCTTGATTGTATCGAATCGTTCATTACTAGATATAGAAATCGTGATGGGGGTTATAACGGGTTCAAAATTGCTCCTAAGATCGGCGTCGCTTATATGTTTACACGGCCGATTGACCCGACTAAGGACCATTGTCCAAAATTGTATGACAGTTGGCTTGGGAGAGGCCACTTTTTATATTCTCCAATCTCTGTTAAGCTTTAATCCGATAAAATACATAGTCTAAACATTAACATTCTGAAGTGTAGTTGTTTAAATCCGAAAACTCACTAAGTGGCAGGCGGCGCATGTCAGGAATGTTACCCTCCACTGTTACGCCCGGTACCAAGGTACCGAGTTCGTTTTAACAACCTAAAGAAATATAAAGAAATGCTGGAATTGAATTATAATAGTGATATTCGACATTTATTATGTTCTTCTTCATGTTATACTAAAAAACAGTGTGGGGACCATCTATAAATTCATAAAATGAGACCCTCTTCCGGGAATGTGATTTGAAATTGCTTGTGCATGCACAGTACTGTTGCATATACAAATTGGTAATTGAATTAGAACACAATTTTAAAATAACCCTTTCCCATAGAGCACTTCTGATGGATGTTTTTATAGATAATATAGTCCAGCGATAATGATTTGGACACATTGCTTTTAGCAATACAGCATTAAAGCTTGATGCCGGGCGTAACAATAAATATCGTAGCTTGATGCCGGGCGTAACAATAAATATCGTAGCTTGATGCCGGGCGTAACAATAAACATCGTAACTTGATGCCGGGCGTAACAATAAACATCGTAGCTTGATGCCGGGCGTAACAATAAATATCGTAGCTTGATGCCGGGCGTAACAATAAACATCGTAACTTGATGCCGGGCGTAACAATAAACATCGTAGCTTGATGCCGGGCGTAACAATAAACATCGTAGCTTGATGCCGGGCGTAACAATAAACATCGTAACTTGATGCAGGGCGTAACAACTATCTTTAAAACAAAGTATATAATCAATCTATATATTATGTTACATAATGTCCTCATTAAGGTTGCCATTGACCTCTGGTATCACGGCCTACTGATTCTTTGTGAGTTCTTTGGGTCAAATACGTTTCCAAGGAATATATATATAAATGTCGATGTTAATGAAATTATCGCATCTGTCGCCCAAACAAAGCGGATTCTATCTTCGCACTTCTGTCACTGACACAGGGGATCCTTTAGTCACTGACACAGGGGATCCTTCCGTCACTGACACAGGGGATCCTTTCGTCTCTGACACAGGGGTTCCTTTCGTCACTGACGCAGAGGATCTTTTCGTCACTGACACAGGGGATCCTTTAGTCACTGACACAGGGGATCCTTCCGTCACTGACACAGGGGATCCTTTCGTCTCTGACACAGGGGATCCTTTCGTCACTGACACAGGGGATCCTTTCGTCTCTGACACAGGGGATCCTTTCGTCTCTGACACAGGGGATCCTTTAGTCACTGACACAGGGGATCATTTCGTCACTGACACAGGGGAACCTTCCGTCACTGACACAGGGGATCCTTCCGTCACTGACACAGGGGAACCTTCTGCCACTGACACAGGGGATCCTTTCGTCACTGACACAGGGGATCCTTCCGTTACTGACACAGGGGATCCTTCCGTCACTGACACAGGGGAACCTTCTGCCACTGACACGTGCATATCCCACCAGCAACTAGAAATTAAAACCTGTGCGCAATAGAAGTGTCGTAGTCTGCAGATGTACAGTTTCCCTGTTCATAGATTATTTTTCGGGGTGCAACAAATTCTCGAAACTACGGGACCGTCTCAAAATCGCTGACACTTTATTCGTATGACATGAACCCGGAAGTAAATTAATGATCTGTCCCCGTTTGCAGAATGCGAGGACCTGTACGACCGGTACTGTCGCCTCATCACGCCCGACAAGTGCTACTTCAGCTACAACCAGAAGCTGTGCTGTAAGACGTGCGCCCGGTACAATGAACAGCTGTCGCACGACACCGAAGGTAACGCCGCTCTTCTACGCTCAGTGGTCGCTCACACCTACCGCTGAGAACGTGGAAGACATCCTCCACGTTCCGTTGATCGGTCAGACCGCGTAGATGGACACTGTGTGAGCGCTCAACTGTCGAGTGTTGAGTTAGTCTCGTGTTCGAGATGATTTGTCCTGCCTTGGATATACTTCAATTTGTTGTGTCCATAGTGTGCCAATCACTCGTGTCGGCCACAGGGTTTGGACTCTGCTGCCCCCCCCCCCACACACACACACACCTCCCCCTCCCACACCATCTGTCTTCAGACCTCTCTATCCTTCATTGTCATTTCCACCTCTCTGGATTCCACTCCCATGTCTTCTCTTAGACAGTCGATCAATGTTAAGGCTGGTCTGCCTTGGCTTCTCCTTCCATGTCCAAGTTGATACAGGGTGGTCCTTGATGCCATTCCGTCTTTGCGTCTGTAGCAGTAATAAAGTACTAGGTTGCTTGGAATACATATTGCTTTAATTTACTCATAACATCTTTACCAGTTAAATTACCGCCGAGTAAATATTTTACTTGCAAACAGAATGGTTGACATCGTGACAGTTGATTTGATTAAATAATATTATTTGTGCGTCTGTGCTACTTCGAAATGCTAATCATGATGCCAATATATATATATATATATATATATATATATATATATATATATATATATATATATATATATATATATATATATATATATATATATATATATATATATATATATATATATATATATATATATATATATGTATATATATATGTATATATATATGTATATATATTTGTATATATATATGTATATATATATATATATATATATATATATATATATATATATATATATATGTATATATATATATATATATATATATATATATGTATACATATTTCATTTAAGTTGAGTATTATCTGTTAAAATTTAATGTTTTAACTGGAATATCAATTTTGCATTGCATGCTGAACGGCAAGTTCGATATTCATAAACATATAATGGTGAAATTATATTTAACAATTGCAGTTCATTAAACAATGCTTTGGCGGTCAAGAATGTTGGAATGGTAGACTAGATATACTTCATACTTAATTTGATTTTACAAATGGTTGTGACAGAACGCGACATTTGATTTATGATTGGTTACGACCTTGTTTGAATACATAAACACGGGAACGTTTCCTCGTCCATGTTTGCATTGTTATGGACGTCGATGGGGTGAGACCTCCAAGTCCCCCCCTCCCCCGGACCAAGCATTGTTATGGACGTCGATGGGGGGAGACCTCCAAGTCCCCCCCCTCCCCCGGACCAAGCATTGTTATGGACGTCGATGGGGTGAGACCTCCATGTCCCCCCCTCCCCCGGACCAAGCATTGTTATGGACGTCTATGGGGGTGAGACCTCCAAGTCCCCCCCTCCCCCGGACCAAGCATTGTTATGGAAGTCGATGGGGGTGAGACCTCCAAGTCCCCCCTCCCCGAAACAAGCATCTCGCAAATACATAAGATACATAAATGAAATGATCTCTTTATTCTTGCATTTTCAAATGTAGTGTAGGCCCTTTGGCGATAATGAACACTTAGCGTGGCGCATTTAATGCATTTTGTATTTCCTTCTGATGAATCGCTCTTCATTCAACCCACCACCACCACCCACGCTCAAAACATGCCTCATTTGGTTCACTTTGTTGCCGGGCTATATTTATATTACGTAGCGATAAATTAAATGTATTGAAGTGTGTTCCGTCATAACGCAGTAACCATGGTGAGATGTGGAACATCTGTCCGCCTAATTTATTGCCATCCTTCCATCTAATTTCGTGCGGGGGGGACATCATATTTTGTTTAGAAATACGTAGTCGTATTTTTTGCTACGGAAATTAGACAATCCTCCATTGTCTAAATGGACAACTGTTTGCCTTAACGTTTGTATTATCCTATTAGTTGTATGTCCCCTATCAATATTGTGCTTTGATTATATTAATGACACACGCATTTCGCTATAATTCCGGGCACAAGTAGACATAAACAAAATGCATCATGTCATATGTACGCCTGTCGTGATACAGCTGACATCTGACAGTTGACCGGCCAACGTCCCCCAACATTCGAGTGACAATCGACGCCCATGGTGTTTAGCAACTACAACATCACCGTTCAATTACGACAACGTAATGGCCATGTTGTTTAGCTTCTACGTCGCATTCATCTACGAGCACATTTCGCCCACGTCAATCACCACAGACGAACTCTAAATGCAGCGTCCGACCGCGTCGCGTGATGACCGACATGCGTCGCCCGATCAAACCGAAATGAATGGCGCTGACACGGTCTAGATTAATGACTGCGTGTTGCTTACAGAATTAGGTTCAGCTTATCGCTAACGTATCGCTTAGTGGCATTGATTTAACCAGGTTTAACAAGATTGCCACTCAAAGCAAAACAGAAAAAACAGATGGAAAGTGGTGACGGAAGAATGGGTTTATCGAGAGTCCAACGTTTTTGTTAACCTATGTCTAACCCTCCCTTCTGAGATATTTGTCAGTTTTGTTTTTAACATATTCAAGTTGGTGGCATTTAGTCAATATGTAGATAATGTGTTCCATTCATTTGTTGTCCTCTGTGAGACGGGGTAGTTTATGATATCTAATCTACACTGTTCCTTCAATAACGTTACTTCGTGTCTTTAGTTCTTCCATCGTATTTAACTGAGAAACTATACTTATGTCACAATTTTCATAACCATACCCTTAAAACAAATATTTGATCTCCTCTTAACTTCCCTGTCTATTGGCGTCTGTCTAGCCACGTGCATAGGAGCGTGTTCTACACTTACCACGAGGTGCCGCCACTACATAATACTAATAACAACAACGACAACAACAACTTAACTATTATTATAAACGGTAGATGATGAACGATCTTAAAGGTGCCTCCTCAGTTCGATTTTTTTTTGCTAATCTCATTTCAAATTAATGTTGCGAAAAACCAAACCTACCTAGTATCATTGCAAAATGCTAGTTCGTTTGCATAACTTTTGTATGTAGTTTTTGTGAAATCATCAGACAAATTATTTAATTATTTAATGCTTGTTCAAGCACTAAGTGAAGCAAAAATCGAAATACAGAAAAAATTATTTTCACTCTTGGTGAAATTTCGTAACTTTGTCATGTGATCGGCGAAAGAATTGAAGTCACGCCCAGCATCGGAGTTACGCCCATCATCGGAATTACGCCCATCATCGGCATTGCCTCGCACAGTGTTTACCATTTTGGATATACACTGTTTTTATCCTTACCAAATCTAAGGCCTGAAGTAAATTCTTTCGAAGATTTGAACAAAATTATGCATTTTTTTATTATTAAACAGACTGCGCACATTACTTAAATTTGTCACACACGACACGTCTGGACATAAATGAACTAGACTGGTTAAAAATCATTACATAGACAGTTCTTTACCAGATCATCTTGTTCTGGCAAACAGCAACACATGTGACCATAATGAGATATCCGTTGCCGTGACACAGGCGTATGCCAACAGCTTGACACTTTTAAAACTAAATTGGACAGGAAGATCTCAATTCAATGCACTGTGAATTTGTGAATTTGCAGCAATTTCCTATTTAAAATGTTATTTATGTTAGCATTTCTATTTAAATTCCATTTAAGCCAACGTAAAGCAGACCGGACGTTGACTAACACCGTTCTGTCTCCTTCAGCCAAAATGACTGAAAGCGTTTTCATGGAGTCTCTATTTGTATATGAATAGCAGCATTAAGCTAATGTTATATTGTATCATTCAAACTTAAAAGTCCTGCCAGAATTCACACGGGAAGTGAGAGGCAGTTCTCGGTGGATGAAACGGATTCGTCACCTCATGAAAATGATGATGGTTACCACAAACAAAAACGTGTATCTGTCCTATCGGAGAGTCCGGGAACCAAGCTAAAATGAAGCGCCTTCTGGCGAACAGACACCGGAACAAACGCCACCTATAGTGTTATATCTCAGATACATATATGAATAATCACTGAACTCTCGATAAGACGCTTCCATGTCCACTTGCCGTGTGTGATTTTGCTTTGGGTGGCGATCTGGTTAAATCCTGTTAATAACGTGTTTAACAAAGCATTAACACTGCCGTGCGTAATGTCATATCATCGCCGTTTGTAGAGATGCGCTGCCCCTACGGAAACCGAAACAAGAGCTGCGAGACGATGGAGACGAATCTGTGTTACAACATCTATAACCGCTACATGTGCTGCGCCACGTGCGCTAGGGTTCGCACGAGTATGCCTGGTAAGTGCACGCAGAGGCCAAGGCAGTTAGGCCTACAACTGGCGAATTTACACCACACGGGGACCGTCACAACGCACACACGCTCAGACAGACGGCCAACACGCTCGCACGCACACGCCCTCACGCACGTCCACCTACGCACACGTCATATACTTTTATTGGGCCATTCGCGCGATTGATGTTTCCCGCAATGAAATACTGCATCCCGAAAACGTTACGCAAATGGTGTTAAGCGCAAGTGTTTAATGGAAATGCATTTTTTATTCTACCTTAATTGACACATACACTGTAATTATAGTACAAGGGATATGGGGCTTAATATGTGCTTGCATATATTTGGCTCAAGTCCTTTGATATGCCATAAGACGTAGAGATTGGCATAGGTGCCTACGTCACACCGACCATTATTACACACAGACGCTAAACAAATCAGGCGGCACGAAACAGCATATATTTTGAGTTTGCGTTAGAAACTAACATTTCGTCTGGTCTGTCGTTTAGAATCTTCAGTTTAGTCTACACACTTTTCTGTGCACGTTCTGTTTGTAAAACTGACACAAATAGGACATTTAGAGGAAAGCATAAAGCCATTCCTACTCTTGGTGTAAAGACACATCGAACTATTGATGTATCGCCATAGTCGATGCGGCGACGCAGTACTTTCGATAGTAAAGTTAACAATCGATAGTTATCGTTGATAGTACAGTGAATTTTCGGTAGTAACGATAGTGCAAAACATATCAGCAGGTCTACCTATGTCACAGTAATACTGTTCGTAAACATCGTTTTCAAATTTATTAGGCAATTTTCCTTATTTCCATCAACAATCGTCGATCAGATCAGTGTCTCTCACGGATTCGCCGCATTTTGATTCAACTGTCTCCTAGCCCAAGCAATGACATCACCAAGTCATTCTGGTTTTGGACTACGTCCCCGACTGCTCGCTAGGTGAAACCATGCTCGATATTTAATATATCGGAGAGATTGTTACGAATAAAGCCGCGAATGCAGCTGTGCGGAAACAAATCCACCGTCCCCTGCCAACAGTGTCGGGTTTATACTGAAATTCAGTGGAAACACGACATATATGACAAACCACTCCCATCGGTGTCTCTCAGAAAGTGTGCCCGGCTTATTCTGCGAGGTGTAGCCAGCTTCACTCACCTCAAGGGAAATTAGTATGTACGCCTAAGCTTCTATGATACTATCATGATACTATCGCGATAGTCATGAAACTATCGCGATAGTCATGAAACTATCGCGATAGTATCGCGATAGTATCGCGATAGTAAAACAGCTATCGCAGCAGTAAAACCACTCCAGATGGTCACCCCTAATTCCTGCTGTTTTTTCAAGCGATTTATTATCATTCATATTCTCGGATGTGCCTTGGAAGCAACTACTGATTGATTGTTTAAACTTAAATAAGCTGCCATGACCAGATTTCCTCCTGATCGCCGTACTCAGCCAACAAAAGAGACAGGCACGCGTAAGCTCGTCCTCACACGCGTCATAAATCGACTACGATTCGTATCGAACATGCGATCAGTAAAGTTCAAAGAAAACATGTCTGGATTAAGATAAATGTCATCGGAATACCGCGAGCCGCCTCCTCCTGTGTTTCGCTTCTTAGAAGCTTGCACGCGGGATTGGTGGTGTTTGGAATTCGCCACGCAAATAGCCACCTGCAAGACCAGCTGCAAATTGCAGTTTGCGAGAGAGGTCTGTATGGCGAACGCCACAGGGCGAACAACTTATGATATGTTATCAAGATATGTATGCCACCTGCCAGTACCTTGAGCCATTATTACTAGGTGTTTAACTGGTTTATACTTTCAGCGTCTACTTATTGTTCAAAAGTGCGGGGATTAATGCGCGTTACGCAGCAGAAGCTACTCGAAATAGCGTATTTATAATCACAAGGTGGTGATTTCGTCTTAATGCAAAGCATCCGGGGATAGTTATCGAGGAGATTTCCTTGAAATTCATGTAGTTTATATTTCCATTGCCGTTTTAGAATCTATGATAATAACTAATTTAAAACTCCATACTCAACTGATTTAGCCTATCGCAAATTCGGTTCGTTGATGTCCAAATGTGTAGTGTGTGAGTTAGTTTTAATAAAAAAAGTGCGTATTTTTGTTCAAATCATCGAAAGAATTTACTTTAGTCGTTAGATTTCGTAAGGCTCAAAACAGTGGATTTCCAAAACGGTAAACACTTTGTGGGGTCAAGGCTGATCATGGGCGTGACTTCCATCCTCTCGCATATCACATGACAAAGTTATGACATTTCACCAAGGGCAACATTTTAGCATTTTTATCGTTTCGATTTTTATTTCAACAAGCATTAGATAATGTAATACTTTGTCTGCTTATTTCACACACGAAAATCTACAAACAAAAGTTGCACAAAAGAACTAGCATGTCGTAGTGGATATTATGTAGGTCTGAATTTTCACAAAATGTATTTGAAATGAAACGAATAAAAAATCTAATTGAGGAGGGACGTTTAGACGTGCGCTAAATATGTCCGAATACAAACAATTCGACGATATTCATTAAAATGTATCTTATTTTTTATATACAAAATATACACTATTTTGTAACAAACAAAATGTATCCTTTATGACGCAATCCTGAATTCGTTCTATCTCACCAACCATTTAATCATGCAAAGGGAGATCAAACTACTGAAACATTATTACTATATGTCCATTTTCCTGAAAGGTTTAGATAAATTGAGAGTTTTTTACTGCGGAACTACAAATGTCCTTCAGAATCCCTTCGTGATCCGCCAATGATATTTATGTGAAACAAATATCCTGTTGTCGTTGCAATATCGAAGAATCCACGCTGCAAGCAGTCAATCCGACGAGGGTCGCCGCGTGCGGAGAAAATGACATCGCCGTCCGGCATGGAGGCGCTATCTGGCGTAGCCTATCGCAAACAATTTCCGCTCTGTATCGAATTTTCATCAGACGTTGACCCTGACCTGGCTGTGCGGCGTACCGCCAATATCTTTCGGCGGTAGCGATACATCTTGCAACTGGATTGTACACGTTTCTGATTATAACTATAAATATAAATGCTGCATTGCGGAGAGACTTATAACTCCATCCTCAACCGATCTAGCCCTTCGTTAACCAGGTTCGCTGATGCTCAAATGTGTAGTGTGTTTAAGTAATATGCGCAGTCGATGTAATAAAAAGTGAGCCTTTTCAAATTGTCGAAAGGTTCAAGGTTCAAAATAGTGGACATCAAAACGGTAAACACTTTGCAGGGTCAAGGCCGTTCGTGGGCGTGACTTCCATCCTCTCGCCGATCACGTGATAAAGTTACGAGATTTCACCATGTGCGAAATTCGCGAGTTTTCAGCTTTTCCATTTTCATTGATATTTGGCCCAACATCAAATAATTTAATAATTTGCGTGATGGTTTCACAAAACCTACATATAAAAGTTGCACAATCGTGCTAGCATGTCGTAGTGGATACCAGGTTGGTTTGATTTTTTACAAAACGAATTCGAAACGAGACGCGCGAAAAAGTCGAGTTGAGGAGGCACCTTTACCAATTGTTAAGATATACATTGTGGTCATATATCGATATACGGTTAATTTATCCGATCTAGTGCAACTGTTCTACGTAAAGGGCATCATGCCAGGCAGTTCTGAACAACGGAACAGCTTCATTTAATTAGTTTCTTTACGCTATCGAAGTATAGATATTTACATGTGATGAATTCGATAACATTATTATTATTGTTGTTATTATTGTTATTATTATTATCATTATTGTTGTTATTATTGTTGTTATTATTAGTATCGTTATTATTATTATTATTATTATTAATATAATATTAAACTTTGTATACACAGCGAAAAAGCATTTTAGCTATTGCATTGTTGTTATTCCTTTTAAGAAACAACACGTGTTAGTTAGATTTTGACACGTGTTAGTTAGATTAATTTCTTTCGTTTCAGAGTGCCGCTACGGGGACCGAGACGTCCATATTTGCCCGAAGGTCGATTCTTACATGTGCTACGACAGTACCATTCAGAAGCGATGCTGCGGAACTTGCTCCAAATACGACACAGGACGACCAGGCAAGTAGACATCGCCTGCTATTTACCTGGGAGCAAACGTTCTCCGTTGTTTTTGTTGACATCTGTGTATGTGTGTTCGTATCAGGTGTAGCCTATCTTGTTAATTTCCGTTTCAAGGTTTCGTCGCCAGGTGTTTCTAGACCGTCCTCATTTTCCCTTGGGTTCCATGTTACTGTTTGTCTGTTGAGTGGGTGGGTGGGTGGGTGGGTGGGTGGGTGGGTGGGTGGGTGGGTGCTTGGGTGGGTGGGTGGGTGGGTGGGTGGGTGGGTGGGTGGGTGGGTGGGTGGGTGGGTGGGTGGGTGGGTGGGTGGGTGGGTGCTTGGGTGGGTGGGTGGGTGGGTGGGTGGGTGGGTGAGTGAGTGAGTGAGTGAGTGAGTGAGTGAGTGAGTGAGTGAGTGAGTGAGTGAGTGAGTGAGAGAGTGAGTGAGTGAGGATGTGAAAGTGAGTGAGTGAGAGTGTGTGAGTGAGTGAGTGTGTCTCTGTGTTAATTATGTGCAGCCATAGCAACGCATGTTCTTGAATATCGCGATATTCCATCCGGATTATCCCTGTTCCGTTTAGTGTTCATGTTGACAATAGAGACCAGGTTGTTGTTCTGTTTTTACGGCTGTTGGAGAACACAAATGTTAACTCTCGCGATGAATGCATTGTTATTACGCGCATTAAGGAGATCAATAGGCAGTGGACACGTATTTACATCGATTTTGCAAAATGTGGATGAAAGCAAAGGCGCAGCGGACGCGGCTGTTTGACTTACGACTCTCCTACAGTAACTTGCATGACCTGTGATATTTTCAACCAGACTATTGGAAGGATAGCGCCGCCAATAGATTTGGTATCTGCCAAAACACTCGTTTTCTTGTGGAGACGTTAGCATCTTAATCTTAAGCAATCTGGATTGATGTAACTGATTGTGTGTGCGTGTGCGTGTGCGTGTGCGTGTGCGTGTGCGTGTGCGTGTGCGTGTGCGTGTGCGTGTGCGTGTGCGTGTGCGTGTGCGTGTGCGTGTGCGTGTGCGTGTGCGTGTGCGTGTGCGTGTGCGTGTGCGTGTGCGTGTGCGTGTGCGTGTGCGTGTGCGTGTGCGTGCGTGTGTGCGTGTGTGCGTGCGTGCGTGCGTGCGCGCGTGCGCGCGTGTGCGTGTGTGCGTGTGTGTGCGTGTGTGTGTGCGTATGCGTGCGTGCGTGCGTGCGTGTGTGTTTTAGTCTTTGTTTACTAAACTGCTCCTCTTTCTGAGAAAAAGCAAGCTAGTTTGAGGCTTTGCGCTGGTTCTATGTACGCCGGCCTCACTTAATACGTCACAAGTAGTCTAGGTTACCCGATTAAATAGAACTGCGCATGAGCTTATCGGTCGCGCTGGTTAACATGTCAGCCCACGGTCAACCCACTTTTAGAACACATTCTGAATAAACCACTAGTGTGATATTTTTGATTTTAGTTGCACATGGTTAGTTCTTATTGTATCTTAAGTGCTTAGCCCCAAGACCATGATTTTTGCTTCGCTTTAATATGCTGAAATCGGTTGCTGGCTCACGCACCGACTGCCTGTTGCAGAGTGCCGCTACGGAGACCTGATGTACCTGTTCGAGCGGGACAGCCGCCACTACAGCTGCGAGGCGTACGTCGGCTACTTCGGCTACCGACGATGTCGGGACACGCGGGAGAGCTTCTTCCGCGACACCTGCTGCCAGAGCTGCCATGACGTCGCCAAGGCCCGCCAGTGGTACCGTCGCTCGTGGTTCTACTAGTGTGCTGATCCGTCGGCCCACTCTCCGGGTCCGACCACCAGTCGGGATGTACGTGATGTGTGTAGTGGACGCTACCTTTCTGCGGGGTTTCTGTTTTGTCTTGTGCCTTTGGGCAATTGAGGGGACACGGGAAGCGTAAATAACGTGGGCTGTCTCCCTACGTCCGCTATCCCTTGACAGGAGATACGATGTTCAGCCCCAGCTTCCCGCACATCGTCAGACATATATCTTCCTGGTATGTTTCATACCTTTGCCGGAAAAGACTTAACACATGTTCGAAACGCTACACGACTACTTTACTTGGTGTTTTCAATATAGTTTTAGAGCTTGGTTTTTTAGACCCATGTAGAAACATCAAAACCGCAAAGAATTTACTACAACTACTTTTAAATCCGGTCAATCGTTTGTGGAAAGTTGTCGCAGAAATCAGGAAAACGTAGGTCAAAGGAAACCAAAATCTTATTACAAGTAGGCCTATATGTGTGTACAAATCCAAATGTGTTCGACAAGCACGTACGAACTCACACACGCACGTACGAACTCACTCACAAACGCACGCATGATACTACAGACACAGCAATCGTAATTCGTTTATTAGGATGTTTACGAGGAAATTGATAATAAACTATCCAAGTGTTCCGATCGTGTTGGTCTTAATCATCTGTTAAACTACCGGGGGACAGTATAATGATCTGTGTAGCGTCGTGTGGAAATACAAACGATAAATATGCTAATCAAATCAATAAAAACATCAAATGCACGCAACAGCCCAATCGCCAAAGCTATTTAAAACAGATGTTCTCAAAGCTCGTGCATTAATTCAACTCTGCGTAGAACGGTTAATATAGCTTCATATTTTCAGATATACCGACTGCAAACTAGTCGAATTGAAACTAATTGAAATATATTACAACCTTATTACAACTATTATTCTTTAATAACCGATGGTGTTGTTAAATAGCCTATGACGGAGCATCTCAGCGAAATTCCATGCAGATATTAAATGCCAACTTTTAAAATATACATTTTAATGTTTGGTGTTTCATTCATATCGGACGGGCGGGCGTCTTTAAATATGAGCACTATCAACAAAACGTGTTACTTTCTAGGTGTCGGTGTTCACGTACTGTATATATGCGTCAACAGGAAAGTACCGGTTTACTCGGTGGAATTGCACCAATACATCCACAAGAAGTGCATCAGTGAAACTGTATTTGGTATAGCTTGCATCAAGACTGCAGTGAATATGTACTTCTAGAACGCTGACTTATCTTATAATTAATAATTGTACAAGGAAGCATTTTATTTAATGTCCAGTACAGTTTCTGCGATGGCATTATTCACTTATTTTGTCTTACAGCCTCTTAAAGTATTTTTTTGTAACTACAATTTATACTAATATTTTTAACTTTTTTAATAAAATTACAATTATCATATTTTAACGCCTTACATCATTTATTTATATTAATTTATTATAATAAATTGCGGCCGTGCGTGAATGCACGAGTTTTTCACGATAGCTATTAAGAAGACAAACGTAGTAATTTATATGCAGTACTAACGCATAGCGACGAACATTTAGGAAATTAACTCTACTACCTCAACGTGAAGACATTCTCCAGTTGCCTTGGTGTAGATGACGTATTACCGGTGCACTGGCGCGCCATCTGTCGTTTATCACGGTAATGTCATCATAGCCGTCTGTAGTAAATTTGATATTATGGGAGAGAACTACCGTACGAACAGGGAACAGTGCACCCGGTTGATCTGTGGGAAGAATAACGAGAGGGAGTGAATACGTCGGGAATAGATTATGGGAGAGAACTACCGTACGAACAGGGAACAGTGCACAAAGTTGATCTGTGGGGAGAATAACGAGAGGCAGTGAATACGTTGGGAATATATTATGGGAGAGAACTACCGTACGAACAGGGAACAGTGCACCAGGTTGATCTGTGGGGAGAATAACGAGTGGGAGTGAATACGTCGGGAATAGATTATGGGAGAAAACTACCGTACGAACAGGGAACAGTGCACAAGGTTGATATGTGGGGAGAATAACGAGAGGGAGTGAATACGTCGGGAATAGATTATGGGAGAGAACTACCGTACGAACAGGGAACAGTGCACAAGGTTGATCTGTGGGGAGAATAACGAGTGGGAGTGAATACGTCGGGAATAGATTATGTGAGATAACTACCGTACGAACAGGGAACAGTGCACCAGGTTGATCTGTGGGGAGAATAACGAGTGGGAGTGAATACGTCTGGAATAGATTATGGGAGAAAACTACCGTACGAACAGGGAACAGTGCACAAGGTTGATCTGTGGGGAGAATAATGAGAGGCAGTGAATACGTCGGGAATAGATTATGGGAGAGAACTACCGTACGAACAGGGAACAGTGCACCAGGTTGATCTGTGGGAAGAATAACGAGAGGGAGTGAATACGTCGGGAATAGATTATGGGAGAGAACTACCGTACGAACAGGGAACAGTGCACCCGGTTGATCTGTGGGAAGAATAACGAGATGGAGTGAATACGTCAGGAATAGATTATGGGAGAGAACTACCGTACGAACAGGGAACAGTGCACAAGGTTGATCTGTGGGGAGAATAACGAGAGGCAGTGAATACGTTGGGAATAGATTATGGGAGAGAACTACCGTACGAACAGGGAACAGTGCACCAGGTTGATCTGTGGGGAGAATAACGAGTGGGAGTGAATACGTCGGGAATAGATTATGGGAGAGAACTACCGTACGAACAGGGAACAGTGCACTAGGTTGATCTGTGGGGAGAATAACGAGTGTGAGTGAATACGTCGGGAATAGATTATGGGAGAGAACTACCGTACGAACAGTGCACTAGGTTGATCTGTGGGGAGAATAACGAGAGGCAGTGAATACGTCGGGAATAGATTAAGTGAGAGAACTACCGTACGAACAGGGAACAGTGCACAAGGTTGATCTGTGGGGAGAATAACGAGTGGGAGTGAATACGTCGGGAATAGATTATGTGAGATAACTACCGTACGAACAGGGAACAGTGCACCAGGTTGATCTGTGGGGAGAATAACGAGTGGGAGTGAATACGTCTGGAATAGATTATGGGAGAAAACTACCGTACGAACAGGGAACAGTGCACAAGGTTGATCTGTGGGGAGAATAATGAGAGGCAGTGAATACGTCGGGAATAGATTATGGGAGAGAACTACCGTACGAACAGGGAACAGTGCACCAGGTTGATCTGTGGGAAGAATAACGAGATGGAGTGAATACGTCAGGAATAGATTATGGGAGAGAACTACCGTACGAACAGGGAACAGTGCACAAGGTTGATCTGTGGGGAGAATAACGAGAGGCAGTGAATACGTTGGGAATAGATTATGGGAGAGAACTACCGTACGAACAGGGAACAGTGCACCAGGTTGATCTGTGGGGAGAATAACGAGTGGGAGTGAATACGTCGGGAATAGATTATGGGAGAGAACTACCGTACGAACAGGGAACAGTGCACCAGGTTGATCTGTGGGGAGAATAACGAGTGGGAGTGAATACGTCGGGAATAGATTATGGGAGAGAACTACCGTACGAACAGGGAACAGTGCACCAGGTTGATCTGTGGGGAAAATAACGAGAGGCAGTGAATACGTCGGGAATAGATTATGTCAATATAATTACGCTAATGGTAGCAATAAATTGTGCACTACAACCGATGGCGTGCGTGGAAACACAATGAAGTGGTAAATGTGGATATCAACACAATTAGCTATTGTTATCATATTGTATTGACATTACTACGGCGAAAGACGTACAGAAACTAATAAATTGTATAACGGACACTGTTATCCTTAAATAAAAGCATTATCAAATGTGAATGAAATAAATATCAGTTCAATAGATCAAGAGCGTAGGTCTTTATTTATCATTAGCATGATACTGTACACAGAAACTGATATAGATCCGATTAATTTTATTTGTGTAGTTGAATATTTGCTGTATTGTGAAGCAAACATCGTCATATACCTTCGGTACACGTTACACGACTTGAAACATATTGAAATTAATAATGTGGCAGCGGATGCGACGTTTTCAATAAATGTATGCAATCGTATGCGACGTTTTCAATAAATGTATGCAATCATATGCGACGGAGGACAAATATGCCTTAATAATTATACCCGATGTTACTACCAAAGTTTCTTCTACCGTCAGACCAATAAACGGCTTTGCTGGAAATGTTTAACATAATGAAGCAGGTTAGGAACACATTTCGATTGAGGAACATGCTCACACACATACATCCACACACATCTATCCACCCATACGCACGCATGTACGCACGCACGCACGCACGCACGCACGCACGCACGCACGCACTCACTGTTATGCTTCACGCATTACTATCTTTCAGCGTAATTGAATAGACGATTGTTGGTTAAAATTCCATCCTCAACTGATTTAGTCTATCGTAAATCCGGTTCGTTGATGTCCAAATATGCAGCGTGTTAATAGTCTAAGTAATGTCCACAGTCAATTTAATTTTTTAGATGCCTATTTTGTTCAAATCATCGAAAAAAAATTACTTTAGACGTTAGATCTGGTAAGGGTCGAAATAGAGGATATCAAGAATGGTAGCCACTGTTCGTGTCAATCAAGGTCGTGATTTCCATCCTCTCGCCGATCACATGACAAAACTACGAAATTTCGCAGAGTGAAATTCGTGAGTTTTCAGCGTTTCCATTTTCACTTCACTTAATGTTTGACCAGTCATTAAGTAATTAAATAGTTTGTCTGAAGGTTTCACACAAAAACTACATGCAAATGTTGCACAAACGAGCTAGCATGTTGCAGTGGATACTGGGTAGGTTTGGATTTTTTGCTAAATGAATTCGAAATGAGACTAACGAAAAAATCGAATTGACGAGCCACCTTTAAACGTGGACTAAGCACAATAAAACGAATCCACGCAGGTGGACGTGGCAACGTCTCATTAAATTGGTTTTGGAGTTAGTTTGATGTATGCTGATAAACATCTACAAAAGCGCACTCGGGGTCAATTAGACTTTACGCGCGCAAACAGCATAGCAGACGACATTCGCATGTCAACGTTCCAGTGGGCGACTGCTGCATCAACACAACTTACGTTCACAAGTATAATCGAATCAGTTGTGACAATAATTTCCGCGCAGAACAATAAACTCGCATCCTATGTCAGTGTGTCACGATAGGCAACATCTGCATGTTGTCTTTCTCTGACCGCTCGATCGTATTAATAAACGCCATGACAGTAAATAAATCACAAATCAACACTCGGCGTTGCATCGTAGGTGCGTTAATGTGCTGTCATAATATCAGAACAAAATCCCATCGTGCGTGCGTGTTCTCACATATACACAGATACGTGGTCGTAGGATTCGACGCATTAAATCTCGATATGTCGTACAGCTCCATTGCACGGCAAGAATTGCGCATAATTTATGTTCTAATTAGACTAACGACGCCCACGACAATAAATCACACGGGCGTGAATAACTGCTGACGCCTTAGTATGGTTAATCTTTGGTGAAAAGGGTATTACACTAAATCTGCAAGGCAATGAGTACAAGTTTTCTAACAAGTCACCGCGGTAGACGCTTGTCTTTTGCATATGATTGGATATGCTACCCACTAGGCGTCGCCACCAACGTTGCATTGGCGTACATTATGGGTGAACCAACCAGTGTAACCGGATGTCACACCAGGCTTTTTAACAAATGTAAATGCATTTGAATGTGAATTTGAATATTGAGCATCTGAATGCGCATTCAAATGCCTCCGTGAAATTTGTAATGCATTTGCATTTGAATGCGACCCACAAACATTTGATTTGTCAAATGCACAATGAAATACGCAATCAAATGCATGCATATACTGGTCAATAGCAGTCTATAAGTTGATGGCTTCAGAGATTACCTGGTCAATGAGACAATGCAGACAATGACTCCCTTGTGTTGTGTTGGATTGTATGGGTGGGTCGGGGTGGCAGTTAATTGGGGGAGTAAACATTAGCAATGGCAGCACTACATATTTACAGCCCGAGAGAGTGAATAGTGGTAGCTGTAATTATCCACCAGCTTATCATCTCAATGAACCCACCAGTGGACGGTCTATTGTCTTGGGTTCCCCTTCTATTCTGGCCTACCTGAATGATTAGCCTTTCATTCCCTGCCATGCATTGCTTGTGGGATTAAGCAATCTTCTGTGAAGCGTGAACTCTGCAGGCCTGCTGGAACTGTGTGACTCTGTGTATGACATTTGCATTTGAATGCGTTTCTGGAAAATGGCATTTGCATTTGTATTGGAATCAAGTGAAACATTTGCATTTGCATTCAAATGCGTTAACAAGACAAATTAGTTTCGTTCTGCTGAATGAGCGCTCTTTGCTATTTTAAAGAAGAGCGCATACGTGAAGTGTAGATAATATGAATACCCGTACACAATATGTTTGTAAGGATCAAAACCATCAGGGGACGCCTTCGAAAATAAATCCACTTTGTGTTCGTAAACTTGATTGTTGGTGATTAATCATGGTGCAATCATAGAATTTATTATTTTATAACAACACTGAGCTACGCATGGGCAAACCAAAAGTGAGTGACAGTTGAGAAGAAACTGACACGCCATCTAGCGAGTGTGGACTCAAGCAAAGCGATCGGCGCGAACCACGCGAACGCTTCGATCCGATCTCTTCTTCCCATATTCCTTCTGTCTTTTCGTTTCACTTTACATATTCTCCGAACCCAGCTGTTCTCTATTACCTGTAGTTTCTCCTGTTCTCTCTCGCTCTCTCTCTCTCTCTCTCTCTCTCTCTCTCTCTCTCTCTCTCTCTCTCTCTCTCTCTCTCTCTCTCTCTCTCTCTCTCTCTCTCTCTCTCTCTCTCTCTCTCTCTCTCTCTCTCTCTCTCTCTCTCTCTCTCTCTCTCTCTCTCTCTCTCTCTCTCTCCGTCAGTGCTCCCAACCCATAGTGTTCACAACCCATTCACACAAGTCGGTACAACGCAGGCAACAAACACTTTCCCTTTAGTTATTTCTTCAACTTTTTGTCCCACATAACGGCCATGCTATGTTATGTTATGTCACGTGGTGCACTGCCCCAGACAGTCTTATGCTGGACAGCGGGAGGACCTGGACTACGAAGAGAACTGACCGAGTGAGTGATTCTATTCATGGAATAGGGTATGACATCGCGTAAATAACAACACTGTTTGTGTGACATAATAGTAACATTCACGCCCTTTAAACAAATAGGCCTACGTAATAATTATCCTATATTGTCCGACGTACAACAGACAATTCTACCTAAACAGTATCTTTGCTTTCGATGTCCTTGTACCAGATGCTGCATAATAGGCCTACATACAACAATATTAACGAGATAAGAGTCTCACCCTCAGTATTTACGTGAACGTCATTTCGTTGCAACATATTTCCGATAACCTCATCGGCAGTTTGCGATGCGTTAATCGTTGCAGCTCCCAAAAATAGGATGAAATTGTATTAAGCTCATTGTGCGTCTGCAAATACTTCTGGAAACAAGCGTGGCAGGTGAAATTGAATTGGGAAAATTGACACGCTGTCTGGTGAATATGGGCCGCGCATGCGCGTAGGTCGCTGCAGGTGTAGTACAATTCCTCACTGATGTCGCCATCAAAGTCATCAGTTCAACGAAAATCAAACTACGTAGTTTAACCCAAATGTTGAAGTTGTGCTAATGTATGGGTTAGAAAAAAAAATTACCAAGGATACGGAGGCCAGAAACGATTAGTAACGGAGCACTATGGGAAAGAGCACCAGGTTAGTAGGAGGACGTGGAGCTGCACCGACCATGCTCACAGGAAGCCAACATAACACATTATGCTCACAGGAAGCCAACATAACACATTATGCTCACAGGAAGCCAACATAACACATTATGCTCACAGGAAGCCAACATAACACATTATGCTCACAGGAAGCCAACATAACACATTATGCTCACAGGAAGCCAACATAACACATTATGCTCACAGGAAGCCAACATAACACATTATGCTCACAGGAAGCCAACATAACACATTCTGCTCACAGGAAGCCAACATAACACATTATGCTCACAGGAAGCCAACATAACACATTATGCTCACAGCAAGCCAACATAACACATTATGCTCACAGGAAGCCAACATAACACATTATGCTCACAGGAAGCCAACATAACACATTATAAGACAGGCACTCACATAGAACACTCAGGCAAAAGGAAAAGGCCGTGAATCACCTGCGCAGAGAAGTGGAAAATATATGACAAAAACAGGATGTAGAAGAACTGGAAGCACACTCCCGAAACCGGGTCCGATGTAAAGGAGTCGTCTATGGCCTACGCCAGGAAGTGAAAAGCTTTCTAAGTAAATAAGTCAAACACATAGTCATCAAACATACGTAAGACCGAATGCTCATAGCTGGAACGTTGTTACAGACAGTATATGATGCATCGTCAAATTAGACTCGTCGGCAAGACGTCGACATGTCCGGAGAGTGGAGACGCCTTTAACCGCAGTAGGCAGGCTTGATTCTGGATCTCCGGTGTTGTCCGTATGAGGAGGTGTCCGTGAAATATTTATTTTACTAATGCGATATCTTAACGTGAGGCCACATTGACAACATCAATAATAATTATTAAAACCAATCGAGATATGTACATATGCAGCAGTCGGAATTATGCATGAATCTGTATTACTGGCATCGTGTATCGTGTATCGTGTATCGTGAGCCTTAGAAGAAATGGCTTAAGTATGGTCAACGTAGTCGTACATATGACACGTGTTTATATTCTTACTGAGTTACTCGACCTGATAGCGATCACAAAAAAAGAGAGTGATAAGACCCCGCTTTTTCTGGATACACCAATGGTACGAAAGGAGGATGGAACAGTGAAATTACTTGTGTATTTGGAAGAAGACTACGCTGACTAGCATCTTAATGTTGGTTCTCCTCATACGCTACATCAGAAACTGGGTATCATCGAAACATTATTGGACAGATGCAAAAACATCACATAACAACCGGAGAAAAGTGGGATAGAGGTGGAGCACATCACCCAGACACGACAACTATGTGGTCACCCTAATTGGACCGTAAAGACGAAAGAACAACAAATTCAGAAGAGAGAGATCAAGGAAAAAAGAAAAAAACGCAGACAAATCTAAAGGCGTGGTCACCAACATATATGTCAAAAGAATGACAGAACATGTACAGCGCATGTTAAACAATTATAATATCGTTTCAGCTGTCAGACCACACATCAATATACGAAGAATACTGGTGCATCCAACGGACAAAGTCGAAAGACAGGCTGTGTCTACCAGATCCCATGCAAGAGCTGATATCACCTATATTGGCGAAACAAGGAGAATGTTTGAAAAAGACTCGGTGAGCACAAGAAGAAGGTCGAGTCCATCACAACCGAACGGTTTATCCGGAACAGAAGAGTCATTAGTAATAGAGCGTAAGACAACAATATTTACTTGGATGGTGCCAATATGATTTAGAGGGAAAGTAACAGAAGTGTGAGTTGGAAAAGGAAACCCTATGGATCAGAAATACATCTATCATGAATGAATACGACGTATGATACTGGCTCAGCTTGCTTGCCATTACTTCTGGCGAGCAGAAGAAGAACTCAATCAGGGAATTCCGTTCCTTAAGAAGGCCACGAATGATTGCCGGAACGTTGAAAAATGAGTAAACGTTAATAGCTGTGTTCAGAAAAAAATCTATATAACTACAGCGGATCCGGCAATAAAACGTCAAATTATAGTCCGGCGCCACTAGGCGGCGCCACATGTCCGTTTGCTGGTCCCGGCGTCTCGCTGAATCTGTCGGTGCAAGGCGCTGGTAAAATGTAATGTGGAACAGAAGAAATATTGCAATTCTTGAGACCTTTGCTTCCGGAAGTAGTAGAAATAGTCCGCAATCCACAAAACAATACGCTTGGCTGAGCAGCGCTGTGTCGATTTACATTGCGCCTCACTACACTTCCGGTCAACGAGGAATTCGAACCAGTTTACGACGCCCAATATAACACTGCGGTGAATCAATGCGGATACTTTTAGAAGCTACTCTGACCATATTCCATTAACTTCCGCCCCCGTCTCACTCTCTCGTGTATAACTACGGCTGACGATCGCGCCACCGGAAATCAAACATATCATAAATGGCGAGACGACGCGTAAGCGTACCGCTTGATAAATAAACTTTTTTCCGTTCACAAAGACGCCCTCTGCTGGCAAGCTTCTGAATATATTCTGCCCATGCATCGCATCTTAATAAATAGAAATACTGCGTCGACTCATTGTTTGAAAGCTCCTTGGCTGAATACGGTCGTTTCATTAAAGTACGTCAAGTTGCACGTAAGTAGACTGTAATGTTTGCCTGAAATAGCTAATGCCTCAAATTGGCCAAGCAACGTTGTTGAGTACATTGTCTTTATTACACAATTCTTTATTTAAGATGTCACTGTAAGGTAAGGGTGAAAATATATGTATGCAATTGTACGTACAGCGTCGGTTGCCATTGTTTGTTGTATCGCTGATATAGTCTTCTCACATGTTAAGATGGGAAGATGTTAAGATGGGAAGATGTTAAGATGGGAAGATGTTAAGAGAGATGCGAGAAAGGCAGTGGAGGGTAAAATGGGAAGCTGTGGAACAGGAAACAGCCAAAGCAGTACAAGAATTAGTCGGCGTTATCCCTTTATGAATGGAACTACGATGACAAACAACATATGTTTTTGCGTATAATTTACGTTAAAAGCACATTATAGTTAATAAATATATACATTATATTTAACTAGATTGCCATCCACAGCAACATGTGGTGTGTGGAAAATGAAGCTACTGGTTGTTTACAGTCGACATATGAAATAAGTAAAGTACTTGAGACAACAGCAAGCAAAGGTTATCACAGTGGACGTGATCACAACAATGCAGATGTAAGATGTTGCCTTTGCGTCGCGATTAAAGGGAATGAAAATGTTGTGATAAACGATTAGCAGTTAATTAAAATTATGTAGATAAATCATTTGAAGACGTTTTATTTTTTTCGAAAAAAAATGTATTTATCATACAGGGGCTTAGGTATTCACCGGAGCTTACACAATAACAGACGAACTTCCAAATAACGCTAACACGACTTTATAATTGTATTCAAATTTGGTAACACCAGACTTGAATTTAACGAATTAATACTGGTAAATTGGGAGCTATGTCCAAACTGGGGAGCGCTACCCAGGTTACTTAGAACATATACACTTCCCACAGATCCTCTTTGAAATAAAAGGCGATGAACTAACTGATAAAGTCAGACAACAACTGAACTTCCAATTTCCAACCGTAACGTTTCTTGTGAGCATAGGCCGTGGAGAACTGTTAAACTTATGCAAAACCCAAATAAACTTGCCGTTTGACTGCATTAATGTTCCATTGGACAAATTCACAGAATATGGGTGAGTTTTAGATATTGCATTATGACAAAACAGAAACAGGTTGTGAAATTGTGATCCAGGACCGTTGATATTTTTCTGCAGACGTCCGGAAACAATGGCTGGTGTGAAGCCGCTGGGATTTCTCTTGTCAACTGCATTGTCGTTCGTCTTCCTTGTCACCATGCAACCTACCAGTGTTGTCGCCACGAGAGGACCCAAAGGTAAGTTCTTGGTGACATGGTACACATCTTTGTAAATACGTTTTAGTTGACAAACATTTACATTTGACTGTTTCGTTCTACCGCACCTGGCGTTTAAATCGACAAGAAGTTGTGATGCTGTTGAAATTAACACAGGATGAAGCGTAAAGCGTTTCGAGCAAACACAAAGGACCGGATTCAACGCTATTTAAGAACTTGCCTTTTACTTTTTCAACCATGATGTGTACAGATATTTCCCTCTGACTACTTAAATTGGTTTATTAAATTCAAACTGGGATTTCGAATTTATTAACATTAACAACTGCGCGGTACGAATTTCATGACCAACAACTCGTAAAATCATTTCAGACGAAATTGAAATTCAGAAATTTGCTAACAAGCAACCACGTATGAATAGCGTTATATTGCAAAGCCCCTGTTGCGAGAGGCTTTCTGAAACGATTGAATCTTGTTATTACGCTCGCTCAATGATAACGAAGATGGAGAGGTGTGGGGTGTCTTGACACCCACGAAACGATCCTATGAATTAAATAGCAGTACGAATGACGCAGTCAACAGCTCGAGGGACGTGTGGAAACAAAGATTATTCGCCTGGGTTTAGTTTTTGTAAAAACAAAAAACGGCTAATCGCGTAAAGATCTTATAACGTTGAGCAAAATTTAACGAAACTTGAATAACTTCAGCAAACAGATATTCCTACTGGCCGTCGATACATGCAGAGAATAAATCTACTAAAAGTAGCCGCCTGGACAATCAGGACATTGTTAGATAACACGAACATTGCGAGACCAGAGAGAAGATCACAATTTGTTGCCATGTTGTGAAATCACCCGTTACTGTGTGGGCAAAGCAGTTTTTAGCGAGATAAGGCTTCAAGACGAAGGGCAAATTACATAGTCGGATGGAGGATGTATTTTCTTCTTGGAAATGCAGACCGAAACGACAGACGGATCATGATGCAGGCTAAGCAGTCATGATGCAGGCTAAGCAGTCATGATGCAGACTAAGCAGTCATTATGCAGGCTAAGCAGTAATGGCCAAACTTTTTCCACACAATTTTCTTCGATTCTCCCAACGAAATCCTCATTTTACGTCACCGATATCACTGCCTACGAACCTACATTAATGAACTCCGATGAAGTAAATCACGATTATAGTCTAATATACACAACCATGCACACATGTGTACATATAGAGAGGCATACACACATACACACATGCATATATAAAAATTGCTTTCACTCCGTTATGCATACCATATCATAATTACTTAAAGGTGCCTCAAACAGGACAAGAGGCCACTAGTACAAACAAACCAGTAACAAAATATCCGGAAAACATTTCTGAAGCTGGTTATAAATGCGTGTGTTTAAATGCAAGGAGCATAGTAAATAAGAAAAACGAATTAAACATTATGGTAGAAGATACTGACCCTCACATAATTGGTATGACCGCATCATGGGCAAACAAAGATACCCGATGCTGAACTATGACTGCAGGATACGTAATGTTTAGGAGAGATCGAATAAGAAGAAGGGGAGGGGGAGTTATTTTATATATTAATGAATCTATTCAGGCTTATGAAATAAAATTAAAAAGGGAAGCAAATTGCGATGAAGCTGTTTGGTGCAATGTAGTTACAGGAAATTCAACATTAACTATTGGATTAGTTTACCTAAGTCCAAGCATAAATGAAGAGGATAACGCAAAAGTACAAAACGCTATAAAGGAAGTGAGTAAAGGGGAATGTATCATAATGGGATATTTTAACCATGGACACATACAATGGAAATCTCTAGAGAGTACAGAAGGCCTGGACCAACAGGTTGTATTTTTAATTCAGGATAGCTTCTTTACTCTACACGTGAGGAGAGAATGTATTAGAGTTATTTTTCTCAACAAAATGAATGTGGACAATGTCAAAATAAATGAGCCATCGGGTAACAGTGATCATAATAAAATACATGTTGACATCAAAGTAAAATACATGTTGACATCAAAGTAAAATACATGTTGACATCAAAGTAAAATACATGTTGACATCAAAGTAAAATCAGAAAGTATAAATAAAATAAATGCAGAGGAAACTTCCACAATGGTAAATATAAAGATGTTAGAAAATACTTGGCAGAACTAGATTGGAATAACATGCTGGGGAATAAGACCGCAATTCAATGTTGTAACATTCTAAAATATGAAATTGAGAGTATCATCGATACATTTGTTCCTTTGAAAAAAAACAAGGAAAACCGTCTAGAAAGAAACACTTGTCAAAAGAAGCTATTAGAAAAATAGCGTACAAGCAAACTACGTGGAGGGTTTATAGGTGAACCAGAAAGGACGAAGATTACACAAATTACAAAGAGGCACTTAATGCAGCTACGAATGAAATTTGCATGTAACATAATTTGTAGCAATGTAGTGTAGCAAAATTTGCATGTAATATAAAAATAACAGCAAGAGTTTTTATGCATATGTCAGGAAAAACAAAAATTACGAGACAAGGTTGGACCACTAGCAGCAGTGCTGGAAATGTAATATCACAAGGTATCTTAATGGCGGAAGAACTAAATGGATACTTCAGTTAAGTGTTTACCAGATAGAATATATAGGTTTCTTACCAGTTCCAGATGCTGAATTTCAGGAGGATAAATCGGACTATTTAGGGCAGCTAATTGTAACTTCAGAAATTGTAGCTACGAAAATAAAGGCAATGAAAGATAATAAATCACCTGGAATGGACGGAATTCCTCCAAAACTACTGATGGAAACAGTAGAACAAATTAATATACCACTTGCAAGAGTGGTTTATTAATACCACTTAGTATTGAGCTAAGTGGTGTTAGCTCTATACTAATTGGTATACTAATACCACTTAGTATTGAGCTACGTGGTGTTAGCTCTATACTAAGTGATATACTAATACCACTTAGTATTGAGCTAAGTGGTGTTAGCTCTACACTAAGTGGTATACTAATACCACTTAGTATTGAGCTAAGTGGTGTTAGCTCTATACTAAGTGGTATGTCATTAAAAGAGGGAGTGGTTCCCTTTGAATGGAAAGAAGCAAACATCATACCATTATTTAAAAAGGGTTCGAGAAATAAGTCAGAATTACAGACCAGTGAGTTAGTAAAGTGATTTGTAAATTATCAGAAAGGTTAATAAAAGACCATACTGAGGACTTTCTTGTTAGGCATAAATTATTAAATCCATCTCAACATGGATTCCTAAAAACGAGGTCATACTTAGCAAATATGTTATGTATTTTGGAAGAAATCACTAAGTGGATAGACGAGGGATCGCCAGTAGATATTATATACTTAGATTTTCAGAAATGACATGACACGTTTCTGTGATATTTAATCTCCCATGAACTATATTTTAACATAAACACTTCTTTGTATTTTCGAATGATATGTTTTATGTGCAACTGTCATTTCCTGTGTGATGTGACAGAGTGTCAATTTGGCGACATTTCCCCGGCCTGCAGAGCCATCCTGCCGAAAGATTGCTACGACACTGAAACGAGGCTGCGCTGCTGCGACACCTGCAGTGTTTTCAGTGAACTACTATTCGTCGCTGACGGTAGGCATCCTTGACAATTATAATTGATATACATTGTAACTATTAAAAGTGATAAGTAAATGAAGGATACATTTTCTGACTACCCATAGTCTTAAAGCGAGATAAAAGTCATGGTTTGGGGGATATGCACCTAAAAGTGTTAATATAAACTAACAATTTGCAACTACAGTCAAGAATATCACACTAGTGGTTTTCTCAGAATTTGTTCTAAAAGTGTGAGAGTGTAGTCAAATCTCCGTTTAACTGGGGCTGACATGTTAACCAGCGCGGTTGATAAGCGCCTGCAGGTCTCAGAAATCAGTTAACCTAGACTACCGCTAAGACGTATTAAGAGCGGCGGGATATACCCAAGTAACGAAAGCTCTTCAATCAAATGCGCCGCTATGTCAGAAAAGGCTTAGTTTAGTAAACAAAGGCCAACATATACATAGGCTGAGTTTGGACGCAAACATCATGGTCATATCATATTGGCAAGTATATGATTAGGTATATATTTTCATTTGGTGAGCACTCGTGACGTAGGGTTATCTAAAAGTACGGTGCAGCCTATTAAATAAAGATGCTGTGTGTTGATTTTTGTTTCCTTTATGAGTTTTAACATTCCAAATGGCAATAATATGAAAATGGTTCAACAACGAGCGTTTTCTCTTTGATTGGTTTCGTTCGTGACGTCACTGCGATGACACGACAAATCTCGTCTCCACAGGCTGTGAATACGGCGACAGTGAGAGCGACCTCTGCCGGTTGGTGATTGCACGCCACTGCCAGAGCGCATACACGAGCTCACGATGCTGTGCCACGTGCTCCAAGTTCGACGTGGCCGCCAAGTTGCAGTGAACACCTAGGTTGTGACGTCAGAGTTGTCCCGTAGACCGGAGCGATCCGTCATTATGGTTCCTACTGAACTCATTATGCGCATTGTTACTGGTTCTGTGCTTGAAGTTGAATCGTATTTCATTGTTGCATTTAGTTTGTTCAATGGAAAAACTGCGTGAAGGCGATCCACTACGCAACCAACCTGAGTTATTTTAAGCAAATGCTGACAAAAATATAAATAGCTTTTCTGATTGGTTGCTGTTATTTCCATTTAATTGGTTCATTGGAAAACTGGGAAAAGCCGAAGAAGTTTTGAAGGTCAGGTAACAAGTAATTTTTGGTCTGAGAAAAAACACGAATTTTCTTGAAAACCGTGTTTCAGGTTGCATATTGCATACAGATATAAGGCGAATTGTTTATCGATAATGTTTATTTTTAAATAATAAATATATTTTATCACAGCAGTCTCCAAAATGTTGTGGGCTTTTATGTGGGTGCTACGTCACCGTATAATAAGATAATGTTATGTAGGTGCTACGTCACCGTATAATAACATAATGTTATGTGGGTGCTACGTCACCGTATAATAACATAATGTTATGCGTTGTGTCTGCTATTCCGTAATCCATAGATAATGACACAGATCACCATCTCACACATTCTCGCGTCGCTGTTATGTACGTGCGAGAATAGTCTGATTAATAACCCTATTTATATAACACGGAAAAGGATGGCCTTAGTTCGCTTCAACGAATTCATAGCATTGTTTATTGTTTCCACAAGAACTCCATCTCTTCACTCTAAAATGTATTTATTAAAGTTAGCTAAGCGTGAGACTAAGCAGTAGAAACTTACTTCCTGAAGTTGACATTGTCTACAGAGGCGCCCTTTTTAGTCATTTATTCCTCTTTTTACTCTAGCTATGAAGGTCAAATACGATACTCTGATAACAAGATTTAACAAGATTTGCCATCCAAGCCAAAGGCCCAGATGGCAAGTGGACAAGGAAGCCATTGGCTTATTGAGAGTCCAACAATGTTCATCAACTTATAACCCGCCCTCCTGAGATATGTGTCAACCTTGTTTTTAAACATATTCACGCTGCTAGCAGTTACACGATCTGTAGACAATTTGTTCCATTCATTTATTGTCCTCTGTGAGAACGAGTGCTTCCTGATGTCCAATCTACATTGATCCTTTACTAATTTTACCTCATGTCCTCTAGTTCTGCTATCCTTCTTGAGTGAGAAAAACATATTTCTATCACTATTTTCATACCCATTCAATATCTTAAAAACTTCAATCTGATCTCCTCTTAACCTCCTTGTCTCTAGAGTTGTTAAACCACATTCTTTCAGGCGTTCTTCATAACTAAGGTCTCTCAGTTCTGGATTCATTTTAGTTGCTCTCCTTTGTATGCGTTCAAGCGTATCTATATCCTTCTTACGATATGGTCTCCATGCTTGTATACAGTATTCTAAATGAGGTCTAACTATTGCTTTATAAAGAGGTATAATTAACTTTTTCCCTTGTATGTTATGTTTCTCCTAATCAATCCAAGAATTTGATTACCCTTTGAAGCTGCAATACCACACTGCTCTGAAACTTTCATATCAGCGCTTATTGTAACTCCTAAGTCCTTTTCTTTTACAGTAGTACCCAGAACAGTATCTCCCATTTTATAGTTTACATTTAAGTTCCCATGTCCTGTATGTAGGCATTTACATTTCCCAAAATTGAACAACATCTGCCATTTCTCAGACCATTTCACTAATCTGTCTAGATCGTTTTGTAAATGTTGTTTATCACCATCAGTATTAACCTTTCTAAACAGTTTTGTGTCATCCGCAAATTTCAGTACGTTACTTGTTATACTGTCGTCCAAGTCATTGATATAAATTAAGAATAATATAGGTCCTAATACTGATCCTTGAGGTACCCCACTCAAAACCGATTTCCAATTTGAAACTTCTCCATCTACTACAACTCGTTGTCTTCTGTCAGTCAGCCATTGTTCTATCCAGTCAGTTATGCTATCCCCGATACCATGGGCTTTTAATTTAAGTAGTAATCTTTGATGTGGCACTTTGTCAAAAGCTTTCTGAAAATCTAAGTAAATAATATCTACTGGCGATCCCACGTCTATCCACTTAGTGATTTCTTCCAAAAAACATAACATATTTGTTAAGCATGACCTCGCTTTAAGGAATCCATGTTGAGATGAATTTAATAATTTATGCTTAACGAGGAAGTCCACCATATGGTCTTTAATTAACCTTTCTAATAATTTACAAATCACTGACGTTAAACTCACTGGTCTGTAATTCTCTGACTTATTTCTCGAACCCTTTTTAAATAATGGTATGATGTTTTGCTTCTTTCCTTTTCTTTAAAGCTTGAACACGTGCATACGATTCGATTCGCCCCATAACACGTTTTGATGGCCATGCCAAATTTTCGGCAACTTGAACAAGGTTCAGTTCAAGTGGACTCACCAGGGATAATATCAAGACGTCACTGGAAGAATCGCACGAGAGGATGCTATAGCTTAGTTCTTGAGACGAATGTGCGATGTTTGTTGTTTGGATCTTCGCTCTTTAGACGACACAAAATTTGCCAGACAACTACGATTAACAGGTCAATTTCATCATTACCTTGGACACATATAAATGCAATTGAACTCTATATTTTATTTCGTATATCATATTTGTGTATCGCTCAGATTGTGTGCAATGAGAAGATGAAACTAATGCTTCCTTGATTGCTAGTTTATGACATGATTCCACGTATCGTGGTGTACTTGTCGTTTTAGCAATCATTCCTCGGGGACAGTGAAGATCTTCTGACTTTGTTTACGAAGACCATAATGAATAAAGACGTAGTACAATATTGAACATGTTGAAACTCAGTACGGTTAAACAAATTTGGACAGTCATACAAACAATTCTCTATCAATTTGTAAGTTGTTACCGGACTCTGTGAAATTCATAATATAAAATAAAATATATTTACATATAATAGTTACGTTTAAGAGCGAGTGAACGACAGAACGCCAACACTGTTCACCAATAAAGTATTTTTTTTCGGAATAATTCTAGTCAGCATGAGACGAACATTATAGAAAATTGGTTCTAATCACATAGTCTGGATATATGTGTCAAAACCGTAGTACAACCATTATATTTGTCGGTACAGCAACTGGCACAAAGTTGATGTCCATATTTGGGTCCACAAGGGGTGAGATTGATGCGTCATCACATGTTCTCGGGGACACTGACATGGCAACTAGGTAGAATGTGCTAGTTTTTTTTATAATTGCTTCTGTGGTCATATTGTTGTATGCACTGTTAAATTATTACACGTAAACTACCTGGGATAAATCAAGCAACCACCAGTGCCGGGTTAACCGTGATACAAGTGGAATACGCGTACCGGGCTTCCACAAAAATACCCCCTCACAAAATCAATCATAATCCATCTGACTGGCCGCTTAGATGTCATTCTTTGCGTGCTCTGGAGAACGGTGTCGTTTTACGCTGTATTTCTTGTATGATTTTCTGTTATGTCATAGTATGGTGTATTTACTGCTTGTCGTTGTACGTTGTATTTTCTTGTTTGTCATCAGATGTATTTTCTTGTACGTGTGTACGTGTGTACGTGTGTACGTGTGTACGTGTGTACGTGTGCCTGCTGTCGTCGACAACACTCTGTGAATGCTTATACTCAAACACAGTTGAATAAACGTCTTGATCTACGTCTTCCACGCACTCAGTAAGTTTGTACCCCCCCCCCCCAATCCACCTACCCCCACCCCATATTGTTAACCCGCCTCTGGCATCCATCCCTGTTCTCCGACAACACGTGGTTTCAAGTCATCTGTTTGTCGTAGAGCAGCAGGAAGTAGCCCAGAACTATTCAGCTAAACAAGTTTTGATACAGTCTGTTGCTCGACATGTTTGACCAAATAGCCAGCAACATCATTGAAAAGAAAGTGTTGACGTCTATTGTGAATTAATGCACCTGATCCGGTCAGATCCAGGTAGACATTCTGGCCATCTTCGTATCACTAATGTTTCTATTCATACCTGCCTGTCGTGGACATTCACCGGATAATATTTATCTCATTTCGCGAAATCTGTCTAGATTCGACTACGAAATTCTACCTCGTTCGTATAAATGTATTATTTATGTTCGTTGAAATTATCGGACACGCTGTTACATTTCTGACTGGGTCGGGCCAAAGTGGCTCTATCTACAATTGCATAAGGTTACTCACACTATCGCAAATTAACCGATCTAACGATCAAAGTTAATTCTGTCGATGTTTTTTAACAAAAATACGCACTCTTTTATTGAACCGAATGTTCATGTAACTTGTACTGTCCACGCACTAAAGATGTTGACATCAACCAACCTGATCCGTGGTAGGCTAATTGAATGGAGGCGGTGGTGATCACCAAACAACGTAGTCGCCGGTGTTACCGAGAACGATAAAACTGGGTTAATTTTTTACGTGGAAGTACCTATGACTTGCCAAAATACAAATTAAAATGTTTGTGCGTGCGTGCATGCTTGCATGCATGCGTGCGTGCTTGCATAAGTGCGTGCGTGCGTTTAAAGTATCGGGGATATGTGCAATAAATAACAACATATATTCAGCACATTTTCAATTCGAAATATCAAAGCTGCATTTGTCGAACCGATACAATTCTCAGCAACACGATAGCTGGCACAAAGCTTAATTCTACGTTTATACGAGTAAATCCTACAGGCATGGTATTATTATCACGATTATTATTCACGAGAATGATTACCGTTTGTCAGTATTATAACAGTGCCACCAACTAGCAAAATTGCTTAAAATTGCCGTCATTATATTGTCATTTTACAAGTCAATGAACAACTGGTCATTATATCGAAGTAAGATAGTGTCGCACGCCCAATTAGGCCTTCATTTCCAACTCACAAATTGTTATATCATGTTCCCCTAACGCCCGCATCATCCATGCCTACTGACATCGACAGAACAACGACCTCTGACCGGAGTGTTTAGTTTCGCCCAGTGCAGAGTCCTCAATCTGTATATAAAGACGACTCGTCATCCCTGTTTGCCGTGGACGGGACGACAGCAGGGCAGATATTCACACGGCGACATAAAACTATTGTCCTTATCTACCCCCGAGTCTCTGCCTCAAGAGAAACAAGAATGGTGGGTAACGGAATGAACGCACTCGTATGCTGTCTCTTGGTCTTCGTCGTGCTCTTGCAAGGTAAGTTCTTCTCGTTCACGTGGGGTGTGTTTAGTCTGTGAGGCTGTTGATAGGCCACTAACCCAACGTTAAGTATTGCAGCGTACTTCTTCTTCCTTCAATCTGACTGTTTCTCAATATATCTCATAGAAATTGCAACTGTCTTCTTCTCATCTTTCCCAGTAATTGTCTTTGTTCACCTGTTCATCGTAGAACCTCTTCATTTGTGATATGTTGTGTCCAATAAATGTCTTGTATTTACCTGATGAACCATTCTGTTTGTCAAAATGTTCCTCAAGTTGGTAAATATATACCAATAACGATTTTCTTCGAAACACAACTATTGAGATTACTTACTCAACGTTTCAGCTGCCATCGGAAGCCTTCATCATGAATTCTTGGACGATTAGTTCCTCTTTTGCTCGCCAGTTGGCTTGGCAAGTAGGCCATCCCATGTGTTGACCAGTGAACCGATTTGAGCAGGTGTTCTCAGCTTACAACAACATTGTCAGGGATGCTTACCCGAGTGTTTTACACGTCCAAACTCTAACCCAACAAAACAATTGGCTGTAAATTAAAAGAATATTCAATATCAAAACCATGTAAAGACATTACATGTGTACACATTTGGATTGATAATGTAATGAATACAACACGGCACTGACCATTTGGCGATTACATGTAGGTCCTGTTTACATTCAGGTTGAGGGTTTAAGGTCCAGGGTTGTGTTGATGATTCCAGCCGCGGCAGCCTGCAGGTCTGGAATACTAGCTTCGGTAGTCTGCCATATTCTAAACTACGTGGAGCTGAAAGCGACGTGTTGTTCTAATTACTGTTGTTCCATGCATGTGTCGGTCTCATTTCGAAGTCGTTTGATGTCGGTCTTCGTTTCACTTCAACCAGAGATGTCTCGCTGGCCACCTTTTTAAACAACGTCAAACTTTGACCTGCCGCGCCTGCTTGGCGTCGCACAATTCTCAAACAAATTTGACTAGTTTATATAATAGTAAAAGATACAATGTCTTCTCGGTTGCTTAAAAAAAATATTCATGCAAAACGTGTGACCATCGTGATCTTTCGTCTCTTAATATTGTAGACAAATCACGATTTGGCGAGGAAATAAAATATGCCAATTGTACAACATATAATAGAGATCACTGTACGGCATTAAAAGGCATACAAATAAATATTACCTTTGAAGGTTTGAAGCTGAAATGTAACGTTTTTGGGGGTTAACATTTCTGTTTTATGACTATAAATTATATGATAAATGACGATACATGACGATAAATTACAATAAACTTCTGACGATAAATGCAACAATAAAGATTAAACCATGATGTAAAACACAATTAATTTAGATATACTTTGAGATCGAAACATTGAGATAATTGGGTCATTTAAATAATTCTTAACCCCGTATCAGGTAATCCGTGAAAAAAATTTGCATTGCATCTAAAATATTTAACAAATACTAACCAGTTGTAACTACAATCAAGAATATCACGGTAGTGGTTTTCTCGGAATCCAGTTTTCTCATTCCCTTTACGAGCTTGTGTTTCGTTTGTTGACAGAGAGCGACGCCACCTGGGCCAATAACGGAGGTTGCGTGGACCAGTCGACAAACCAATGCCACAACATCCTGCAGGTTAGAACCTTCATTACAACCACCAGTTACTGTTACGAACGGTTGTGAAATCCACAAAATTGTGATGAGATTAGTTGGTTGTCGTTAACATTATATTGTCATAAACAAAAATAGGTCGATTAATATAACTACTTTAATTTAATTATGTTTTAATATATATAAATGAATTGGAAGATGACATATCTAGCAAAGTACTCAAATTTGCAGATGACACAAAAGTTTTCAGAAAGGTTACTAATGATACAGATAAACAAAGTTTACAGGATGATCTAGATAAATTAGTTAAATGTCAGAAAAATGGCAAATGTTATTAAATTTTGGGAAGTGTAAATGTATACACATAGGACATGGAAACATGGACGAAGAATATAAAATGGGGGATGCTGTACTAGGTAGAACCACACAAGAAAAGGATTTATGAGTAACATTTAATGCTGACATGAAAGTTTCAGAGCAATGTGGGATTGCTGCTTCGAAAGGAAATCAAATTCTAGGGCTAATCAGGAGAACTATCATGTATAAGGAGAAACAGCTAATTGTACCCCTGTACAAAGCAATAGTTAGACCACATTTGGAATATTGTATTCAAGCATGGAGGCCATATCGTAAAAAGTACATAGACAAGCTAGAAAGAATACAACGAAGAGCAACTAAAATTATTCCAGAATTGAGAGACCTTAGTTACGAAAGTCGCTTATTACAATGTGGTTTGACAACACTAGATACATGGAGACTAAGAGGAGACCAAATAGAAGTGTTTAAAATAGTGAACGGTTATGACGATGTTGACAGGAATATGTTCTTCAAACTTAAAGAAGGCAGTAGAACCAGAGGACACAAAGCAGCATTAGTTAATTAAGGAGCAGTGTAGGTTGGACATGAGAAAGTACTCTTTCTCACAGAGGGTGATAAATGAATGGAACAAACTGCCAAATGATTGTGTTAATGCTAGTAGTGTGAACATGTTTAAAAATATAATTGACAGATATTCGATAAGGGCGGGCTATACATAGATGAGAAAATTGTTGGACTCTCGATAAGACAATGCCTTCCTTGTGCACTTGCCATCTGGAACTTGTTGTTTGGGGTGGTAATCTTGTTAAATCTTGTTCTCAGCCACACCATTGTTACGATGCCCGCAACAGAGCGATCTGCTGCGCCACCTGCCGTACACTAAGAACAAACAATCCTGGTGAGTTACAAATGCGAACGCCATCTAGTGGTGTGTGTGCGCGTATGCGTGTGCGTTAAGCTATTATAAAAACAACAAACAACACTATCACAATTTGTTACTAAGTGTGTGTTTATGTAACTTATAAATAAACAAATAATTGTCCACAAATTTCGTAACCGAGTATTTCAGTTGGTGATTGGATGAATAGATCTGCGTTTGCAAAGCACTGTTAGTTGTCCTAGGCACTGGATACAGCACTATTAAAGCGAAACAAAAGTCATAGTTTGGGGGCAGTGCACCTAAGAGAAATAACTAAATCTAATCATTTGCAACTACAATCAAGAATTTCAAGCTAGTGATTTTCTCAGAATGTGTTCTAAAAGTTCGAGATTCCTGTCATATTGACAAGTGTAAGACTAGATGTTTACAAATAGGTTTCCATTTGGTGAGCGAATATTGGCAGACCACTACACGTACTCGTGACGTAGGATTATCAAACAGTACGGCGCGGCCCATCAAAGATAAGGTTTTCTTATATGTAGGGGAGACCGGGGCTATTTGTATACAGGGGCAAGTTGTTACACGTTTTACGAAAACATATCACAGATATGAAGATACCTTCGACAGTAGTTGGTTGGAAGTCCAGTAGCAGACACACTGTCCAAAAATCGGGAGTTAAGAAGACGAAATTAACGAGGTGTGGACAAACTTTTTACCACCTAAAACTGTTTGGGTATGCCCACAATTTTTCATACACTTTTTAGGTTTCGTGAATGAAACTTTAACATGTCTACTATATAGTATAAGGATGTTATGCCAAGTAGAAGTTAAACTGGAAAAAAAAAACAGGAGTTGTTATTGTCCACGTGCGTTCAACTACAAAAGTTGTGTTTAGAGCAAGTTGTTACAATTATATTGGGGCAAGTTGTTACAACTGTAACAACGCTCGGGCGGCTCGCACCGATGGCTCAGCCAGCGAGTTGTGTGCTGACAATGACTGAAAGAACAAAACTTATTTAACCACGACGTGTGAACGCTTTGTTTCACTTGTGAATCCTGGCGTACTGGCTCATAACCAGTACTGTTAATGCTAAATTTTAACAAGTATCTCAGAAGGGCGGGTTACACATAGATGACAAATGGTTGGACTCTCGATAAGCCAATGGCTTCCTTGTCCACTTGCCGTCTGGCCGTTTTGCCTTGGGTGGCAGTCTTGTTTAATATTGTATATTTTTTATGGCATAGCCCTATTTGAGCAATTAATAAATATTGCACGATTAATTGAAATGTGGATGTTTGTGCGCGTGTGCGTGAGTGTATCATTCAATCAAGTAGAAGTCGCATTACACACACGCGCGCGCGCGCGCGTGCGTGCGTGCGTGTGTGTGTGTGTGTGTGTGTGTGTGCGCGCGCGTGCGTGCGTGCATGCATGCATATATATATATATATATATATATATATATATATATATATATATATATATATATATATATATATATATATATATATATATATCCATGGTCTCCCCTATATCGGCTGAAAACCATGACTTTTGTTCCACTTTAAGAACGTACTTTGAACTTTTACCGTTGTGTTTGTTTGCGCGAAACGTTTCTTGGTATTCATAAGCCTAACTGTTTGTCTTGGTCACACAGCGTGCCCGTACGGTGACAGGAATGCCGTCATCAGTCGTGGCGTCCGCAAGTATACGTGTCGCGGATACGTCGGCCACTTCGGCCGCACTCGCTGTGAGGAGTACGACTTCTACCGCCTGTGTTGCGGCTCCTGCACCGTCTGAGTCGGCTCTACACGACAACAAGTAGAAACGCATGACAGATGATGTCATCTTCTCACCCAGGAGACATGATAATGATGGTCAAACAAACAGTTTAATAGATTTCGTTATACATTACGTAACCTGAGACGGTAGGGTGTACAACTGCGGCTAGTGAAATTGTTTAGATATAGTGTCGCCATCTTGCGTAGTTTTAATCTTCCACCAGCGGCGCAATCACTGCTTCACAGTTCGATCCCTCTCGGACGTAGTCTCGCTTATCCGACTCTCGCCCTTCGCAAAACTCTTAATACTGGTTTTGTGAATATTACCTATTTGCGCGCAACACCAGTAATTTCCTTTCGGTTACGCCTTCATGTTGGCGACAGCATTTAACAAATATCTGACTTTGGATTGACGACGATCAATCGATCATTGTAACATTTATGATTAAAAGTGCGCTTTATTATTGTTTTTAGTTAATAGGCAGTGTTTAATTTCAGAAATATAATAGTGGTGATGAGTATTATGACGAGTATAGTTAAGGAACCAAAATAAGTGTATAAAATGAATGCGCGGTTTCAATTAGTCTCGCTTTTCCGGCTCTCGCTTAGTAGTAAGTAACTTAGTAGTAAGTAACTTACTACTTCGCTTGCCTTCTGACTCCGCCGAGAAGAGAGTCTGGCCGCAGAAGCGTGATCTCCATGTTGTGTAGCCGTTCCCTTGAAGCGCCAGCAGCCAATCGGCGTCATTATCGAGATGCTACACTAAACATTTGTTTTGCCTGATTTAACTTTTCAGTCGGACAGTTGTGTCAATATAATCAAAGTTTAAAGTTAATTCGAATTGCATCGTATACACTGAAAAAGTTCCCTCTTATTTTACGAATTAGCAAAATACCCGGATGATATTTTAATTAGCTACTTATGTATGCGCCCAGATTCTGGGCGCATACATAATTTCCATCAAAATGAGAACCCACTCTGCATGTGTGCGACAAACGGTGGCGCCACGGCGCGGATAACCGAGGCTACATTTCAAATCGGAGGCAGTCAGTCAATGCGGCATTCGGAGGCGGTTGGTAGGCTCAGCGCATGCGCAAAAATCGAGTCCTATTAGTGATCGCCGGAAGTTGCGAGCTAATCTGTTTACAACGTTCGCCGGCGAAGGTAGCTTTAACTGCTTAGTCGGCGTCCGCTTTCATTCCATAAACTCAAACTATTCACTTGTCTGAGATCGTAACATCATTCATGCGTTATAACATTAAAATGTGTGACACTTTGTTGGTACTCTTTGCTTTTGTCAATTTATAAAAATTATGTTAATGTGCATTTCCGTTCTCTTCTCAGGGCCAGTGTCGTGGCGCTGGGAGTAGTTTATACCTATTATAAAGAAATTCAGTAACATAAAACAAGTCATTATATTTAGCATAAAAAGGCTTAATACATAACCACAAGAACCATATGTGCGTTATTCATAATTGCATGTGAAGATTAATTAATAACCTTTGTGAATGAAGCTTGCATCATTTTTTATGTCAATACTTTTATTGTTCAATATGCTCATTACAGAAAAGGTAACTGCATAGCTTTACTAACACAGAGAAACCAGTGATGTACTAAACGAACCTGGTACAGGTATGTAAACAAATGAATAATATAATGTTTTGTTTACAAATACTGGATTATAGTCAGTGTTTCATTGGTGCAGTCCAGTATAAATATCTAGTCCATTTATGTGCTGCATCAACCAGACCATGTCGACCAGTCGGTCTCAATATTACATTTGAACGTTTTGGCCCATTATTAATTAATTACTTCGCCCAATACTCAGCTCTGCTTCATTAATTCAAAACTGCTTTCATTTGTTTGTGGTTCCATAAAATTTTAATGATTTCACTATATCTTTGAGAAAGCTTGTAAACAAACATGGTGGTTAGAAGAATTATAACAACTTAGTGTCCAATTGGATGATAAAAAAAATTAATTTACCATAACATAGAAAATGTTGAAATGGATTTTATTTATAGCTGAGACTGAGACATCGATACTTGCACTTCTTTGTTGTTACTAACATTAAAGCTTGAAATGCAATTTGTATTTTTTTTTTCTTGAAGTACTGTATTTATGTCAACATTGAATTGTAAATATATTATTCTAAGGGCCAGAACATCACTTTTAATATTGTCATGAAGTCAGCCTGTGACTTGACTCAAATTATTATCTTATTTATATATGGAATTAATAATTGGAATTTAATTTGATGTGGAATTAGAATTGTTATACCAGTAACGTAATTTACCCCTACTCTGATAACAAGTGACTTGAATTGACACAAATTATCATAAACAATGATGTGTCTGATTTGAGGACCCAACTTTGTTAGCAATATATACACCTTGTACATGACATGATAAAACGTTGAACTTCTGGGATTAGCTTAGTTGCTCATGTTTGGATTCTTTTCAGCTTGTCGCATTTTAATGAAACAATTATGTTCGAAATGTGAGCAACGTTGGCCGTTGCCCGCATCTGCACATGCACTTTGTGCCACTTGGGCAAATCTAACATTCAATCAAAATATTATGTTCCTGCTCACTTTCCTCGTACATTAAATAGTAGGCCTACCGGAAAGTGCGTTTACAGGGTTGCTATAAAAGTGACAAATTTGTATTGAGTAATACATTGTGTTGCAACAATGTTGATTTGAATATAAAATGAGTATAGCTTCAGTCCGTAGTGGGTTTGAAGTTCTTGCAAATGTGGATTCTATCTAAGGCAGATGCATGGTGAAATGTAAACATTGTGGAAAGGACATTGGTGTGATTGGTAATACAGATGTACAGTTGGTATATTATGAGGCAGTGCATTGTATTTAGCTCATCTTTAGTGGTTTGGTTGTTTACTGTGCATAGACTAAGATAATAATATAAAATAATAGAGACGTAGAACATATTTGTTTGTTGTTCATATTGCTAACAGGACATTCATAAGTCAGCAAAAGTAATTTTTTAACTAAATTACTTAACTTTCAATAAGTTAACTTAATTAATTTAAACAAATTCAAGATTAACTTAACTAAACTAATTAATCGAATTGAATAATCGCCCCATGCCTGGTGGAGTATAAATAGCATCTTGAGCCGGTAATAAGTACCACTAATTGCCCGAGTACGCATCGCAGGAAAAAAACGACCTACACATTTCATGTTTGGGCTGAGCCGATGTAAAAACAGGAATGTGGCTATGAATGACTGCTCGTTTTTTACTATTACCCGACGGAATAAATTACCTGAACTTCCCCTAGAGATTGCGCGTGTCTTTAGCTGCAGTAGACTGCCTGTCACATTCTTAGGACGAATGTCCAGCAAAATGTCACGTTCAGAGGACCGACACATTCGATTACATCATCAGCGTGATTGGTTTGCGACTGCAACCTCCACCCATGGACAAGTGTTTAGAGAGAGGAAGGGTGACTGCGCAAACATCCGAAATCATCTGCACACGGCAGAAATTCACACCAGGAGGCTCTCGTGTGAAATGTCCTTTGGACCCCACCTTGACATTTTGACGCATGAGTCTTAATGCAATCACGTCACGATCATGTCTTGTTGTTCTTTATACCCAGTACATCAATATATAATAGCATCATCGCATATAATCTTCATGCTGTATGACCAGGACGCAACATATCTACCCGTCATGTTTCTTTTTTGCTCGGTATATGTAACTAATTGGAATACGAACGTACACCATTAAGGGTCCAGCCACCTCTTCCATCGGTGACCATCATAACGTTTCCTGGTTCCTTGGAACATTTCCCCGGCGAAATTCCTTACACTTTCACGTTAATCATCATGTAGCTGACATCGAGCGTGAACATTATGAAAACGACCTCGTTTTTCCGAAGCCAAACACACCTAAAGGAGACACCCTTCAATCATGCGCAATTCAATCCTCACTTTCTGACGTTACGGACTCTTACCGTAATTCGGAGAAGAAATCATCAACACGGGCACACTATGCAGATGTCTTCATTCGGGGCATATAGAGCTTGCATTACTTTGATTCTTTCATAAACATTATATCGTTTTTTCATTATATATTATTTACAGTTTTCATCTGATTTACGTTACGAAAACATGTTGTATGTTCAATGGAGCAACACTAGTGAATACAGTAGTGTAGTTTCTTATGCATTCTGTATAATCTAGTTAATGTATGAGTTGTTTACGCAGAGATTGCTGCATCCGTCCTCATATTACAGACATTGGAACTGGGATGTCGACGTTCCTGGAAACGATAGAAAATATGTTTTTAATGTGCATGGAAACTGTTCAAATAAAATAAACATTATGAATCTGATCATGATAAATCACATCCCACTATTGTTATCAAGTATTTTGAATTATTGAACACATGCATCAGTTTCAGCAAGTTTAATTCTAACAATTCTAGGAACAGGTATTTTAATTTCAATTCTTCTAATTTTGTATCGATTCCAAATTCACAATTTAACGGCATCAATTAATGCTGCAACAGTGGAAGATTGTAACAGAAGCACTATTTAGCAGCATAAATATAGCAGTTAGTACATGCAGATGACGCTATACATCTAATGCATTTCAAATGCAGACGTAATTGTTTGAATAATTAGTATTGTAAGATTGAGCACCTGATATACAGTTGTCCGCATTGCAAACACTCAAACGTACGCATGAAGGAATATGCCTTCGCAAACCAAATATGTAAAGTCATAGCAAAAGCGTTTAGTTCTTCTAGGTTCCCTCTTTATCGATTCGCTTCATGGCAACCTTTGGCACAGCAAACGTTGCATCAAACATGTCTGTACAATTATCCGACACACGAAGCTCATCAACAACAGTAGAGAGGTGGATCACTTTGAACCGCAGTCGTCTTGTCTTTTCCTTTTTTGATTCTGATCTTCTTACGCGCACAGCCCAGTACGAAACGGTATAATTCAAATTCCGCTTCAAACAACGCTACACATGGTAAGCGTGGTCAGCAGACACTAGTGTAGCGGGCCAGGCGTGGTTACAGCAGACCCTGGAGTAGGGGGGTCAGGCGTAATGACAGCATACCCTGGAGTAGGGGGCCAGGCGTGATGACAGCAGACCCTGGAGTAGGGGGTCAGGCGTAATGACAGCAGACCCTGGAGTAGGGGGCCAGGGGTGGTGACAGCAGACCCTGGCGTAGAGGGCCAGGGGTGGTGACAGCAGACCCTGGAATAGAGGGCCAGGCGTAATGACAGCAGACCCTGGAGTAGGGGGTCAGGCGTAATGACAGCAGACCCTGGAGTAGGGGGTCAGGCGTGATGACAACAGACCCTGGAGTAGGGGGTCAGGCGTGGTTGAAGCAGACTATAGTGTAGCGGGGCAGGCGTGATGCCAGCAGAACCAGGCGTGATGATGTAGAGGTACGCGAAGAAGTACGTGTAGAGATACGTAAAGATACACGTGTAGAGGTACGTGAAGGTGTACGCGTACAGGTACGTGTAGAGGTGCCTGTAGAGGTACGTGTTGACGTGCGTATAGAGGTACGTGTAGAAATTTCATACCGGTATATACACTGTACATAGGTACATACAGAGGTACATAGAGGTGTCATACATAAGTACATACAGAGGTACATAGAGGTGTCATACATAGGTATATACAGAGGTACATAGAGGTGTCATACATAGGTATATACAGAGGTACATAGAGATGTCATGCATAGGTACATACAGAGGTTTCATAAAGAGGACAGAGGTACATACAAATGAACATACAGAGGTATCACACATATGTACATACAGAGGTGCATACAGAGGTACATACATAAGTATCATACAGAGATACATGCATAAGTATCATACAGAGGTGCATACAGATACATACATAAGTATCATACAGAAGTACATACATAATTATCATACAGAGGTACATACATAAGTATCGTACAGAGGTACATACATATTTATCACCAGTGTTCGAAATGACCACTGACTCTTCTTAAAAAATCTTATTTTCAGGCACTGTAAAGACTATTGGCGTCTATTTCTGTGAAGACTTGCTTGCTATCATAGCGACCTGTAGTTATTTTACCAACTTAAGTTGAATGCACTTGTTGTAAGCCGCTCTGGATAAGAGCACCTGCTAAATTACTAAATTGTGGTCTAAGCCATTGTTACCTGGAGTAATGCGTTTGCAGACACAGTGCTCTGTAATTCTGAGAAGTAAAATGCCAAGGTAAAATTTGCCTCACCTAGAGACTCATTACTGGCATTACTGCAGACACCCAATAGGTGGCGCTCTATACCACAGAACATACACTCATCAATGATGACTGGAATGATTTAAGATGTTTTTAACAGAGATTAACTGAATGACAATAGAATGAGCTGAATGATTCAGCAAAGCTACTAACAGAATGATCTCGAGTCCCGTGAAAACTGTCGAGTTCTTGCTGCGAAATCGATCGAGTTCTGTGAAAACCGTCGAGTTCTAGCACAGACGAACCAGAGTAGCATCACACGCAGCAACAGCGGAAGGGTAATTACATCGGTACAATTATAAAATGTGGGACCCCCCAAGCTTACTTTTTTTTCTTATGGGAGGTTACTCGTGCCTATGGGGGGTCCTGGACCCCCCTCATTTCGAACACTGGGTATCACACAGAGCCAGAGGTTTCATAGAGAGGTATGTATAGAAGTGGGGTGTGAGAGACTAGACCAGTGCTGGAGTGGAAGGCATGCTTGCAGTTCTGACAGGTCCAATGATAAATAGCCCCTGTGCTTGAAGGGTGGGTATGACGAGTATTTCTTCTCTGTTGATAAATGAGCTCCCTTTCTGGGCGTCCACTAGTGCCTTGGTACATCGTGAAGCCTCGCTCACCAAGCTGGTCGGTTCACGGCTTCAAGTTCCCAGGTGTTGGTATCAATCTCACCTCGCTATTGAGGTCACTTTGGCCTAGTCCCAAGGGTGACCTTACTACGGTGTGTAGTGAGGTTACACTGTATATGTACCAATATATTCTAAATAAAATACAACAAATGAATTATCCCATGAAAACTTTATTGTCTACCACCTGGTAGATATCACAGTAGAAAATAACAATTCATCAGTGATAATACATTTTCTCTTCAACAGTTTTAGAATATATTATCAAACACAGATAATTTTTGTATACTGTGTGTGCGCGTGCGTGCGTGCGTGCATGTGTGTACGTTGGCTTCTCGATGTAAGGAACATTCGCTTAAAAGGAACAACTTTGAAATCCCCGTTCTAGCCTGCACTGTGTTATGTACCCATGGATATAAGGAACAGTTTGGCCAAGTCGCAAGTTCTCTCACGTTCCTTAAAGCGAGAATCCTGTGTGCATGCGTGCGTGTGTGCGTGCATGTAGTAAATTAGCCATATGTACAGCTGGCAATAATAAACAACTCTCTATACCAGGCAATATACATATCGGAACCCAATGATGCAATTCTTTATTCACCCCGCCACCATAGATAATTAAAAATACCATATACTGATTATAAAACCTAAAATTTTCTTTGACTATCATCATGATGAATATACACAAGAAAAGTCTGAGATGAACTCAGGTGTACATCAGGTGTATACCAGGTGTATACCAGGTGTATACCAGGTATATACCAGGTGTATTCTCATTTTAAACATGTGATGACAGCTATTATTTAACATCATACTAATCCACTTAATTAACATTAGTAATCTCCCTGGCTGGACGGTTAGGTTTGATAATGACTATAATTGATTATACTATATTCAAAACATGTAAATGTATTCAAATTGTGCAATAACAAAACAACTACTATATGTACAATGAGTATTTAACTCTACGTTTATAAGAGTATGTAATCATATATAAGCCAAGTGATCCACACAAAATAGAGAAACTCTCTTTTCATTCATGTATTTACATTTCTGTAACTTTACAGGCCTTGACTAAAATATATCAATATTAAAACTGGAAGCAACCACACATAAGGAAATTGTGCTAAAATACACGTAAAACCTTCAAAAAAATAAAAACTTAACATTTATTTTTAAATGCCCAGAATTAAAACCTTTTTTTAGATATTTGGTCATTCCATACAGTTCCAACACGTGTGCCAAATTTCATTAAAATCGGAGGGGTCAAGAATTTTTTTGGTTTATTTCATGTGGAATGACCCTGTTGTTTTCACGTGCTTGCCCTAGGCAAATGGAAACTACACAGGCTGCGATGTTACCAAATGACAAGTACGAGATCTTCTCAACTACTGTCTGGCACCACTGAGCAGCTGAGTTAACGTTGCAAATCACTGGTGGTCTACTTGTTTGCTGGATATGTCTTCATGAATCTGGCAAAGTCATGTGTACTCTGAAAACAGAATGTTCACTCGCTTATACATATAAAACAAACATGACTACACAGGCAGATAATTACATTTATAGTTTAAATATATTATCTTTATATACAAACATTAATGTTCTATGATAAAAAATATTCCAATGTGAACCATTGCTAGATATACATACCTTTGTCTGCTTTTTTTACTCTAATAAAATCTGATTAATTATGTTGTTCATAATTAATGATTAATAAAAAGAGTATGTATATACATACATAACATTAGCGCAGCAGGCACATCACAGAGAAACAAATTGGTTTGAAAAGAAAAAAATTTCTGTGTCATTTGACAATAAAATTAATTAAAATGACTGTATCAGATTTTTTATGTAATCTCCTTAATTCGGTAAATTAATATGGAATAATTTTATCATGTGTGTTATAGATAGATCACAATTCTATTGCAGTACAAAGGTAAATACACACAAGTGCCCTACTGTTACCGGGAATATACAACGATTTCCATTGGTTAACTGAATGACTGTTTTATGGAACATTGCCACTGAGATTGGGACACTGCCACTGAGATTGGGACATTGCCACTGAGGTTGGGGCTTTGCCACTGAGGTTGGGACATTGTCACTGAGGTTGGAACATTGCCATTGAGGTTGGGACATTGTCACTGAGGTTGGGACATTGCCACTGACGTTGGACATTGCCACTGAGGTTGGGGCTTTGCCACTGAGGTTGGGACATTGTCACTGAGGTTGGAACATTGCCACTGAGGTTGGGACATTGCCATTGAGGTTGGGAAATTGCCACTGAGATTGGAACATTGCCTCTGAGATTTGGGTTTTGCCACTGAGGTTGGGACATTACCAGTGAGGTTGAAACATTGTCACTGAGGTTGGAACATTGCCTCTGAGGTTGGGACATTGCCACTGAGGTTAGGGCTTTGCTACTGAGGTTGAGACATTGCCACTGAGGGTGGGACATTGCCACTGAAGTTTGGACATTGCCACTGAGGTTCGGGCTTTGTCACTGAGGTTGGGATATTGCCACTGAGGTTGGGACATTGCCACTGAGGTTTTGACATTGCCACTGAGGTTGGGACATTGAATTTATTAGTATTTATAACATGGTTGTTTAAAAATAATATTGGGGCATTTTAATTACACAAAACCCTCAGTTAAGCAACAAAAATAGTTGTACATTCCCTTTAAAATGTTCTACAGCTCACCTTGACAAACTGTGGCTGTCCGTGTATGACACCGTCCAGTCTCAGCAGTCCAGTGTCAGTCAGTTGACCACTATGGTCGTAGTTGTCCATGCTGTAGTGAGCGGTCACGTACTTCTGGTGGAGTGGCCATCTAAGTCCACCCATCTCCATGTGATGGTCAATGTCAGCGTCCAGCAGGGCAACACGGTAGATCCGCACCTGAGGGAAACTAACTGGTCAGTCTAGGTCCTAAATTGTATAAGTAGTGTGCCTATTAAAAACTGTATTTCAAAATATCATGCTACAATATGCTATACATATACATTGGCATTTCCATGGAGACTCCTGTGACATTGAACAGTCTTGATAACATTTTTAAAATAATTATTTTAAACTCACTTCTCAACCGATATAGCCCATCATGAACCAGGTTCATTGATGTTCAATATGTAGTGTTTGAACAGACTAAGTAATATCCACAGCTGGTTTAATAAGAGTGCGTACTTTTGGTAAAATCATAAAAAGAATTGTGACTTTGATCATTTGATCGGGTAACTTACAAAAGTGTTAAGAGTCAGACCACTTTTGCCCTTTTTTTTGCCAAATTGTGACCAGGCCAGGTAATAAATAATTTTAGTTTGTCCACTGATTTCATCAAAACTAAATAACAGATTTGTACAAATGAACTAACATGTTGTAGTAAATACTAGATAGGTATAATTTTTCGCAAAACTTGTCTGAAACTAGACAAACAAAAAGAATCAAACTGAGGACGGACCTTTAATATCCAAACTTTTGATACCGGTAGGTCTAACAGCCTGCTGGCATAGCAAAGGCATACAATATAGACAAATAATTATTTGATTACACAACACTGCAGCATGATTCATGTTTCATAACAGATGCTGAGACAATGTAAAAATTTACTTATTACATATGCAATTTAAAACATTGAAATAAATTATTTTGCAAAGAACTGCTGGTTAATTTACATAGTGTGTTACTCGAGTCACAGTGTCTCATGTTATAAGACATGCACTGAACGCCTACACAAACTGGCACTCAATCTTTTCCATAAGTCATGTCCTACTAAAATAACATTTTTGTTCAGGACATTTGTATCCTCTGCCTTGAGATCACCCGACATCACTGTGTATGTTTATGAATGAAACATTAATATATTAAAACGTGCATTACACTGGATACCCAGCCATTTCCCACCTACCACATATACAAACGTTTGTCACAGAAAAAAGGTGTGGACTATTTTCTTTGAGATACATTAAATTATATCTAATTGTATAAATGTCAATGAATTACCACCACTCTATTACCTCGTCCATTACGCCACTGAAGAAGTTGGTTTCATCTCGACCCAGGTACAATTTGGTTGAGTTGTCACCAGATGTTGAGTTGTCATCAGATGTTGTGTTGCTCTGAAATGTAATCACACTTCTGATATACACAACAGAAGCGTCTTAAAGTTACATGTAGCACCTCCAGTGGACACCTTCACACAAGGCATACAGCACGATATCCATCCTTGCTAGCCAGAGGTGGTAGTAGTACTACAGTACTCCTGACAGACTGACCTGAAACCTGGATTTGTCAGTTTATCCCACGTTATGTGCGGATGCACACTGAATCATTCGAAACAACAGCAAGAAGATTCAAACCCTGGTCCTCTCAAATAATATCCATGTTCTAACCACTGTGCAATTGCACCCCAACAATCAAGTGTCAATGATCGCACATGCCTGATCAGTCAAAATATTTATTGTGTAAAGGCCTTCATTCAAATGTTGTGATAATGGATTGTTGGTAACTATAGCCAAAGTTTCAAAAAACATGTCAAGTTTTGAAAATGTGTGAATTCATAAACAGAGAAGCCAGACTCACCCAGATGACCGGAGCAACACTCGTATTAGTCGCCTCGGCCCCACTTGAGGCTCCGTTTATAAACAGGTCAAGGGTATGTGCTGGACAAAGACAAAAGGTTGCAGATACATAATAGCAATGATAATAGTTATTTTGCATAGCGCCACGTCCAATACGTTTCATAACATTACACGGTGAATATCACATCACGATAAAAAAATGCTTGTAATACTACAGGTAATACTATATAAAATATTTAAATATATTCATGAACCATATGAAAGGTTAATCAAATAGAAGCATGACATATTTAAAATTATATAAGAAAATAAGTTAGGTTGAATATAAAACAAATAAGTCAATTAAGATAAATGAAAAGATCAACAAGTTATGCCAAATATCATTTGCCCAAGAAAATCATGCATGACAGTTAAGAGTTCCTACCACTTTTCATTAAGTAGACGATATATATACTAAATATAAACTACAATTGTATTTTAAGTAAATTATTTGTAAACCGACTTCAGACATTTTCGGGTAAACTGTTAAAACTTTTGAAGTTCTGATTACATGCATGTTCACATGGCCAAGCTAAGAAATCAGCATACTTTCTGCTTCATATCTCATCGCCAGGTGGTACCACGTGTCGATGCTCAGCACTGTGCTGCCTTCTACGGAGTGTGGGCCCACTTGACCTCCGAGTCGACCGTCATTGACATACAGACACAGCCGACTAGAGAGTAGACAGACGATTGGCTGCTTGCCTGCGAGACCCGCTCCACTCAACTGAACCCACACGCCCACAGTGAAACTGTCAACACAGAGAACACTCCACTGAACTCACACACCCACAGTGAAACTGTCAACACAGAGAACACTCCACTGAACTCACACACCCACAGTGAAACTGTCAACACAGAACACTCCACTGAACTCACACACCCACAGTGAAACTGTCAACACAGAGAACACTCCACTGAACTTACACACTATCAACACAGAGAACACTCCACTGAACTCACACACCCACAGTGAAACTGTCAACACAGAGAACACTCCACTGAACTCACACACCCACAGTGAAACTGTCAACACAGAGAACATTCCACTGAACCCACACGCCGACAGTGAAACTGTCAACACAGAGAACACTCCACTGAACCAACATGCCCACTGTGAAACTGTCAACACAGAGAACACTCCACTGAACACACATGCTCACAGTGAAATTATCAACACAGAGAACTCCACTGAGCTCACATGCCGACAGTGGTAGTGTCAACACAGAGAACACTCCACTGAATCCACATAACTACAGTGAAACTGTCAACACAGAGAACACTCCACCGAACTCACACACTGACTGAAACTGTCAACACTGAGAGCACTCCATTGAACCCACACATACACAGTGAAATTGTCAACACAGAGAATACTCCATTGAACTCACACACCCACAGTGAAACTGTCAACACAGAGAACACTCCACTGAACGCACACGCCCATAGTGAAACTGTCAACACATGCCCACTGTGAAACTGTCAACACAGAAAACTCTCAACTGAACTCACACTTACCTGCGTTTCACTTGCAGTGTTTCAATGTTCGCCAGTTCCACATAACCTTCTGAACCATCGAATGACAGGGCCTCGTTTTCACGCCCAATGCTCCGTGCAACAAGGTTCGACCACATCACCCTTGTCTGGTTGAACACAAACACTCCGAGACGGCCCCCAGATATGGTCGTATCATAGAGGTCTCCCGAGTCCATCAGGGTTTGATTAACATTGAACACACGCAACCTTCAAAACAGAACACAAGAGTAATCACAAGTTTAAATTAGCTAAAAAATAATAGAGGCAACCAGAAATAACCTGTGGCTCCTCTGGTAGACAACATAACACCACATTTGTCAATGAACAATCGTGTATCCATGACTGTGCATACTTGATCCTAGTCTGCAAATATTTAACAAATTATCCTGTCAACAAAGAATACCTCATGCCAACAATAACACTCATGGATATAGATATACCAAAACATGATGAAAATAATATGTTATTCCAGGTAGGCTCTATCAAATCTAAATCACATATTTGATATTTGATTATAAAAAGTTGACAAATTTCCTGAAGAAAATTTGTTGTCACCAGAAGTAGATGGAAGGAACTCATAAGATCACACAATTGATGATACTTTTTACACCATCAAAGTTGTTACGCAAATGGGTTAAGTCAACTGAGGAGTGAGTTTAAATGTGATGTAAGAATTTCATCACCATAAGAAGTAATTTTTCGAAGACACACTTCAACTTATGGCAGATGGATTAATACAACAAACATACCTGATGAGGCCGCGAGTTGGACGCCAACTGAGGTGCCACCTGTAGGCCGTTCTGTGCTGCCATCCCAGCATGCTCGGGTCATGCCACAGAAGTGAGGCCTGATTGGCAGAGTCTGCGCTATGCCACAATGCGTTGGCCAGATTATCTCCGGGACCGGTGACAGAATTCACCAACTATGAGAAACACACAGCTTCAGTTTACACTCTGAGTGGCAAAAGCTACTGTCTATGATGAGAAGAGGTACATACACCAGTAACATGACTCAAGCAGTAGACATAGACCAATAACCTGATGAAATCAGTAGACATAGACCAATAACCTGACTCAAGAAGTAATCACAGACCAATAACATGACTCAAGCAGTAAACACAGACCAATAACCTGATGAAATCAGTAGACATAGACCAATAACCTGATGAAATCAGTATACACAGACCAATAACCTGACGAAATCAGTAGACATAGACCAATAACCTGACGAAATCAGTAGACATAGACCAATAACCTGACGAAATCAGAAAACACAGACCAATAACCTGATGAAATCAGTAGACATAGACCAATAACCTGACGAAATCAGTAGACATAGAACAATAACCTGACGAAATCAGTAGACATAGACCAATAACCTGACGAAATCAGTAAACACAGACCAATAACCTGACGAAATCAGTAGACAGACCAATAACCTGACAAAATCAGTAGACATAGACCAATAACCTGACGAAATCAGTAAACACAGACCAATAACCTGACGAAATCAGTAGACAGACCAATAACCTATCGAAATCAGTAGGCATAGACCAATAACCTGACGAAATCAGTAGACATAGACCAATAACCTGATTAAATCAGTAGATAGACCAATAACCTGACGAAATCAGTAAACACAGACCAATAACCTGACTAAATCAGTAGACATAGACCAATAACCTGACTAAAGCAGTAGACATACACCAATAACCTGACTCAAGCAGTAGACATACACAATAACCTGACTAAATCAGTAGACATAGACCAATAACCTGACTAAAGCAGTAGACATAGACCAATAACCTGACTAAAGCAGTAGACATACACCAATAACCTGACTAAATCAGTAGACATAGACCAATAACCTGACTAAAGCAGTAGACATACACCAATAACCTGACTAAATCAGTAGACATACACCAATAACCTGACTCAAGAAGTAAACACAGACCAATAACCTGACTAAAGCAGTAGACATAGACCAATAACCTGACTAAAGCAGTAGACATACACCAATAACCTGACTCAAGCAGTAGACATAAACCAATAACCTGACTAAATCAGTAGACATAGACCAATAACCTGACTAAATCAGTAGACATAGACCAATAACCTGACTAAAGCAGTAGACATACACCAATAACCTGACTCAAGAAGTAAACACAGACCAATAACCTGACTCAAGAAGTAAACACAGACCAATAACCTGACTCAAGCAGTAAACACAGACCAATAACCTGACTCAAGCAGTAGACATAGACCAACAACCAGGGTTGAAAAAATCGGATTTTTTTTTACTTAAATTTGATTTTTTTATTTATTTGATTTTTTTTTAAATCTGGTATATAGACATTTATATAATGTTTATATTTATAAACTCTTTCAAATGTGTTCTATTCAAATCGATTTGGGTACTTGTCTTAACAGAGGGTACATGATTTTTGCTTATATAAAGACATTAGGCAATGTCCACAAGGCCTCATCCCCTGTAGTTGCATAATCTGTCTTGGATAGGAAAGCATGCTGTGTGTCTGAGGCTGTAGCAGTGATAATTATTGTTTGCTGAGAGGGTGGATTAGCATCTGTCCAGGGCTCTGTGTACTCTACCAGTCTCCAACCAGACTGCAAACTGGTACAGTATTAAACTATTGTCACCAAGACTGTCTCACTTGAGTCAACATACTGAATTGGTAACAACTAGCACAAGCTCTAAGTGGACTTTAACTCAGGGCTTCTGACGTGAAAAGATACTTCCTCTTGATGACAAGTTAGTGTGGCTTCACTGCATTCAGAAAGCGAATAGCTCAAACATACACAATGTCATAAAATATGTGACTATCAGGCTATCTGGTGACAATACAACTACATAAGTGTGCGCACATTGTGCTTTTGTATTAAAAAACATACAAAACTTTGTTGATCTTGATGCTTTTTTTTGGAGTTATTTAAGTCATGATTTAAATCAAATGATTTAAATCAAACAACCCTGCCAATAACATGAGTCAAACAGTAGACATAAAAACCTGACTAAAGCAGTAGACACAGACCAATAACCTGACTCAAGCGGTAGACATAAACCAATAACTTGACTCAAGCAGTAGACATAAAGCAATAACCTGACTCAAGCAGTAGACATAAAGCAATAACCTGACTCAAGCAGTAAATGCAATAGTATTGCACTAACTTAGTATTGTGGGTCATTGCAGAGTCCTATAGTCTGCACACTGATGAGGTCGTCTGGTAGTTTTAATAAATACAACAATAGTAATTATTCATCCAACAGTGACACAGGCACCCTGTACATTTAAGACCCACTTACCTTGATCTGCAAGCCCTTGATGCCTGCTCGATAAGCCGATCCTCCATAGTTGATGGTGGTGCGACGCCACAATACAACGTAGAACTTGCGGTTGGTCTGATAGCCAAAGACAAAGCCAATGTAGTCACTGCCCTGGTCACTTTCCACAAACCACGTGCCAGTGAAGTTGAGAGCATCATAAGCAGTTGGCCCTGGGAAGACAAAGTTTAAGTTCACCAGTGAACTATCACCAGAAGGCCTGACACATTCCAACAACACAATCCAACAACCCAACCAATCTTCTTCTTATGTACGGATAGAGCAGAGCTCAATGGTTTTTATGTCATGGATGCATTTACATTTTGCTGTCTTTGATGCGCCATTTGTGCATCAGATGTCCGCATCATCCATGTAGAGTCCTCATGAGGTTGATGGTGGTCCACTGGCATCGAGGAAGGTCTAAGGTTGTAGGGTCCAGGACAAGGTTCTTGTTTCTGGTGCCTGTTGATCCCCACTCTCATCTCTTGTTTCTGGCGTCTCCACTCTCGTCTCCACCTCTCTTTCAAGGAGGGAGGCTGCTCTGGTCCAGAAAATCAATATCCAACCAATGATACTGACCGATACATCATAGATTGACCAATCAGAAGGACTGTCTAGAACAACTAATCAAATATATTTACTGATATCCAACATTTTGACCTATAACAAATACTGCCACACAACAATCCAACCAATCAGACACACCGATACACTCACCTATGAGAATGACAGGACGGTCTATTTCAGCCCCCTGTTTGACCTCTGACCCACTGTGAGATAAACGCCAGTCAGACTGATTCACAACAGGTAACAGGTCCACCACTGTGTAGGGGCGCAAGTCTGTGCCCTGGATTCTGGGGTTCCAGGGGGAGTGATCATTGTTGTCTAACACCCCATCGCCATCAGTGTCGCCCTCACAGACGTCTCCGATCTTGTTCCCTGTCACAGAAAACACGCTGTTATGTCACAAAGGAAACAGACATCGGTTTCCAGATGTATGTTTTTAGTGTGTGATTGCACCTTCGCATCACTGCCTCATTACAAGTAGGGGGGACAGTCTGGCATGTGGGGCTTTCATGGTGCTTTAGCTAAGATTCTGCCGTTGACTTTCTTAGTGATATGACAACAATTATTTCAAAGATAGATGAAGCAAGTTTTCCATAAACAGTTAAAACTGAATCACTACATACATTTTCCATGAGCAAACTCCCTCCATTGAAAGAGGAAAATAAAAACATTTTGTACATAATTTTTACAGACCTAACAATAAAAACAAATCCACCTACAAATCAAAATACAACACTTGCAAAGGAATACACAACTATGAATTGTGCTTTAACCTCAAGGCAAACAAACTGAATATAACATAGATGCTATTGTTAACCTGGTCTCACAGGTTATTTTTAATCGAATTGATGCCAAATAGTTGCCAGAATTGCCAATTTATATGAAATCTTAGGTCTTTTACTCAACAACAGGCTTCTCTTTTCACAGACAGCATTATATTAGCATCAGAAATAGAAGGAAACTGGGGAAAAAAACGTAATTCACACACCATTGTCGTCCTCTTGGTTAGGGTTGTTGACGTAGGGACAGTTGTCAACGTCATTGTCAACTCCATCTCCGTCTATATCATTGTCACAGCAGTCACCTGCAATCAATCATGTACTTCAGTATTGTCTCAGCTCATTCATAAAGCAGTGATGTAAATTATACAGAATGTCCACGCAAGACCCATGTTGACTGAATATAATCAATATATGGTGATTTCTTGCTTCATTCCAACATCTTTGCGTTATTCCAACATATAATTGTACAGACATAGAAACAACTTTTTTATTCCAGGCAAGGCACACTAAACAAACATGGTCACACAAATGTATATCTGCGTATTATTATACGAGTAAAGGATTAAATTTTGCCTATACGTGTTCTCTCGTTCATTCTCTCATCTCTCACCCGTTCCATCGCCGTCAATGTCCGACTGGTCAGGGTTCGATAGGTCAACACAGTTATCCAAGATGTCCGAGATGCTATCTCCATCCCTGAAGCAGAAGACAAGGCAATTAAGACACTCAAAATAATATCATTCTTAAATAAACAAAATATATTCACTCACCTAATACTCTAAATTACTAAACCACACACCTCCCTCTCTCTCCTCCCTTCCTCTTTCCCTCTGCTTCCCTCTCCCCCTCTCCCTCCCCCTATGAAATTGCCACCCCTCCTCCCCCCCACTAAAGCAGCTGCCACATGGTACGATCGCAAATGAAATATATTTTTAAACAGTTGTGGATGTTGTTTGTTTTTTGCAGACCTTCCCAGCATTAATATATAATATTTAAACATTACTCCAATCATACTGGCCTATTTTAATGTTAATGGTGTTTTTAACCTTGGATATAGTACTCCATATTGGAATAGGATAACAAATTGAGACACTCATTCCTGATTACTGTGGAAATACCCATGTGTGTGTGCGTTCATGTGTGTGTGTGTGTGTGTGTGTGTGTGTGTGTGTGTGTGTGTGTGTGTGTGTGTGTGTGTGTGTGTGTGTGTGTGCGCGCGTGACTGCGTGCGTTCATGTGTGTAATGTCTGCCTTGTTGTGATTGCAATTTTAATGTTGGCCTAAACTTTATTTGAAGGTATAGTGTTTGTTGTTGCTTGCATGTGACTGTAAATGTAGTTTTGTAAACACATTGTGAATCCAATAAAACATTTGAAATATTATGTTGCTTTCTGAATAGTCTGTAATTTAATCAATGATCCAAATGCATAAGTAACAAACCGACATGAAATAATTTGTTTTATTGGTTGTAACTTTCAGTCACCAAAAATCAATAATGATCATTTGTGAAACACAAATTTCACATTCAAATTAATTTTTTTCTCCAAACATATACATACCTTAAGTTACCTGTCCTCTGTTAAAACAGCACAACTCACACAGTTACCTGGTGCACAAATCAGTTTGAACAGAACATGTTTGAAAGGGTTCAGTGTTCCCCTGGTAAATGACCAGCAAGGTGGGCCACCTCACTTTTTTTCACCACCTCGCCCAATATAAAAGATAACACAACAATGTGGTCCCTAAGTTGTTGCATGCTAACGCCGTTACACACATTTTTTGTTTCTGTCCCCTTCTAGCTTCAAGGGGAAAAGTTGAAGCACCCTTCAAAACACCATTTTGAAGCTAACAGGGTCCGTACACCTTGACAGACAACAAATTCAAGGCTATTTCAAAGCTATTTCAAGGTTAATGAAAGAAAACTTCAAGGCTGTTTACAGTTCATAATTTATGGCAAACTGCACACTGAAAACGAGCTGAACTATAACATCATTTAATTACTGCAAATTCAGTAATTACATATTTATTATAACTTCTGAGGGTGTAAAGTCAATCATTTGAACGTCAACAAATTGATTGTGCTGTTCAAACAGTTCTCTTTCTGAGATGTCATGTTTAACAAGATTTTTAACAAGATTTGCCATCCAAGCCAAAGGCCCAGATGGCAAGTGGACAAGGAAGCCATTGGCTTATCGAGAGTCCAACAATGTTCATCTACTTATAACCTGCCCTCATGAGATATGTGTCAACCTTGTTTTTAAAGATATTCACGCTGCTAGCAGTTACACAATCTGTAGACAATTTGTTCCATTCATTTATTATTTATTTACTAATTTTACCTCATGTCCTCTAGTTCTGCTATCCTTCTTGAGTGAGAAAAACATTTCTATCAATATTTTCATACCCATTCAATATCTTAAAAACTTCAATCTGATCTCCTCTTAACCTCCTTGTCTCTAGAGTTGTTAAACCACATTCTTTCAGGCGTTCTTCATAACTAAGGTCTCTCAGTTCTGGAATCATTTTAGTTGCTCTCCTTTGTATGCATTCAAGCGTATCTATATCCATGTTATAATAACATACAATAATGTATTGCTTTGACTGAAGCTTTCACATCAAACGAACGTTTGCATATCCGACAATTTGCCAAAAATTCATTCCATGGATTCTGCGTGACCCATTGTTATACTCAGGATTTTTTAGCCAGTTGTCTAGGAACCTCGACTTCCCCATTTTGAGAAATATGCGAACTAAAGATTCGCATGCTATTCTAAATTAAAAACAGCCCCCCTCTGTTTTACTCGCCATGAAATGAAGTGCATAGCATGTGGAACTGCTGATATCGGGAGCCCGACCCATAAAAACAAGAACTGATTACTGGTTGGTTGAGGAAGTCCGATTTTAATGCACGGGAATAACTGCATCAATAACATGGGGTAGGTGGGCCATTGGATTACGTAATGAATGCAGATAAGCCAATGCCGGTAACGCTTACTACCGCTTAGCAAAGGCCAGCGGGGTCGGTAGGCATCAGTGCCAACTGCTACGTAATGTATGCAGATAAGACAGGCAGCGAATGTGCTCACTAGCCGGTGGTTACTGTTTAAACTTAACAAAGGCCAGCGTCTAGTGTGGCTTGACAATTTAGAATTCTAGCCTTGTCAGAATTTAATGGTTTCAAGGCTGCAAGCCAAAATTCAAGGATTTCAAGGCCTTGAATTGGGGTTGATGAAATTCAAGATTTTCAAGGATTTCAAGGCCCCGTATGGCCCCTGAGGTAATGTTGACAAAATAAGGATGCTCACCCTGTCCACCCCCCTCATTTTACCCAGGGTTCATAGATATACTGTAGTCATATCTATATATAACTATATATCAGACTTGATTTAAAAAGAAAAATCTTCTATCACACCCCCATTTAATGAGTCGTATGTTCCCCGGAAAAAAGCATCTGATGTCAAAATGGCTGATTGAGAGTAGAAATCGCGTAATAGCTGCCCAACGGAATACGACTGATCCATTTGAATCGTAACATAATTGTAACGTGTGTCAGCTCATATGAAGCAATCGGACCAATTGACTCGTACGAGTCAATCGGATCGATTGTATCGTAACATGTAGCATGGGCTAAGAGGTAGAGCAACAGAGAAATCCCTCGTTGCCAGTTTGTCTTATCTCAGAGCTAGACAACAGAAGCTGCCCAGGCGGGCTTGAGGCATGAGCACTGAGGACACATACAAGTAGCATTAACTCAGAGCTAGACAACAGAAGCTGCCCAGGCGGGCTTGAGGCGTGAGCACCGAGGACACATACAAGTAGCATTAACTCAGAGCTAGACAACAGAAGCTGCCCAGGCGGGCTTGAGGCGTGAGCACCGAGGACACATACAAGTAGCATTAACTCAGAGCTAGACAACAGAAGCTGCCCAGGCGGGCTTGAGGCGTGAGCACCGAGGACACATACAAGTAGCATTAACTCAGAGCTAGACAACAGAAGCTGCCCAGGCGGGCTTGAGGCGTGAGCACCGAGGACACATACAAGTAGCATTAACTCAACTGATGCTGTCAATGATAAAGTCCACCTGTACCCGAGCACAATGACAGGTGGCAGCTGTATGGTGACACACTCACCTGTCTTTATTTGTGCCACCTATAATGTCACATGCGTCACCAACCCCGTTCTGGTCCGTGTCTGTCTGGGTGGGATTGGCAACGCCTGGACAGTTGTCACACGCGTTACCAACCCCGTCACTATCACCATCCACTTGACCAGCGTTGGTCAACAGGGGGCAGTTATCCGGACCATCGTCAACACCTAAGAGAAATCAACTCTTATAAATTAGTCATAGACAGAAACTCAGAACAAAAACTCTCTTGTGATGAGTCATACAGACTCTCAACAAACACTTTGGCATTGATCTGACATCAGAACGATTTTGAAAAACACATTGTTTAGCTAAAGGTAACTTCTGTATCTGACCCTTCGAACCATTCACAGTACTTTACACTCTCCCTGGCAGACCTCTTCATTCTGACACCAACTGTATCCACCACTGGCTGTAGCCGGGTGCTCTTTTTACAACTGGCTGTAGCAGGGTGCTCTTTTTACAACTGAGTGAACTGGAGCAACGTGGAATGAACAAAAATGGCCAAGCTTCGAAACGGCAGCAAGAGGATTCAAATCCCGGTCCTCTTGATTGAGAGCGTGACGTTCTAACCACTGTGTACTGTGCCCTACATGTTAGAGTGCCACCTGTAGGCATCGAACCACAATTCAGTCTGAACAAGTTGGTTTCTACACACCCTACTGGATAATGCACTTGCTAATAGACAGCAAGAAATGAGCATAGCCAGCCATTAATTACACGAACTCATAACTGCTCAATAAAGTTATCAAATAAATGGGTTAAACAAAAGATGCATCAAAACTCCCTCAACTGATTTAGTGCTTTGGAAATCAGGTTCATTGATGTTAGAATATGTAGTGTGTGAACAGCTTAAGTAACTGTACAGTCAATTTAATAAGAGCATATGCTTTTGTTAAAATCATCAAAACAATTGACAGGTAACTTGTGCATACGCTTATGCTGTTTTGTTTTGCCATTTTTCCGACAAATTCGGACCAAAATAATAGTAAAAACTAATTTCATAGTTTGTCCGATGATTTCACCAAAACAAAAAAAAATGTGTACAAGAAAACTAGCACATACTAGTCAATACTAGATAGATGTAGATGAACGTACTAGTCAATACTAGATAGATGTAGATGAATGTATTAGTCAATACTAGACAGATGTAGATGAACGTACTAGTCAATACTAGATAGATGTAGATGAACGTACTAGTCAATACTAGTTAGATGTAGATGAATGTATTAGTCAATACTAGACAGATGTAGATGAACGTACTAGTCAACACTAGATAGATGTAGATGAACGTACTAGTAGATATGCGTACTAGTCAATACTAGACAGATGTAGATGAACATACTAGTCAATAGCTGTAGGTGAACGTACTAGTCAACACTAGATAGATGTAGATGAACGTACTAGTAGATATGCGTACTAGTCAATACTAGACAGATGTAGATGAACATACTAGTCAATAGCTGTAGGTGAACGTACTAGACAATACTAGATAGATGTAGATGAATGTATTAGTCAATACTAGATAGATGTAGATGAACGTACTAGTCAACACTAGATAGATGTAGATGAACGTACTAGTAGATATGCGTACTAGTCAATACTAGACAGATGTAGATGAACATACTAGTCAATAGCTGTAGGTGAACGTACTAGTCAATACTAGATAGATGTAGATGAACGTACTAGTCAACACTAGATAGATGTAGATGCACGTACTAGTCAATACTAGATAGATGTAGATGAACGTACTAGTCAATACTATATAGATGTAGATGCACGTACTAGTCAATACTAGATGTAGATGAATGTACTAGTCAATACTAGATAGATGTAGATGAACGTACTAGTCAACACTAGATAGATGTACATGCACGTACTAGTCAATACGATAGATGTAGATGAACATACTAGTCAACACTAGATATATGTAGATGAACGTACTAGTCAATACTAGATATATGTAGATGAACGTACTAGTCAATACCAGATAGGTGTAGATGAACGTACTAGTCAATACTAGATAGATGTAGATGAACATACTAGTCAATACTAGATAGATGTAGATGAACGTACTAGTCAATACTAGATAGATGTAGATGAACGTACTAGTCAATACTAGATAGATGTAGATGAACGTACTAGTCAATACTAGATAGATGTAGATGCACATACTAGTCAATACTAGATAGATGTAGATGAACGTACTAGTCAATACTAGATAGGTGTAGATGAACGTACTAGTCAATACTAGATAGATGTAGATGCACGTACTAGTCAATACTAGATAGATGTAGATGCACGTACTAGTCAACACTAGATAGATGTAGATGAACGTACTAGTCAACACTAGATAGATGTAGATGCACATACTAGTCAATACTAGATAGATGTAGATGAACATACTAGTCAATACTAGATAGATGTAGATGCACGTACTAGTCAATACTAGATAGATGTAGATGCACGTACTAGTCAATACTAGATAGATGTAGATGAACGTACTAGTCAATACTAGATAGATGTAGATGCACATACTAGTCAATACTAGATAGATGTAGATGAACGTACTAGTCAATACTAGATAGATGTAGATGCACATACTAGTCAATACTAGATAGATGTAGATGAACGTACTAGTCAATACTAGATAGATGTAGATGAACGTACTAGTCAATACTAGATAGATGTAGATGCACGTACTAGTCAATACTAGATAGATGTAGATGCACGTACTAGTCAATACTAGATAGATGTAGATGAACGTACTAGTCAATACTAGATAGATGTAGATGCACATACTAGTCAATACTAGATAGATGTAGATGAACGTACTAGTCAATACTAGATAGATGTAGATGCACATACTAGTCAATACTAGATAGATGTAGATGAACGTACTAGTCAATACTAGATAGATGTAGATGAACGTACTAGTCAACACTAGATAGATGTAGATGAACGTACTAGTCAATACTAGATAGCTGTAGGTGAACGTAGTAGTCAATACTAGATAGATGTAGATGAACGTACTAGTCAACACTAGATAGATGTAGATGCACGTACTAGTCAATACTAGATAGATGTAGATGCACGTACTAGTCAACACTAGATAGATGTAGATGCACGTACTAGTCAATACTAGATAGATGTAGATGCACGTACTAGTCAATACTAGATAGATGTAGATGCACATACTAGTCAATACTAGATAGGTTCAAATTTTTGTGAAGTCAGTCTGAAACGAGACAAGCTAAAAAATTTAATTGTGGAAGAATCTTTAACAACAGCTTCATTCTTATGGGCCGGGCCATGTTTGCACATTTCAATGAACTGTTTCTAAATAACATATGTAATTTAACAATTAATTGAGTCAACTAACCGTCATTGTCATCATCGTTGTCACAAGCGTCACCAAACCCATCTCCATCTGTGTCCACCTGGTCTGTGTTGGTAACATTAGGACAGTTATCACACACGTCACCAACTCTGTCACTGTCAGCGTCCTCCTGGTGATAGTTGGAGGTGAACTGACAGTTATCCTGGCAACACACGAAACATACCTCGATATTACGAGAAAGCTTTACTTGGGACGATGCTACCTGCTAGAGTTATTGACTAGGAATTGTGGTTAGTCTGCTGAAGCCAAAAGGCAAATGTATGTTTGTATACAAACTTTATGACAAACCAAATATTTATGCATGAATACATTGCAAAACAAGTAGATAGTTGCTGCACCAGAATGCTTAGGATAACATACACTAGAATCAGCATGCAATGAACAGTGAACAGCATGCCACAAACAGTGAACAGCATGCCATGAACAGTGAACAGCATGCCCTGAACAGTGAATAGCATGCCATGAACAGTGAGCTGCATGCCATGAACAGTGAGCTGCATGCCATGAACAGTGAACAGCATGCCATGAACAGTGAACAGCATGCCATGAACAGCATGCCATGAACAGTGAACAGCATGCCATGAACAGTGAACAGCATGCCATGAACAGTGAGCTGCATGCCATGAACAGTGAGCTGCATGCCATGAACAGTGAACAGCATGCCATGAACAGTGAACAGCATGCCATGAACAGTGAGCTGCATGCCATGAACAGTGAGCTGCATGCCATGAACAGTGAGCTGCATGCCATGAACAGTGAACAGCATGCCATGAACAGTGAACAGCATGCCATGAACAGTGAGCTGCATGCCATGAACAGTGAACAGCATGTCATGAACAGTGAACAGCATGCCATGAACAGTGAGCTGCATGCCATGAACAGTGAACAGCATGCCATGAACAGTGAACAGCATGCCATGAACAGTGAGCTGCATGCCATGAACAGTGAACAGCATGCCATGAACAGTGAGCTGCATGCCATGAACAGTGAACAGCATGCCATGAACAGTGAGCTGCATGCCATGAACAGTGAACAGCATGCCATGAACAGTGAGCTGCATGCCATGAACAGTGAGTTGCACGGGGTGTTGCCAAAACGAGAATAACTTAGCTCAGGCAGCTTTTTCTATAATCACTGCTCACTGCTCTAAACATGTTGTTAACCACCTACCACATCATCATAGATGCTGTCGTTATCATCATCTGTCCTTAGCCACCTACCACGTCATCATAGATGCTGTCGTTATCATCATCTGGGTCACAGAAGTCTCCGATGTAGTCATGGTCATTGTCTTCTTGTCCACTGTTGGGTATGTCTGGACAGTTGTCCTATAAAAAGACGCAACAATGGACAAAGGTATGTATTTATATAGCACCATATCCAGTTCAAAGCATTGACCTGCTCATTTCAACACCAACTCAACTTCTCTGGGAGGCATTCAGCCACCCTGCAGTTACTGTGCAAAGACTATTCATTCACATATATCCAGTTATCCACCACTGTCTACAGCCAGGTACTCATTTGTACAGTTGCGCCCCACAACACTAGCATAGAGTATAGCTCAAATAACCAGATCTTAGAGGTACAAAGTCTTGTTGCTTTTATTGTAAATTCATGTTATTTTGTATAAAATGTATATGTATTTTAACATCTTGACATACCAAATATGTTTTAATGAATTACAATTTTATAACATAATTTGACCGTTATCTGTTTAATGTGAATGTTTTGGGGTGCATATCATGTTTACATTGCCTGCTGAATGGCAAGGCCACTGTTGATAAGCATATAGTGGTCAAATTTTATCAACAACATTGTGGCTCAGTAAAAAACATTTTGGTGGTCAAGATTTTAGTGTAGTTACTAATAATACATGATTCTACAACGATCAGACTTTTTATCTTTAAAAACTTTAACAAATCTATAGCTGAGACCTACTATACTGGGATAGGCTGCAATAATTAACGTCCAATGAGAGTTCATGATTTATTACAACTAATGAAATGAAAGTTAAGGGAGGATTTTTGGGTCGGGATTTGGTATCTAGAATCCCGGACATGGTTTTTGGACAACCAAGTAAGTCATAGTTCACCTACCCAGGCGCAGCCAAGTTCAGAACAGAAGATGTTCTTGGCGGGAGATCCGTCTAAGTCTGGATCCAAACCACAAACCGTGCCATCTCCAGCATAGCCGTCTCTACACTGAAGGCAAATGCAGACATTACAACCATTTGAAAGGCTGTTACACGGTATTCTACGTTCACAATAAGTAATTTGTTTAACATTCTTCTTTTGAAGTTCCACTGTGGCCATCCATTTTTGGTTTAAAATATATAGGAAATATATATGAATTCAGAAGCAAACATATTGGGATAATATATAGGAATATTTTAACAAAATATAGGAATATTGGTGTGTCATCATTCAACATGACTCAAATTAATGCAAATTAGCAACTGACAAATTTCAATATTACAGATTTTACAAAATGTGCAGATTTTGCTGATCTGATTACGGTGTGGTGTGACTCACACCATACCATAATCAGATCTCATCCATAGGTAGTCATCGACACATAGATTTCTACCACAAATATAATTTTGTAGTGATGAATCACAAGAAACCTCCAAATCTCCACAATTGTTAGGAAAATATAGGAATTTTTTTAATATATAGGACATATTGGAAAAATAAGAACTGCAATTAAAATATAGGAATGCTGGGCATACTGAATTTCTTTATTTTTATTTTCTTCTGCTACAACAAACAGCAGTGTCTCTCCAATAATAATGAACCAAACATTTAAGAAATGCAAATGCAGAAGATTTATGTGAGGATCAGAAGGTCTTGGTGTATAGGGGAATTACACATAAATCAGGTATTCCACAATCTCACCATTCAATCACTCATACATTACCGATATTCAAAGCATACATACACATTGTACATGTAGTTTAAAATGGTACACTTACAAGTTAATATAAAAAAAACTTACAGTAGACAAATTCTTTGTGGACTTTGTGGAATAACATATATACTATTCTGAGTCCTGATTTTTTTCCAATAGAATTCTTGGAGGTTTGTTCTCCGGAGCAGGAGATTTGTTCTCCGGAGCAGGAGATTTGTTGGATTTGCAGGAGTTTCCTGGCTACTGCAGGACACTTAACATGGGTCATTAATGAGTTACCTCGCAAAGGAAGTGACTTGGTTCAGTGTATATGCAGTTTGCATTCTTGTCACAGTTATGTCTGTCATTGGTGCAGAAGTTGTCGCTATAGCAACCATATAATGCGTCTCCAAGGTAACCTTTGCTACACACACAGTGGAAGCTTCCCTGTAGAAACAGAAAGTGATGACATTTAATTATGTTTAACTGACTATCACAGTATGGAAAAAAGCCTGCACCAAAAAAAATATCTTAAGAATTGTATACATGTATGTTTATACAAAAAATAACTAATGTTAGTATGTGGAAGAGTAAGACAAGGCAAACCAGCATTAACATTTATTGACTGTCTAAAGGAAGCCAGTAGAGCGATGAGGGATAGAGCTAGGCGTCTGGAGCCAGATGGTTAGAGCCACCAGAGTTCGACTCCAGCGGCCACATGATGATGATTATGATGAAGATGATGAATGTTACTCTTCAGTGCCAAATAAACGTATAGGCTAAATAACAGTATGGGGTGGCAAATCGGTCAAATTTAATAATAGTATAGTGCCGAATAACAGTATAGGGGGGCAAATTGTTCAAAACAAATAATAGTACAGTGCAAAAAAACACTAGTATATTTGTCTTTTTAGCGCCGAAGCAATTTTTTTACTCGACGTGAAGACAAGGCGTCCCTAGAAAACTACGCGAATCGCCTGCATTTGGTTTTTTTTTTGCCGAATATGTATAAACTTTGTGCGTATTCGTGTCACCGCAGATATAGTAACCGCATTTTATATCTGTGAAAAACCGGAGAATTTTCCATTTTTAAATGGACATTAAAGTTTTATTGAACTGAATACGCAAGCCCGTTTCAGGGGAAACCGCCGCCAGCTGGTTATGACAGGTTTGAGGCGCTGCGTACGGTGGCCATTTACGGTCAGTTTACGCGATGATAAAGGCATTTAAACTAATAATATACCATGTCGTGCTCCCGAGAACTAAGAATTCTGACGGATTCATCTAATCACGGAATTCTAATGGTCTAATATAGGATTCTCAGAAGCACGGGATCCCGTTAAATTCACGACTGTCGTTCGAAAGATGAAAGCCATCAGAGGGAGCCACATGCAACTCTAGTTGGGAGCAAGTGATTTTAGCGCGAGCGGTAAACCGCTCCGTGAATGATTGTTTAGCGCTAGCTATAGGGAGTGAGAGGGATTGCTCTCCTAAAAATGATGCCCTGCATAATTTGCCATGATTATCGGAGAAAATAGGCTGGCACAAATGTTTAAATTTAATAATAGTATAGTGGCATTTTTCATCAAATAAATATGTGTGTTTATGGCAGAGCAAAGTTGAGGCTACCTACTATGTTCTGTAGGTCGCCACTGTCAAGCCAGGAAACGACCTGATTATTAGCCAACAGTAAAGTTGCCAGGTGCCGATTTGGCATTTCCCCGGAGTTCCAAAATGAAAACTAGGTATACTGACGTCATTAAATTTGAATTATCCAATACGATTTCATAATGCTAATGCCAGGCACTTGGGGTTTTCCGGCCGAATGATATCTCTTGACTAATCAGAAGGCATATGTTTGGAACAAGAATGACGGTTTACACTTGAAGTAATTGTTTTTGATGTTTATTCAGCTTTGCCACCCCCCCATATATAAATCCCCCCAAAATTTCTCCTTGGATCTGTACAAATTACAGGAATGACCCGACTGGATTACCAAAACGCGGAAATCCTAGTTTCCGCAAAACTCGTCTCTTTAATATATAGCTAGCCTCACTCACCACAGTATTGTTACATAGGAATAGGCCTCTACAAAACGGTCGCAAATACGACTGTTTTTTGTGTTTGGCAACTAACACATTTTATATGGTCGCCGCTGGCAACCACAACGAGTCTATGATAACAGATCACGTGTTGTTGTTCGTCGTTTCATAAATCATGTGTTGTCGGTTCTCGGAAATCATCGTATGTAGTGCGACTCATTCTTGTTTATCACGTGTGCTGTTTCTCTTATCGCTTGCTGTGTGAACAGGATATATTCTGTTTTCGCAAACAGTAAACGAAAGCAGCAATCATCAGAACCAGAAACTGCCCCGTTAGAACAAAAAAGATGACGAAGTCAAAGAAGATGCTACAGCTCCAAAACTGAGCACTTCTGCAGCTGCGATATCAGCCGTTAAAGATCAGAACGTTCCGGGAAGACTAGTTACACGACTTCGACTGGTTGAGATATGATAGCCAGAAGAAGCTGATGACGTGCGTTTTTGCATGGAAAAGCCACATATTTTGGGGAAAAACAGACTTTGCGATAGGTTGTAGGAATTTCAAACGAGAAACCCCGACGAAGCACGCTAGTAGCGGCCGGCATCGCAAGTGTCGTGACGTCTGCTTGGATCGCACAAGGCCCTTGTTGAGGGTGCTGGATACACAGCGGGCCAGAGTCCGAACGCACCCAAGATTATCTCGTCATAAAATTTAACAAGGCTTACACAATTGTGAAGGAGATGGCATTCACAAAATGTCGGCCATTTCTGGCATTGCAAATAAAACCGGCATCGATGTGTCCTATGTGTATGCCAACGACATCAAGTGTGCACAGTTTGTTCGCAGCATCGCTGATTGTCTCAGAAATGAGATGGTTGAGCGTGTTGTAAAAAGTCAGTATTTGGCAGTGATGTTTGATAGCGCCACTGACTGTTCAGTACAAGAAACAGAACCTGTCATTGTGCGGTATGTCAGAAATGGCCACCCTGTAAATGAAATGCTAGCCCTGGCTTCACTTAAGCACGCGCACGCTGATGGCATCATCGATGCTATCACAACATCATTTGCATCGATTGGCCATGAAACATTCAACGAGCACATGATTGCGTTCTGTGCTGATGGGGCTTCGGTGAACCACGGTGCCAAGGGAGGTATCCAGGCAAAGTTGTCAAACAAGTGCTCGGGAAGGTCATCCGTGTACTAGACTTGCTGCACAAGACGTACCATAATAGCTGTAAAAGCAAGTGTGAGCTAAGGGAATTAGCTGACCACTTAGGTGTTCAAGTAAAGAATACAGCGAGGGCGACTGAAGCACGGTGGACACCTCGCCTTGAACGTGCCGTAGCCATCCTGCTAAAAGGAAAGACCAGCCTCACCACTACTGGCCAGTATACACTATTACTGCACCACAGTCTGCACCTTGCTGCAAGCAGCAAGAATGCAGATATTCGTGGCAGATGAGTGTTTGTGTCAAAAACTGATGGTGAAATTTTACTTTGTGCTCTTCTGCCATTTCCTGTTGGACCTGCTATCCTGCATATCCAAGCTGTGTGTCAGCCTGCAGAGTGACAATGTGATACTGCCTTCTGCAATTGCTGCCATCCAGACCTGTATCAACAACGTGAAGGCTCTCGAGGTGATTCCTGGGAAACACCTGAAGGCCTTTCTGCAGTCTTCCTGCAGTCAAGTGGCCTTGCCAACTTGATACTATTTCTGATGTGGATGAGCAATGTGCTTGATCACTTTGGAAATTTGGGATGTGGGCGTATCTCAACTGAGTATAACATTATAAGCATATTCTGTCCAGTAGAACTTAGTAACATGACCTTTGGAGACTGGCCTTGTAATTGGCACTAGTATGTAATGCAAAACCCATGTCTTGTTGAAGCTCTCCACAACTAGTAGTATAGCATGTTTATTTCATTATAAGAGATTACTGTACTCAAGGCTAGATTAGTGGAGTCTAGTATGTGCAATTTTGTGTTTTAGTTAACAGAAATAGATTGGTTAGTGGTAAACTTTATATAACTGTGTGGTTTAGTGCATACATGAACAAGTTTGTAATATTTGTTATGAATAATATAAGTTTAATAATATCATTCTGGCATACCAGTTCCGATCACTGTTGTGTATTGATAGTAGGCCTATATTTTGTAAGATGGATTAAGTTCAACCATTTTATTGTCAAACCTGAATGTTGCTTAAATAATGCATTTTGCCTTCAATTTATATGTATGCTTATTGCTAATTACTGGTAATCTCAAGGATTCCACATGACTGTTATTAATTTGTCAGTGTAATGTGTTATAATGCATAATATCTGGTCACATATTCATGTTTTAATTTGTATTTCACTTTTACATTAATAAACGGACGTCTGTAGTTAATTTGTATTTTGAATAATTTGGAACATAAAATGCTATTATATGTACCGGGTATATATGCACACACAATTGGCTCCTAAATTTTTTATTTGGCTCCTAAGAAAATGTAGGTAGGAGCCAGTTGGCTCATAGAAAAAAGTTGGCGTAGAGGGCTGCATAGAAAGTTGGGAATGACATGGCATTATATTTATGTATCAACTTGATGATATAATAATAATATATAGCTAGCCTCACTCACCACAGTATTGTTACACTCTGCATTGACGTCACAGCCGCCATTGTTGACAGCGCACTCGTCAATGTCGCTACACGTCTGTAGCTGGACAGTGCTGTACGTCTGGCCACAGTAGACGTAGATGCGACGTGTCGAGTTGATGGAGATGGCGTCCTCAAAACTGCCCGAGTAGCCGGGCGGACAGCCACGACATTGGTAGCCTGGCACGGTGTTTATACAGGACGAGTTCCAGCATGGGTTGTAATCCTGGCACTGCCAAGTACAAATGTACAACATGGTTGTTCTGACAAATTATTACAGTCGTTATAGGGCATGCCTATCTTGGAAGGTCAATGTGGTTAACATTATAATATATGAATAAATATGTTCTCTGTTAAAGGTAATATATGCATTCAAGATTGATACAGCTGTAGCCACTATATATGACTGTGCCGTACCAAAACAACATTGCTTAATTTTTCTAACTAATAGTATTTATTTTGTTTAATGCTAGCCCAGCAAGGCATACTGACAATTCAATAGTTATTGTATAATCGTAGATCAATCCAACAGCAAATACAAAGGCAGTCACTAAACATTTAACATAATCTCTGGAATCCATAAGTAATTAGTTCTTTAATTACCTTGATACCAGACATCTCGCCAGTTGATGTGACAAGCCGGCTGACATTTATAGAAATTAATTAATAGAAGTGTGAGATGGATAAAGGAAGCCCTCTCAATCAAAAATACATCACCTATCATGAAGGGGGTACCAACGAAGCCACATAGGAGACAGTCTGCTTGTCATACCATCTGGCTAGCAGAAAAAAGTCCCAGAATTCAGTTTCTGAAGAAGGCAACTGATGGTTGTTGAAACGCTGAAAGTTAGTTAAATTTAATAGTTGTGTCAAAGAGAAAATTTACATTTCTACCTATCCTATTTTTATGTTATAGGTAATATGTCTATAACCTTCTTGTCCTTTTGTGTCTACACCCTACACACCATTTACCTCATCCACGTCTACACAGGTCACCCCATCACCATGGTAACCAGGAGGGCAGACGTCACAGACATATGCCGCTGTACCAGCGTCCTTATAATTGAAGCACCGTGCCTCTGGATAGCAGGGGTATGGATCAGCGAGACAGCGGCAATCAGTCTCCCCCGTACATGTGACACACTCCTCTCCTGAGCCGTCTGACCAGGTACCCTCGGGACACGCCCCACAACGATCCTTCATCTTGGAGCTGATGTAGCCACGAGGGCAGTTCGCACAACCAGTCTGCCCCGTTGCATCCTGGTACGTGCCGGGCTCACACATGATGCAGTAATCTACAACACGGACACAACTTCATAAGTTTATATTCGTATAAAATGTAGCATCTATTTACCCTCTAATACTATGCGTAACTGTGTGACTGTTTTGACAATTGTTATGTTATTGTTTACTTAGTTTAACTAGCTATGTTTACCTGTTTTGAAATGGACATTTCCTTCAAAAATGGGTGTCATCAATATAAAGTGCATTTGGATCTTGTCCAACATTGGATTCACAATAGCTATGATGTTATGGAGTGTCATTCGAGAGGACCTGTGTTTGAGTCCACCAACTGCCGTTTCGAAACTTTGGTAATTTCGTTCACCCCTCTTTGCCTGTCTTTCAAGGCAAAGAGGTCTTTTACTCACCCTGGTACCTTTGCCAGGGTGAGTAAAAGATAAGTCACAGTGCCAATGGTCTCGATCTACAAAAACCCATCTGGGTGCTGCATTAGCTATTGCCAAAACAACTTGCTCTGATATTAAATGGAGTAAGGACATAGCGCCCTGTTTAGGTGGACACCAGCACTATATAAGACCAAACATTATTATTATTATGTACACAGAATCCCTGCTGAAAGTATGTTGCTGTTATTCAAATAAAGTAGAGTTGTAAAGCAGCCTACCCTGCAGGCCGTCCGAGTACGTGCCCTTGGGGCACTCGTAGCGCACCCCTCCTCTACATGCGTACCCCAGCTCACAGGGCGTGCAAGTGTCAGGGCAGGTGACGTTGGTGCACTGGGCATACTGGTGCAGGGGGCACGGGGTGGCATAGCCGTCATGGCACAGCTGAGGGCAACACAAGTCATTCAACACGGGACACAGCAATTGAACACCAAAAACAAACAGCAATTAAATACTGAACACACATCAAAACAACACTGAACAAACACCAATTAAACAATAAACAAACACCAATTCAAAACTGAACAAACACCAATTGAACACAAAATAAACACAAATTCAACACTGAGTACATCAAATCAACTTTAAACAAACACCAATTTAACATTGAACAAACACCAATTCAATTTTGAACACACATCAATTGAACACTGAACACACAATTGAACACTGAACACACACCAATTCAACACACAATTCAACACTGAATGAATACTGTCAAACACTGTAACATTATATTCATGAAACTGTTCATCAATGACAGCTATTATGATTTACTTCCTGATCAGGAATGCAAGATGGATTAAAGAGGCTATAAGGATCGGAAAGACGACTCCAATCATGAATCGAGAAGAGAGGGGATACCGACTGAGCCACGGGCCCGCCAAGGGACGGCCTGCTTGCCATCCCATAATTCAGTTCTTGATGAAGGCTACCAATGGTAGCTGAAACATTGAGTAAGTAAATGTCAATATTTGTGATTAGAAGAAAATAATTACTTCACTGTAACATTATGTTTTTGTTCACACAGATAGATTGATATGCCACTCATTTTGATACGCCACTCATTTTAACTCACCCAGCCATCAGGACCACAAAGTAGCAGTTGTGTGAACTCACCCAGCCATCAGGACCACAAAGTAGACGCTGTGTGAACTCACCCAGCCATCAGGACCACAAAGTAGCAACTGTGTGAACTCACCCAGCCATCAGGACCACAAAGTAGCAGCTGTGTGAACTCACCCAGCCATCAGGACTACAAAGTAGCAGCTGTGTGAACTCACCCAGCCATCAGGACTACAAAGTAGCAGCTGTGTGAACTCACCCAGCCATCAGGACTACAAAGTAGCAACTGTGTGAACTCACCCGGTCATCAGGACCACACAGTTGCTACTGTGTGAACTCACCCAGCCATCAGGACCACAACGCAGCAACTGTGTGAACTTACCCAGCCATCAGGACATGTCGTACATTCAAGTGCTGCACCAAACGAGTGTTCTGTCGCCGTTTGCCCACAGGTGGCGCCCTCACAGCGAGCACAGGGCGACCGCGACCCATCGCCAGTACAATACCAACTGGTTGGACATCTCTGGCAGGTTGTATCATCTACAAAGAACAGACAAATCAAATTTATATATAGATATTAATCAAGGGTCCCTCCTCAATAATTTTTTTTTGCTCATTTCGTTTCGATTCACTTCACAAAAACACAACCCTATATAGTATTGACTATGCGTTCTCCATAAAAATCATGTAAAATGTGCTAAGACTAGTTTTGTGCTTGTTAATAGTGATGGAAGTGTTTTGTAACAGGTAAAAGTGTTTTGTGCCACACTTTTGCCCAATGAAATAATTGTTTCCCTATCTATCATTAACTACATGCAACAGAAAACATGATTTATTTCGGAATGCACAAATTTATATATAGGCCCTATGTTATATACATTTAGTGTTTTATTTATAAATATATCTTGTGTAGACCTACTTTGAACAATAACATAAAGCGCCATACAGCACTCGGTGAATACAGTGCTATATAAATTTTATGTTTTATTTATTATTTATGTACATACAATATTTCTGTTTTGCCTGGCTGCATCCAATGAACTCGAGGCGTAATGAGATTCCACCGAACCATGCCTGTGGGAGGACACGGATAAACCTGGCGAGAATTGGAGGAACTAGATCAGCGGTGACGATGCCATTTCTGTCTGAGTTGCCCAACATCAACTGCCAATACAAACATATGCAACATGAACAATCTGTCAGCGTGAACAATCTGTCAGCACAAGTAGCAGCTTGACACTCATTATATGACGTCCATATTTTCGCAAATATTGCTTACCATTCACATTTCACTGCTACAAACATAGCAGGGATATCGCAAGAATGAGAGCAGAATTAACAAATTTCTAAACATTTAAAATAACTTACTTCTCAAGAAACTTGGTTCTTTTCTCTGAATATTTCAGTCAATTCACTCGGCTTTCGTTAGCAGATTGAATGCACTATGAGCATGTCACATGACCAAAGACGTGACAGAAGCTGGGGGACTGGCTGACGTCTCGGTTCAGAGCAGGTTTCATTTCATAGATGTTTACTGATTCCTTTGATTTTTCTCCTAAACGTTTTTAAGAAGCAAATTGCTTTCTTGATATTTTGTTCCGTAGCGAAATATTCAGATACGTATTCAGGTTTTGTTTCTATTCAAGAATTGAACATGCTTTCATAGTCCTACAAAACAGTCCTCTAATAATAACTTAAATAGCAGTGAATACACTGAAATGTGTTCATAACCAATGCACATTCAGCAAGCCAAAATGCAGGAGACAGACAAAGGGAGTTTGCATAACTATCCAAGAAGTGAAGAAGTGTGTATTTACCGATGTTCCATTGATGTTCTTGTACAACTCAAACACTGCTCCATCGTCGCTGTAAGTGATGGTGAACTTTGTCACCCACATGTCTTCATCCTCACGACCTTGTATCATCACTTTCTGGAACTTGTACGCTGTTGTCATGTCAACCTGCAGCCACTGGTTGCCATCGGTTACGGCTGCCACCCACCCTCCAGTCACTAGGCCTGTCGCGTCTGGCAAGGGAAAGAAACTATTGCATTTCTGTGGAAATGTCTGATATAAAATAACTTTTTGCTTAAATTTTTAGTGTACACTGGTATTTCAAAATTGTGGATGTTGAGTAAGATGTATGAATGGAACATAGGATATGAATTTTTTATTGTTGAACATTCTTCAGGATTGTTTATTATCATAATAACACTGTTCTTATTGACATATCTAACAGTTTAAATACCTGTAGACTTGTACTGTCTTTCCTAGATGTCTTCTTCTGTACGACTGACGATGAGGGGAACTAACAACTTACACACATCTACAATGGTGTCATCCTAACAGGACATTAGTCGTACTGAAGGAGCCATCTTGGAAAGACAGTGTAAGTCTCTAGAGGTATCTAAACTGTTGGATATTTCTCAGAAAGGAAGATGCAACTGTCAGACTGAATAAACATCAGGTGGCTAGATTATGTAATAAGACTGCAGCAGGCAATGATAATAATGAGATAACTTCTATCATGCCTAAATCTTCAGAAAATTAGGCAATCTCAAAATCAACTATGAAATTAGTAGTATGTTGTCGTAGTGACTCCTCCTTTGATATGAAGCACATGTTAGTTTTGTTAGACAAGATGAATATTGCTATGGCAACTTACAACAAACCACATTCCAATGACTGTCAAGACTTTGATGACAAGGTCATGACCAGGATAATCCTCACTTTTTGTTCCTAAATCTTAGCTTAACCTGGCTTTCTATGTATCTGAAACTAACCATCCAAAAAATTCTCATGAAAAAAAATTGTATTTCCACCTTGAACCCCTTGATGGCCCTTCACTCTGATGCTCATCCCTGTTCATAATATCATGATTAATAATTCTGGTTTGTCATGCCTCTAAGCTCAGGACCCTGAGTATTTAGGCAAGTAGTTTGTCTTAGTTTTGTAGAGACTTGTGTGTTTGTATGTCAGTCTCTGCCACGTACCGTATGTTAGGTTGAGTCGAGCTCTATCCGGGGGACTGAGCACTCGATGGGAGGATGCAGTGATCCATGATCCCAGCACGAACCCTTTTTGCATCCCTGCCTCTCCCAGGCACTCTGTGTGGACAGGGAAGAGCTTGAGTGTGAACATATTAAAATAAAATTCCTAATAAATCAGACTAAATTTGTTATTATAAAGTGACGTGGAGCCTGAGCTTCTTTATGTAAATATCTGAAATATATGCATGTGTGAGTAAAATGGCATCCCATTTATTTAACACTGAATTCATAATACCGTACTATTCCATATAGACGAGTGCATGAGTGCGAAATCTTGGGTGCGCATCTATTAGTTCTCAAACGTGGCTTGAATTATGATCTGCCGCTATGGGTGAAATCAGCCTCTAAATCAGACTGGTAGCTAATCCGCAGTGTGGCGCCACTGTGAACTATGCGAAGAATGTGGGGCACTTCTAGGGAATAACTCGAATTGTTTTGATGGTGCTAAATAAACTTAATGTAAGTCTACAATGAGGTGTTGCGTTGTTTTGCACTTAGCAAAGATGCAGTTTCAGCGCATCTACCAAATCAAACAACACTCGATCGACACACTACAAAAAATCACGAGACAGACACTGAAAAAGCACATTCATTCACGGTTTTTGTAATTCCAGACAAACGTCAGCTGGCCACCACTTGATTCTTTGAGCATCATTAAATTCAAACTCGCACGCTTTGCTGATGGCGAATAAGCGATAAAATAAATAAAAGCTAGTCCTAGTACTTCCACAGACATCTGGTGAAAGCCACCCGTAGTGATAACAATGTGCTGCCACGTTGCGGCTAAAAACACACACTATGAATTATTTCTAAAGAGTCCGCAAGGTGACGCCAGCCGCTGCAGTACTGCTGTCATTTGCGTTTAGTGTACCTTCACTCCTGAAAATCTATATTTTTGCGCATGGTTTCACTTCTCAAAAAGGGGGGTTGTGCATCTATTAGGCAGTGCAACACTACTGAAAATTATACAGTAGGTATGCCCCTAGCTAGAAGTGATAATTACCTTATGTTGGCTACAGCAAGTTGCACTCTAGGGGCATTCATAAAATCACACAGATAAACCATATTTTTCTTTCTCCTCACAGTGGTGCCATAGAAACGCAGAAGTTGATAAACACATCTTATTTAACCTATCAGTTACTTCCTAAGGGATGATGAAACCGATGTAATTTAACCTCTGGCCCCCTCCCACTGCAACGAAACGTTTAATTACATCGACTTATGTGCAACTTTGGCAATTTTGCATTCACCAGGTGACGCTCCAGTCATTATGATGCAAAACTGTCAACACCCTTATGAACTGTGGCCAGAAAATAAATTACATTTTGGGGATAATATATAAATGTACAAAACGAAATGAAGCAACTGCAAAAAATGGCACGAAACCAATTTTATATAGCATCATACGTCAATAATCTGAGATCATCCCTAACCAAAAAGATTAATTATTTTTTTATATTGATTTTTAATGAATGAATGAATGAAAGGAATTTATTTGATCGATATATTTATAGGTACATATTATAATATAAGAGGAGAGTCCCATTAACGCATTGAAACGTCGTTACAGTCGAGCCTCGTTATAACGCGGTAGTCGGGGTCCACGACTTCGGACCGCGCTGTACGCGAGGCGCGTTAGGTGTTCCCATATCTGCCACCAGGGAGCTACTAAACAACAGCGATCACCGCCCGCTGCACCAAGTCCATGAACGTTGTCGAAGCACTTTGTGCTTGCAGCACTGTCTTGTACGCGAACATGCAGTTTATGGAACTTATTAAACTTATACTACAATCAACGTGTATTATTTTTACCAAGTCACACCCTGTTGATTCTTGAACTGAATAAAACACATGTACGTATACCGTTATGGAATAGATCTACTACGATGATGATGATGTACTGGACCAACAGGCCTACGAATCGAAAATAATAACCTGGATCTGAGCAGCCGAAAACGTATATGATTTGACAAACGTACCACGTAAGTTGATAAAACACAGAAAACGACAATAGGTAGAATTACTAATTGTTTCACTTCGTCTTTCAACCGATCTCGACCACAGCATAAATTTCTTATGCACTACTTAACATCAATTCATCGTTTCATATGCGGATGACAAATTCGTATTTTCGTGCACCGGTAGAGCCTTGGGTTAGGAATTTGGCATGTTGGTTTCGCGTCGCGAAAACGATTAAATTTACGATGTAATGGAAGCATGTCATTTCACCCAAGTGTTATGTTGGTATTGCATGCTAAATGCATTTACAACTATTATTGATCTGATTCTTACGCGAGGCGTATTTGTGAATCTCGATTGCAATTTACAAACCATGGAAGCAAAACCAGTGACAGCGATTGATGTCGGCGACAGCGCAAAACAAACAACACATTGATACTGGTTCATTGACATTGTTCGTCTAATGTTTCTTGAGAATTGTCAAAGCAATTCTAAGTAGGTTTAAGCAGGCCCATTTGGCATTTTCCCCTGGCGGCAGAAAATCGGGGTCCACGACCGACCGTGTTATATCTGAATCCGCGTAATAACGGGGCGCATAATAACAAGGCGCGACTGTATCATGAAAACCACCATCGGTATTGGAGTACAATGATATGTGTTTAGCACACTAGCTAATATTACAAGAGCATAGTTAAAGCTATAACTAATTTTGCATACACAGATATACTGGGTAAACAGTTGAGTTGCATACCGTAATCGTAGACCCAGTAACGTGGTAGATGCAGTCTGAAAGCGCCCGTGTCGATGTCCACTAGAGCAGTCATGTCTAGAGCCTCGTACAACACATTCATAAGACACGTGTTACTGAGCGTTACGCGGACAGTGGCTGTGGTGCCACGCGGTGGAGTGCCATGGTCAATGACGACCAGAGTGAAGACAAGGTCACTCGTCTCGTTGTATACGATTCTGTAGAGGTCATCAGACTCGTTGTAGCGCGTCAGTGGAGGGCTGCAAAGTAAAGCGTTCAATTTATATCACACCCCTCCAACATTCGTTGCTCAGAGGGCGTTACACATTCCCCTGGCAGACCTGTTCACACAAACACCATTTCAACTTCTACTGAAGCATCCAGCTGTTTGTTCTTATAATTGCATCACTGGAATCCCATCATTGTCAATTGCAATTTACTCATTTATATAGCTGAGTGAACTGATACAAAGTGGGGTGAACAAAACGTAAAACAACCACTAAGGATGACATGCACCCTGACAGTGACCACCCTCAGTGACATGCACCCTGACAGTGACCACCCTCAGTGCCAGCATGGAAAGGTCACCTCCCCAAACAGACACTTTGCTTTATATCTGTTTTTATTAGTTGGATTAATCATTTAATACGACATTACGGAGATCCTGAAACAATAGGAACAAATATCATAATTCAGCAGTACAAACATTGTTGCCACTCGGGGTCGCCACTTACTCAACATAGGGCTGAGACGCCATGTACATGAATTCAGCGTTGACCCCCACATCAGCATCAGTGGGGATGAACGCAGTGATTGGCTGCTTGCTGAGCGCAGGTATTGGTTCATACTGGTAGCTGGTGGCGTTCAGGACAGGACAGTTGTCGTTCTCATCGAGCACTGTCAACTGCAACGCACCAGAGTAACTGACAGTCTTTGTCCATCATACATGACAATCCATCACTTTTTTTTACATTTGTTCACCAAATATTTCAGTAGTTTTTAACATTCATTTAACGTTTAACATTCTACATTGTCTTGTAGCTATTAATGATTCTGCACCAAGTCATATCGGAAAGTCAATAATCATAATCATAATCATCGAAATAGATGGAACACTTAACACTGATTCCTACAAATTTTTTTTGTCAGCACAATTGAAGTTAATCATGATAATTTTATAGACTGCTCACCCAGTTATACAATGTATAGCCTTCCACTGTGACATTGGAGCCATCCCAAGTCAGCATGCCCAGTGGGAAATATTACTGGCACTTGGTACATTTTGCCAATCACTCATAAATCTCTTAGTCCAAGTAGGTAAAACCTGGATTTATGTACTTCAACTAATGCACCTCGACCCTACAAATCTGCCAAAGTTACAAGCTGGGTGATTTGTCTGTAAGAAAAATAATATGGAAAAGTATTTATCCCATAATATAGATTACACAAATAAAGATTTACATATTCCTAACATGTTTGTACCCTTACATATATTTTTCGTTTGCCACTGCAAAACTCACAGTAATGACCACTTGCCCAGTGGCGGGGGGAACGGCTGCTGAGTCAACCACCTGTAGAACAATCACATATCTCTTTGCTACTTCGAAGTCCAAGGTCGTTGCCAAGGTCATCAGTGCTACTGGCGTGGTGATGGCGAAATCTTCAGTTCCAGTGACGTTAGGTTCTGGTGTGGGACTACTGCTTTCACATTCTACATAAAACATAAAAAAAATTCTATATAAAATAATTGACAATGTGCTTCATTTACCTTGGCTGAATAGCTAGTAAGGATAACAAATTGCACTGTACAACCCTACAGAGAAATCTAGCATAAAAATAGACAAGTTCAGCGATACAGTGATTATAGAATTTATAAAATAACAACAAAGCATTATCCGTGGTCATACAACCCCAATAACTAAACCAAGTTCCCTGGGTTATTGCTAGAAATAGATCATTTGGAATATATGGATAAAATTTGTTTGCACTGTACAACCTCCACAAAGAAATCTAACACAAGACATAAACAGACTGAAGACAACATCAAGGACATACTAGTTATGCAATTTATGAAATAGCAACAAATGAGTTATCCAGATTCATGACACGAACGAATCTAATATCTGAGACCCTGAAAGGTAGGTACTAGGTAGCTATACTCTCTTCAATCAAGATTCCAGTGTTAGTGTTAGTAATAGATTATTTGGAATGTATAACTGAGGACAAACAATAGCAACCTATGAATTCTAAAGCAGCTTTAACGGTTGTTTTACATCTTTCCCTAATTTCCACTGCAGGTAGGGGGCTATCTCACAGACAGATGTTACACTTTTGTCTCACAGGTTCACATTTTATGACACGCCAGACACTAGATATATGATTTTTGATAAGTGACTCTAAAGTTTCATAAATTGCATGGTTTGCTACATACTCAGTAGTGACTGAATTACTTTAATTTTGTACTTGAGTAAAAGTAATTCACCCCAAAACTACTTGATTAAAAGTACTCTGCAAAAAAGTACTTGAGTAAAAACTAAAACTACTTTTTAAAAGTACTTGAAGTAAAAGTAGAAGTCAAAGTACAACACTTAGAAATAACAACAAAATCATGAGTAATATTATATAAATTACATAGCTTGCATCTGGCAACTGTTTTTGTCACCACTCTGTCTTTAACAAAGCCTTAGCTGGTCAATCGGTCTACTACCCTTGAACATGGTGCTCACCGGGATACTTGGAAAATTACATCATCATTAAGGCCATACACGCCAGGTAGATAGGATAGTTTTTTTATTTGTGCAAACCGTGCAATTTTTTCTGCCAAAAGTATGGAATTTGTTTTATTGAGTAAAATATATTGAACTTTTTTCAGCCAGACCCCCCCCCCCGTTTCCATGGTAACAAACAAAATGTCTGCCATTTTGAGCAAATATTGGCAAATTACACATTCTACTATACGACCATAATTTTTTTTTAATGTTGTTTTATTTTTTTGTAAAGTGCGAAAAAAACTTAATTTTTTGCAACAAATACGGGATTATCTTTCAAACTGTTGATGATTTTTAAAATGTCTCTGGTCTTTGTGCAGAGTACAGTATGCTGAATGAAACATTCAAAACGTTATTGGGATAGCATAATTACTCACAGACATCCTTTTTTCAAATGCAGAAAACACGTTTTGACAGCCGTTTTCTCAAACACGTGTTTTCTGCAAACGGCTGTCAAAGATTGAAAATTGGGATTTATTACTTGAAAGAGGCATGCTTTATCCATGAATAAAAGTGATTTAGAGGTATGCAATTGCTATAAAAGTTAACTTTATCAATAATAAATATACAAAGCTATCAGAATACAGTGGAAATACATTGAGAATATTTTTATAAAAAAATTACATTCACCTGGGGTGTCTCCCTGTAATGAGAACTCACATCAAAAATGTCAATTAAAACTAAATTAATGATGAGGCACAACCTGTCTTTTTATATGAAATAGGTTTTGGCCTGACAATGGGATCCCCCTGGTGACTAGGCACCATTTTTGAAATGTCGTTGATGGGTGGAGCGCCACCAGCAGCAGCGGTTTTGCAAAAAATGTAACGAAAATATATTGCTAAGTAAATAAAAGTAGCGAAGTAAAACGTTTCGTTACTTTGGGTAAAACTACTTTGTTACAAGTAAAAGTATTTAGTCAAAATTCAATTTCATTACATGCCAATTACATGAAATAACTCAAGCTACCCAAGCATTGTAACAAAGTACTTTTACTTCGATACATGACATACCAATGAATGAAATGTTGACATCTGGAAGGGAGGTGAAGTTGTACGTGACGTTGGGCATCACTGAAATGTCTGAGTTGTTTTTGATAGTCACATGACGTGCCTCGTTCCCTGCAGAACAGAGGGGGCTGCAGTACACTTTGGAATTACAATTGGATAACATGTCACAATTGTAATGGTGTTATAGAAACATTAGTTTCATGGAGTGCATGCCCTACGCTTAAATAGTGTACATGTACATCATAAACATCTACTTCAAAACTCTCATGCCTGTCTGATTTTTCATAAATAAATGATGATTGGTTGGAAAGCTGTCTCATTCAGCTTAAGAAACTGTGCACTTTTATGTGTCTATGTATATATATATATATATATATATATATATATATATATATATATATATATATATATATATATATATATATATATATATATGTGTGTGTATGTGTATGTATATATATATATATATATATATATATATATATATATATATATATATATATATATATATATATGTGTGTGTGTGTATATATATATATACATAGACAATAATAACACATAACAATAATATGCTAACTATATATATATATATATATATATATATATATATATATATATATATATATATATATATATATATATATATATATAATAAAATGATATATATATATATATATATACATACACATAAAAGTAGTTTCTTAAGCTGAATGAGACAGCTTTCCAACCAACCATCATTTATTTATGAAAATTCAGACAGGCATTAGAGTTTTGGCAAGTCCGTGATAGTGTTGAAGTAGATATATATATATATATATATTATATATATATATATAATAGTATGCATAATATATAAGAATATTGAAACCTTGAAACAGTTGAGGTTCCTGCAGCAAACTTTGGTTGCAACTGTGTGTGCTGAAAGGGTTAATAGCAGGCATGGGGCAATTAACTTGAAAAGTTAATTAATTAAATTACAATTAACTCAGAAATGTTCCAATTAAATTTAATTTAATTAACCTCACACATTTCTCAGGTCAATTAAATTAAATTAAATTAACCTCCCAAATTCTTCAATTAAATTAAACTAACAATTAACTTTAATTCAATTATGTTTTGGTAGAAATGCAGATTACATTCATATGTCACTGTTTTTTTGTAAGTTTAAGTTCTTGATACAAGTCATCATTGGAATAATAACATGTTAACTGTTATTTACACATTTTATAAGGTATAAAATCACAAGTAGGTTCGTAAACGTTACTGTCACGATAGTACAGTGTTCATATATATTGATGGAATTACTTTACTTATTACATCTGAGGAACATTATTATTATCATCAAACAAATCTGAACATTATTGTTGACTTTGCTTATACAATATATTGTGTTTGCTTATACAATATATATATATACATACACACATATATATATATATACATACACATATATATATATATATATATATATATATATATATATATATATATATATATATATATATATATATATATATCAGGACATTTGTTCATGGGGTATTTGATCACATTTTAAAAGATGTTGATGCTTGATCAAATTAATGGGGTTTTTTCTGAAAAGAATGTAAAGTCGTAGTTGAAGATTTGCAGGGTGTGGAGTTTCCTCCTATACTGAACTACTAAATTAACAAAACCGGGTAACTACATACATCATTTCTATGCACCAAGTTGTTATTTATGCAGTGTTTTAATGCTAAATCATTAGGTTTCCCCTTTATACATAAGCATTTAAATATTTATACACAATTTTTTTATGTATCACTAGAACTGGTTTGCTTTTGATTCAAGTTGGCGCTGTAAAAAGATCCCAAACTGAAGCTATTTTACTTTTCTCTGCATGTTATATGTACACTTGCAGACATACAGAAAACATAGATACATACTCTAATGCATAGGTCCACTTGGCTGCAAGTTGCCAGCCAAACATGTTTACTTTAGACAGAGATTAACCATCATTTGTCAACTTATCACACTACCAGAGGACATTCTATTGTCTAGGCCTTCCCTCCAACTCACATGTGCCTGAATGACCAGCCCACTCCAGTTGGTACAGACAGTATTAGTACTGTGATGTTCTCCCTCCCATTCACATATGCCTTAATCTGATTTCTGTCAGGCTAAAGACTGGAATAGTGACTGCAGGCCTTTTGGAAATGCCTGAGTAACATGGGTGTGAACTATCCAATAATACCAACTGTTAAGTGAGCACTTAATTGAGTTAATTGGGAATTTGTGAATTAAATTAAATTAACCCCTTTTGGTGAACTTAATTAATTTAATTTAATTAATCTAGCCTTTCTGGTAAAGTTAATTAATTAAATTAAATTAACTTAATTGAGTTAATTAAATTAACAAATTAACAATTTAAATTAACCCATGCCTGGTTAATAGGATGTGGTGAGCATTAGAAAGCTGGACAATAATGACGCCATGCATTAACAATACACAGCAATACTCAATGACACATTTTGTACTGACTTCCAATGTTTTCTGCAAGCTAATTTTATATAACCTTTATACAACATGGGTGATAACCCTGCCAACAGAAACAAGCACAGACCAACCTTTCATGATGGTGACTGCAAAATTTGGACCAGTAGAAAAGACATCAGCCAGTGGTATCTCAACCACAAGACCATCAACGTGAAGGTCCTCGGACACATTCACAAAATGATCAGTTGGAGGGTCCTGTGTGACAGGGTCCTGGTAGAAGACGATGTTCTTGGTCTCAATGAACAGCTGAGAGCGGCAGAGTTTATGTTCCACGTGGAATAAACTGAAATGGTATGTATCACCAACCTAAAAGACAAAAGAATTTTGCTACATTATGTATAGGAAAAGACGTTAGCTAATATTTGGTAGTGAATAGTATCCATATATATTTAATGTTTGTTTTATAAAGAAACAGGCAAACTATAAAAAAAAAGTTATAATGACTTTGTCAGATAAATAGAACTGAGAACTGAAAAAATTCTGAATTTTTTTTTAAATACTATAGTTACAAAGTAATCTTGTCATAACTTTGTAAGACCACATAAAAATTGGTACAGCATGAGACAAATAAGTGTGACATGTGCAAATTGTATTCAGCTTTTACAAGAACTCATACGTGGCGACTTTGTTTTAATGAAATGTCCTACCGTCAAATTGAGAAGGACTTTCTCTCTATCCAGTGGTGTTGTCACAACGCATGTCCCGTTGGTCACAGTGCCAGCTTGAGGAATGATATAGGCGCCACCTATAGGAATTCACAATTCACTTTCAGTTTGTGTACCTTGAAACAAACTTCTTCATTTCTGTCAGCTAAAATTTATACAGTAGTACCTGCCTTCAAAGGACACTTCTGTATCCAAGCAAAAGTGTCCCTATATGGCAGGTGTCCGCTCATCGGAGGGACAGGCATGCTGGAGTGGAGGGCTGAAATAAAGTGCGTTAGGTGTTCCCATGTCTGCCACCAGGGTGCTACTAACCAACAGCGATCGCCTCCCGCTGCTCCATGTCCAAGAACGCTGTCGAAGCCACAGTGTGCTTGCAGCACTGTCTTATACGGCAATATCCAGTTTATAGAGCTTATTAAACGAGTCAACTACCATCAACGTGTATTATTTTTAAATGTCACGCCCTGTTTAATCGTTAACTGAATAAAATACATGTATGTATACCGTTATGGAACTATGATAACGATGTACTGAATTAATAGGCCTACGAATTGAAAATAATAACCTGGATTTGAGCAGCCGAAAACGTATATGAGTTGACACACGCAGTATGTAAGCTGATTAAACATAGAAAACGACAATAGGCAGAATTAATAATTGTTTCACCTCGATTTTCAACTGATCTTGACCGAAGCATAAATTTATGATGTACGACTTAGCATTGATTCGTCGTTTCATATGCGGATGACAAATTCGTATTTTCGCGCACCGGTAGCGCCTTTGGCATGTTGGTTTCGCATCTTTTAGATTTGAGGCATGCCATTTCATCCCAGTGTCATATTAGTACTGCATACTAAATTGCATTTAAGACTGTTTATCTGATTCTTATGCTAGGCGTATTTGTGAATCTCGATTGCAATTTCAAACCGCCTAGGCGAAGCCAACATCAGCGATTGATGTCGGCGGCAGCGTCAAACAAACAACAGGTTGACAGTCGTTCATTGTCGTTGACATTGTTCACCTGTTTCTTGAGAATTGTCAAAGCAATTCTAAGTAGGTTTAAGCAGGCCTATTTGGCGTTTCCCCCGGCGGCAGAAAATCGGGGTCCACGACCAACAACCTTCTATCCGAATTCCCGATATAACGTTTTTCCCTCTACACACCGTGCTGTTTGTCCGTCGCCATTTTGGAAATAAAATATTTTGAGAAAAAAATTACGAAAATAATTATTACTGTGCGCCTTAGCAGGGACAGAAAACCAAAATATCCTGTCCGCTGTCCACGTTCACCAGGTGTCCCCTCATCAGAGGGACATTAACATGGTAAAACAGTCCGTACATTGAGAAAGTGTCCACTCATCGGAGGGTCCGTTGAAGGCAGGTACTACTGTACTATCACAGTAAACACACCGGACTTAGGGACTGTCATAGGTAGACACACCTGACTTCGGAGGGACTTAACAGGTAAACACACCTAACATAGGGACTATTACAGTTAAACACACTTAACTTAGGGACTGTCACAGATAAACTTACCTGACTTAAGGACCATCACAGGTAAACACACCTTACTCACAGGTAGAGAAGTACATGGCTGGTAAATTTACCTGGCCTGAATTCACAAGTAAACATACCTGGTGTCGAGGCAGCACTGATGTCGATGGTCTTGCAGGGTATGGTGGCAGAAGACGGATCAGTGAGTACTTCCAAAAGGAGCACTTTATTCACATACAGCCACATCTCATCTCCTCCTCCAACTGTGATTCTCCCAGCTCCCTCAAACTTGAACCCGGCTCGCACTGCACTGGTGAAACTATAAACATACCAGCAGCCACTTCATCATTTTGAATCACAATTAATCAGTCTCTGTTCTTCCTCGTTGCTCCCTTAATAAAGGGGTGAGGCTACTTCATGTACTGCTGCACCGCCCCAGCTGTTATCCCTTTCCACTTCTCCCTATCGGCAGCCTTCTCCCTCCACTTGTCATCCTCCTTTGCCTTTCTTACATCCCTCTTTATACAGTCCTCCCATCTTTCTTACATCCCTCTTTACACAGTTCTCCCATCTTTCTTACGTCCCTCTTTACACAGTTCTCCCATCTTTCTTACATCCCTCTTTATACAGTTCTCCCATCTTAGTTGCTGTCTTCATAATCAGTCATGGTTAGAAAATATTTTTCCAAAGTGGACAAAACCAATGTCTACATTCGTATGAAGTTTCGGCGACAACAAAGTAATGTAAAGCTAAATTATCATTACCCAAAATTGTGCAGCTTTCCATCGCAGTCTCTATCTTCATAGCCGAACATGTCGACAGGGAAAAAGGAAGCATTCCAGAACCTGAAGACACATAAACAAGACCTCAGCCTTTGTCATTTGTTAAGACAGTTGAACTGCCTTGCAAACAACGAGGTTCATTTACCAGCAGTACACCAACACAACACATGTTTGTCATTGTGATCTTCTACATAAGTCAGGTTTCACTATTTATTCATCAAATGAATTACTTTTAGCATTAAAAAATTAAAAAGTGAAAGCATAATCTGTTCTGAAATAAAACATTCTATAATGACTCGAAGAAGTTTGTTTTCATGCAAGACTAGTGTCAACAACTTGGTTCTTTTTCTGTGGAATTAAATATTTTTGTTTTGGCCATTATATCTTTCTTTCTTCATATATGTATGTATGTATGTATGTATGTATGTATGTATGTATGTATGTATGTATGTATGTATGTATGTATGTATGTATGTATATATATATATATATAGTACATATACCACTGGTGCCTGGGGTACTTTTGCATTATTTTAGAGATGACAAGTCCATGACTGGTTACACATCTACCCCATGTGTGATTTTTTACTTCCCCTGGCATTGACATCTTGTAGAAGGGACCAACAGCTTTTAGTCCCTTCCGAAAGACACAGGCCAAGTGGGTTGAATGAAACTGCCCAAGTTTCGAAAACGGCAGAAGATTGACTCGAGCCCTGGTCCCGCCAATCGACAGTCTGGAGTTCTGCCGCCAAGCCACAGCACCCCACTAATTTTACATATGCACAGTTCATATCATCTGAATAAATATTATTGAGATTTCTGGCACATCTGCATAATGCCTTCACAATATTCTTCTGGCCAACAATTTTACAACTTTGGCATACCTAAAAAAATTCCACCTTTCGTAAACGAGTGCAAAAAAACTACTAACTTTCTTGGAACACTGCAACTAGAAACTGCAAATTCAGCAAACCTGTTAACTTGCTCTGCTGCGTTGTACTTCAACACCAGTTTGCTCTCGACCACGCGATTAAAGACTGGCACACTTCTGAACCAATCAGAGAAGGAGTTACAGGTCGGGGTGTCAGAGATTGCCAGCCACCCCCCGTACGGACTAGCCACATATATTGGTTTACTGTAGCTGGTAGCGTTGTCATATGCAAAGTCGTTGTGTGTCTTGTCGAAGTTGTAGTAGCTGACATCAAGTCCATAGTCACCCGTTTCAACAGGGATGTCTATGCTTACTGCAAAATTCAACATAACTGTTTTACAATAGTACACAACTTGTCATCCCGTTCTAGAGCAAGTTATATGTTTGCTACAAATTATGAAAAATCTTTTATCCATATTTAGACTTTCATGCTGTCTAGAACAGTTGGAAAATCCACTATTTGTTAATTATTTTCATACTGATTTATCATAATTATGGTCCTGTATATGGACTTATTATATGATCCTGTATTTGGACCTACCATAATGGTCCTGTATATGGTCCTACCATTTAGAGTGAGAGTTGTCCCGAATGCTGGTGGACTGCTGCCACTTGTCATATTGAGTTTGTTGACACTCAAGGTCACGTCACACCTGTACTCCATCGCGGCGTCCACGCCATCCGTCTCTGTGAATGTGTGTGTCATCGATGTCTCATTGACGCCACCTGACTCATCTGTCACCACTGTCATCAGTGTCAATGCTATGTCACTACGACACGTCACTGTGTAGGTCCTGACAGAAGAGTGTCACAGCAACATCATATTTTGACAATGACATGCATGTGTGCATATCTATATGCATGCTGGTAGATAAAGTCAAAGTTATGGCTTTAAATATGTGACGGGTCACCACGGTTTGGACCATAAGGTACATTTTGACATTATGGAGTTATGGGTATCTTGTTAAACAGCAACCTTTCCCCTTTATTGTGATACCAATTATTGTATTGTATTGTATTACTGTATGTCAATTATTTACAAAGTTATGAGTAGTTGAAGTGATCAACCCTCAAAATTCAACTTTTGAGAAGTCGGGGCTTAAAGCTTTCCACAACTCTCCCATAGCAACAGAACATTTATATTCATGGCAGCTCAATGAGCTTTGGCACGCTTATTTGGAAGATTAAGATCAATGAATGGTGTAAAAATTAAATATGTATGTGCAGGGGTTGAAAAAATATGATTTTTTTTCATCTATTGCACGGATCGATCTGGAAAAAGATATACATGTGCCCTTTGGGCACATCAGAGGCACAACTATGTGCCTTTTTGAAATTTTATGTGCCCCAAATTAATTTAATAAAAGTGCAATTAATTTGCATAACATGGTCGCTTTGCATAACATGGTAATTGTGAACATTACAGTTAATTTCATATTAGGCCACTAATCATATTTGCAGTTTTTTTTATTACATTCAGTACATTTTATTTTGCTTGCTTGATAATTTGTTCTGCACGAAATATGAGGTGTATGCTATCTAAATATAAGACAGTTTTTACTTCTGCTAAAAATCTAAAAACTTGATGTTTTGTGTTTGTATGACCGCCCACATCTCTGGATATATTTAATATATTACCAATAATATCAACAACATGTACAGAGATCACTAGTTTATTTTAAAATCTGTAATGTAACAAAACAAGGTACTGAATCTGTCCCACGTTTCATGATCATGCCACTACTGTTTGAAATGACTTAACAAAAACAGGCTGTGTCTTGTCAACGGCAATGGCGCTTCGGTTGTCGACGTTGCTGACGATGTCCCCAATGCCACCGGTCTCAGAACACTTGGGCACATCGTCAGTTTTTGTAATTGTTTCAGCAACAACAGTCTCGGCTATTGTTTGTCTCTTTTTAGCCCATCTGACTAAGGTACCTTGTGAAGGTAGGGGGAACTGGTCTTTTTTGGGCGGCATCGTTACAGCATGTGGCTCGATGAATTGAGCGACAAATTAAGGGAGGACTATATGTCCCCCCTAGCGGACAAATGACGTAGCACCATAGTGGATAAATGACGTACCATCGAAGCAGCAAAACGGTGAAAATCAAAGAGCAATACAATTCTCCACTGCAACTCAGGATAAAATATTAATCGTGCGGTACCGAAATCGCAATGTGTGCATTTATGGTTGAACACTTTAATTTTCTCAAATAAAAACGTCAGTATTATATATCATCACTAGGGCACATGCTGCAAAAAACAATGCGGTATTTAAAAATATGATGTGTCAATGACGCAAGGCCGCTGCCCAGGCTATTGAAAGTCTGATTATTTAGTTCCAATAAAAATGTATCAATAACAAATTTACTGTATTTGTCATTATTAAAATCATTGATCAAAAGAATTTACTTTGATTGTTAGACCGGGTAACTTGCGAAAGTGTAAATAGCCCTAAGTGATAGTATACATAGTCAGATCACACCACCAAATTTTGACCGAATCCAGATATCAAAATAATTTAAAAGTTTCACCAAAATTAAATAATAAATTTGCACAAACCAGCTAGGCATGTCATAGTTGGCACTAGATAGGTTCAATCTTTTTGCAAAATGAGCCTGAAACAGGTGAGAAAATTTAAATGGCGATGGACTTTTACACATGCGGTCTTATTCCCAGATGTCATCAGCACTTTGTCATGTGCTTGAGACATCTATATATGTGCACAGAGATTTCCCAACCTTTTTCTCCCCGCGTATACCCTGCATCCTGAAACGATCAACTGGATACCAGCATAATAATGACATAGAATTATAGACGAAACAATATTCAACACCGAGTTCAGTGATACACATTTAATTAATGAGGTGAACAATACTGTACCCTGAATGGAGGTAGGATAATAAACTGGTATTCAAGAAACCACCTCAATGTCATTGCTGAGCTTGTCTGGCCAAAACCAGGGCCTCGATTCAGGGAACACTTTTGAAGAAAGAGACGCAGAGGTCATCCTTCATGCAGTCGGGCAAAAAATTTTCACGTGGGACATTGAGGAGAACCCTTGCTCACAGAGATGGGTAGATGAGAACATCAGCAATGCTGTCACGTGCACTTGAGTCACTGAGGGATAAGATTCGTTCATCTTAGACCTGAACTTTATCAGTGGAAGAGCTTCAAATGCAGGTGTAGTCCTTCACAAACTTTAAAAAATCCTCCTGCGCGCCGTCTGATACAGATCGAACCTCCACACCGAACGGATGAAATTCGAACCCAGTGCACCCATGTTCCCCCCCGTGAGAGTCAATGGACCTCAGTGTGGAAGAGCAGCGCCCCTTGGTCAGCATCAAACGCTGGGCACATGAAGCAGAAGAGCCAGGTAATGAGGGCGTTGGACTTGATGGCATTTACCACTTTGGCAGTAACTGTTGCAACGAGGCGAAATTGAGTAGCTTATAAATAATTTACATATGAAGTATCTTAACTAGGAAAAGTACAGATCCTTTGAGAATAACAATTTATGGACGTTTTTAATAGTGTTCAATGTTTGCTTGAAAATAATGTTTTCTGCGAATTTGATAGTATTACAAAAACACATTTTCTCCTTTGTGGAACATTATTGCACCGTTGCACATAACCTTAGCTTCAGCCAACCCTTTCACGTACCCCCTGGAAAATCTCTGGCGTACCCCCAGGGGTACACATACCCCAGGTTGGGAACTGCTGCTTTAAGGGAACAGTTAATGAGAAGTCATATAAATGCACCGCTGTTTGCAAAACTTACCAGGATCCAGACATTCCAGGGTCTCGACTGATGGGCCCGGATGACTCGTCAGTGCCATTCGATGGGTAGAGAAATGTGGGTGCCTCCCAGTCCACCTTCAGTTGATAGTTACCAGGAGCACTTGCAGTAACATTGGCTGCAGCTACGAGAAACAACAGAATTAATTCATTAAGGCTTTGTAAATATAAAAACATGACCCCACCCATCCACAAGTATCCTATCCAAAAACAAGAAAACTGGAAAATTGCAGACACCGAACACAGATTGCCCATGCACTGAATGGAAAGTCAATTAAAGTCAATTAACCATGAGCATTTCAAACCCTTTTCTTAAAATGTTTTTTTTTAAAGATTTCTTCCAACTTTGTGAATAAAGTATACAGTACAACTTCATTAACTCAAAGTTTGATTGAGATTATTAAGTAATTTGTTTATACATGGCATTGTATCCTGGCAAGACTGGTCAAAGGGTTCGATTTAACAAGATTGCCATCCCAAACAACAAGTTCCAGATGGCAAGTGGACAAGGAAGCCATTGGCTTATCGAGAGTCCAACAATTGTATCATCTATGTATAGCCTTCCCTTATCAGATATCTGTCAATTCTATTTTTAAACATATTCACACTACTAGCATTAACACAATCATTTGGCAGTTTGTTCCATTCATTTATCACCCTCTGTGAGAAAGAGTACTTTCTCATGTCCAACCTACACTGCTCCTTAACTAATGCTGCTTTGTGTCCTCTGGTTCTACTGCCTTCTTTAAGTTTGAAAAACATATTCCTGTCAACATCCTCATAACCGTTCACTATTTTAAACACTTCTATTTGGTCTCCTCTTAGTCTCCTGGTATCTAGTGTTGTCAAACCACATTTGTAATAAGCGACTTTCGTAACTAAGGTCTCTCAATTCTGGAACCATTTTAGTTGCTCTTCGTTGTATTCTTTCTAGCTTGTCTATGTCCTTTTTACGATATGGCCTCCATGCTTGAATACAATATTCCAAATGTGGTCTAACTATTGCTTTGTACAGGGGTACAATTAGCTGTTTCTCCTTATACATGATGGTCCTCCTAATTAGCCCTAGAATTTGATTTCCTTTCGAAGCAGCAATCCCACAGTGCTCTGAAACTTTCATGTCAGCACTAAATGTTACTCCTAAGTCCTTTTCTTGTGTGGTTCTACCTAGTACAGCATCCCCCATTTTATATTCTTCGTCCACGTTTCCATGTCCTATTTTTATGCATTTACACTTCCCAAAATTGAATAACATTTGCCATTTTTCTGACCATTTAACTAATTTATTTATATCATCCTGTAAACTTTGTTTATCTGTATCATTAGTAACCTTTCTGAATACTTTTGTATCATCCGCAAATTTCAGTACTTTGCTAGATATGTCAACTTCCAAATCATGTATATATATTAAAAACAGTATAGGGCCTAATACTGATCCCTGTGGTACCCCACTCAAAACAGATTTCCAGTTTGAAATCTCACCATCTACTATTACTCTCTGTTTTCTGTGTGTAAGCCACTTTTCTATCCAGTTGTTTACATCATTACCTATACCATGGGCTTTTAGTCTAAGCAACAATCTTTGATGTGGCACTTTATCGAAAGCTTTCTGAAAATCTAAGTAGACAACATCCACTGTGACCCATCATCTACCCACTTTGTAATTTCTTCCAAAAAACATAAGAGATTGGTTAGACATGACCTTGCTTTTAGGAACCCATGTTGAGATGTATTTATTAATTTATGTTTTACAAGGAATTCCACCAATTAATTAATGTTAAACACTTTTGCTAGTGGTGTACTAATTTGCTCAACAATTTCCTTAAGCAGCTTTGGTGGTATCCCATACTGTAGTATAATTATATTTGTCTTGTGCACATAATAAATTATTCTACACCAACAATGGGCCACATACATTTCTTACAGTGCAGCAGTGTCTCATTAAGAACTGGCAGATTTTACAAATAAAATCTGCCAGATTATAAGCACTTACAGCAAAAAAACTTGTCCCTGTTAACATTGAGATAGTAAGTAGGCAGGAGGTCGTCTGGATTCCCGAATGAAACACCAGCAGCCGCAGCCGGTGTCGCGCACAGTGCAGTCTGGGTGTCCACAGCACTCAGGGTGTCGTACATGTAGCAGTCACACTCCAGTGGGTTCCCTCCCAAAAACCTGTTTATGGTGGAAGAAGGCTAAAAACTGTAGTCCTCGAATAACATCATCATGAATTCTTTTCACTATTATTTTGCTTACAGTTTCCAGGGTTCTATGCAGTTCTCGATTTATTTGCTTTTTGGGTTTGCCATGGTTCCAATCACCACTACTCCACCAAGTGAACTGTTTGGAACTACACAGTGATGCTAGTAAGACATTATATCTGTCCCATCACATATCTGTTGACATCCCTGAGAGATAATATGTAACTATTTCAATTATTTTACTTGATTTTTACGGGTTTCGCATGCATTAAATCTACTCAAACTTTGCTGATAATTTCCCTTATCGGTTGACACTGTACGGGTAATACTGATAACAAAAACATATGGACACTTACACTTCACACAAGGGTGAGCCACCGAAGGCATCATAACCCAGCGAACAGATGTCATTGTTGCTGAGGTCAATGGTTGTGACAGCAGGAACGTTTGACAAGGTCGGGAAGTAGGTGAGGTTATTGCCCTGGAGGTAGAGTTGCTCTAGTCTTGGTAGATTGTCGAGTGCTCCTTGTTCCACAGACTTCAGCATGTTGTTGTTCCAACGACTGTGAGAAAGGGATGTCTGTACATTAGGTGAAGTTTGTAAATGGAAGTCATTTTAATAATAATAAAATAATAAATTTGTAGCTCCATATTCACTGAGTGCTGTATGGTGCTTTACGTCATGTTATTTTTTAATGTAGGCCTAAACACAAGAGATATGTTTATAAATAAAGCAATAAATGTAAGACACAATGTATACTGTTCGACATGGAACATGATAAAATGTGTTAAAACAACGGTACATGTTAAACCTAATTAAAACGGTTCTTTCAACATTCAAAGCAGTCCTGCTTATTTTTGCTTGTGTAAAAATGTCTTAAGAGATTGACTGAAAACAGCAGTGTTATCAGTGTCCCTGAGACTGGCTGATAGATTGTTGTGGTAGGTGTGCTGCTGTTTTAACAGATCTACAATCTTGTTTCTAAGGTGCAACTATGTCGTGATAGTGCACTCTACACTATCAATTGAATACCCTCCAACATTCTGAACCACCACACTGTGCCGTTTGTTTCTGCTCAGTGTCACTAGATGGGGGGTCTTTAGATATGGTATTGGCAATGGCTCTACTGTCATGGGAGTGGTCAGTATACAGACTCAGTGCTTGAGATGGTTTGAGTCACTCAACATACATTTATACTTCTGCAGAGTATCAGTGGATGGGGGTCATTGGTTAGGGTGTTGGCAATGGACATTGGCACTATTGTCATGGGAGTGGTCAGTATCAATGGATGTAAACTCACAGTATCTTGAGACTGGTCAATGGCTGGAGTAGTCCAGCAGGCAGTGTGGTCAAGTGATTGTAGGTGAGGTCAAGTTTTATGAGACTCTGGGCTGACGTGAATGTGCCGACAGGAAGGTGCATTATCTGGTTGTGGGTCAATGAGCTGAACACAGAAACACACAATGACAGTCACCTGAATAACAGGAAGCAATCGTACAATACAATAAAAAACTTCTATTGTGCAAAAATCCTCGGAAAATCGAAGCTCAGCATGCAGCGTACCAAAACAAAAGGGTCTGGTAATGTCTAGTTGGTCTAACAATTCCAGTCGTAAACAGTTGGATCGGTATGCTGAGGAGCTATGAAGGATAAGCGAGTTTAAACAGGTGGGTTTTTAGTTGACAGCGAAATATTACTATATTTCCTGCCGACTTAACACTAATAGGAAGCGAGTTCCATAGTTGGTGAAGCAACTGAGAAAGCTCTAGTTCCAATGTTTGTTTTAACACTGGGAACGAAAAGTGGATTAGAACTAGATGATCGAAGCTGTCTGGGCTATCTTGCAGTTGTGGTTGCTTGGATGGAAGTGCTTGATACAGTCGTTATTACGCAGATTCGGATATAACGCGGTCGGTCATGGACCCCGATTTTCTGCGGGGAAATGCCAAATGGACATACTTAAACCTACTTAGAATTGCTTTGACAATTCTCAAGAAACATTAGGTGAACAATGTCAGTGAACGAGTGTCGACAAGTTGTTTGTTTTGGGTTGTTGTCGGCATCAACCGCTGTCCCTGGCTTCACTTCAGCGGTTTGTAAATTGCAATCGAGATTCACAAATACGCCTCGCTTAAGAATCAGATAAACAGTCTTAAATGCAATTTAGCATGCAATACCAGTATAACACTGGGGTGAAATGGCATGCTTCCACTGCATTGTAAATCTGATAGTTTTCGCACTGCGAAACCAACATGCCAAATACTAACCCAAGGCGCTACCGGTATGCGAAAATATGAATTCGTCATCTGCATAGGAAACGATGAATCGATGTTAAGTGGTAAGTCATAAAGTTATGCTTCGGTTGAAAGACGAAGTGAAGCAATTGTTAATTCTACCTATTGTCATTTTCTATGTTTAATTAGCTTACATACTACGTGTGTCAAATCAGACACGTTTTCAGCTGCTCAAATCCAGGTTATTATTTTCGATTCGTAGGCCTATTGGTCCAGTACATCATCATCATTGCAGATCTATTCCATAATAGTTTACATACATGTGTTTTATTCAGTTCAAGATTCAACAAGGTTTGACATTTAAAAATAATACATGTTGATGCTAGTTGACTCGTTTAATACGCTCTATAAAATAATACATGTTGATGCTGGTTGACTCGTTTAATAAGCTCTATAAAATAATACATGTTGATGGAAGTTGACTTGTTTAATAAGCTCAAAAAAATAATACATGTTGATGCTGGTTGACTCGTTTAGTAAGCTCTATAAAATAATACATGTTGATGCTGGTTGACTCGTTTAGTAAGCTCTATAAAATAATACATGTTGATGCTGGTTGACTCGTTTAGTAAGCTCTATAAAATAATACATGTTGATGCTGGTTGACTCGTTTAGTAAGCTCTATAAAATAATACATATTGATGCTGGTTGACTCGTTTAGTAAGCTCTATAAAATAATACATGTTGATGCTGGTTGACTCGTTTAATAAGCTCTATAAAATAATACATGTTGATGCTGGTTGACTCGTTTAATAAGCTCTATAAAATAATACATGTTGATGCTGGTTGACTCGTTTAATAAGCTCTATAAAATAATACATGTTGATGCTGGTTGACTCGTTTAATAAGCTCTATAAAATAATACATGTTGATGCTGGTTAACTCGTTTAATAAGCTCTATAAAATAATACATGTTGATGGAAGTTGACTCGTTTAATAAGCTCTATAAAATGCGTATTGACAAATAAGAGCACTGCAAGCACACAGTAGCTTCGACAGGGTTCTTGGACTTGGTGCAGCGGGTGGCAATCGCTGTTTAGTAGCTCCCTGGTGGCAGATATGGGAAAACCTAACGCGCCTCGAGTACAGTGCGATCCAAAACCATGGACCCCGACCACCACGTTATAACGAGGCTTGACTGTAGGTAAATGGGTAGAACCTTAAAAAATACGATATCAAACAGATCCTCAGTAATAATGAAAACTGGGCAAATATTAAGTATTTAATAAACAAAATAACAGTACCATTCTTATGAAATCACTTGGTCTTAGCTTAAGGACTCAGTAACTCTGGAGAAGCTACTATGAAAATGGATTTTGCCAATTACAAAACTGATAACACTCACATATTAATGAAGTTCGGGATGTTGAACTTAGGGTAAGCATCCAGTAAGTTGTAACCCAGCATCAGATGACCGATGGACACGCCATCAACCATGTCAGATGGCAGACATGTCAGCTGATTATTGCTAAGGTACAGAGCCCAAGAGACAGATGATGAGCCACCAAACATCTTCCCTTTAACCATATCCAGATGGTTATTTTGCAAATGGCTGAAACATAAAATGTTCCTTCTTGCAAATCATATAGCAAATGTACGATGGAATGATACAGTGAAGAATTATTTTCTTTAAAAAAATATAAAATGATAATTATAATATAAAAGAGGCAACTGTTGGTAGTAGTAGATACTCAGTGCCATTTGCACAGCAAATACACAAAACATAATTATCAAGTGTCATTCGGACGTATCAATAATTACAAGAACTCTTTGTCCACATAGAATTAAGGAATGGAAAAATTTATCGGAAACAGCCATTCAATCCCCCAATACTGACAGATTAAAGCTTAGTACAACCAAACACCACCCACCCCCGCACACAACTAATCTTTAAATCAACCAGAGCAATAATATAATGACACAAATTCAGCGTAGATTGAAATAGGCCAAAGAATGACATTTAGTTTTTTAATTAATGAGCCGGAAATTAGGCAAGCATACATCATCAAAACAATATACATCACATAATCACAGCAAGCATGCTGGCCCCCAAAAGGTGTTTACACATAATTATTAAATTATGCCTAGCAGTTACCCACTACCAGTACTAACTGTACCATTATTGACTGTTATTTACAATCCACATGGTATCAGTGGGGGTCACTCCACCAAAACCACGCAGGCAAAACCTCGTACCATTCTGTAACAATGAAAAGCGTCAAGCATTAAGTGCATCTTAATAACCCCCAACTACTGGTTGTGCTGTCTACCTTATGGTACCAGGGAGGAGGGTGGGAGCGAAAATTCAACGATCAACCAACAATAAATTGAACAACAAAACTCATCTTGCAATAAAACCAACAATTCTGCAATAACGATTAACAAGTAACAATAGAAATTCGGAATATTCACAGAGCAAGTCTCACAATGACACAAGCTAGCTAAGAAATCAATTGAGGCTACCAGAGTTGGTCTAACCTCGAACCACTTTCATTGCCTTGTTATCCCCCATAAAATCCTTTATGCGTCACTGTCACATCAATTCATTTTCTTGCATTGAGAATATATTTTTTTAAGCCAAAACAATTTTCCCAATAAAATTTTTAGCAGTGCAGCAATCCGTATTCCATGCATCTTTTATCATGTACTTACAGGCTTTGGGCTCGCACTGAGAAGAAGAGTTCTACCTCGATGGAGTTGATGGCATTACCGTCGAGCCGGAAAGACCCCACACTGACATCGTTGAATGCCTTTCTGGGGAGATTGGTCAGCTGCATCCCGTTCATCAGCAGATTCCCACTAATCAGAAACAAATGATGCTTGGTTATGCAAGAAAAACATTGGCCAAACTTTATATTAAGTTTTTCTCCTTTTTTCACAGTCAATTTTACATTTTCTTTGTAAAGATAGTTTTCAAATGACACATTACATGCGAAACACAAAGGGAGGCAGCAGCCAAAGGTTGACATTTGGGGGCCTTGAACTGAGAAATTTGGGGAACCTCTGTGTAAGGGCATGTTTTCTATACCTATTGGCTGCAGAATCAAACTCGCTTGATTTTAGCAGTTGGACCGAGTGCCTGTTACCTAGGAAAAAGGTGGACAACATCAGTGTTAAAAAAAAATTCATTTTCCTTGAGGGATACAGAGTAGATATTGCACTTGTAAGATGTAAGATTAAGCAGTAATAAAAAATGTCATTGCACAAGTATGTTTTTTTAATAAAACAATGGCAAAAAGGCTAAAAAAAGCTATACAAAACACTCATACAGTTTTCGCTCATACAGTTGGCTACATGCTTTTTATTTCAAATGTAATGTAGTAAGTAGTACCAAGTACATATGGCCTTTTCTAAATCAACCATTGAATTCATATAGGGTATTTTGTGTTAATGTGTGCAAGGATCACTCACCAGGAAACTTGCTGGAAAGAGCAGGCGTAGAGTTTCTGCAGTTGATTTGACCTGAGGTCAAAGTTGTGAGACACGTGGACATCTTGGAAAGCCTCCGACTCAATTACTTCAATCTTGTTACCGCTGAGCAAACTACAGAAACAGAGATGCCACTTTGTGCTTCAGTCTGACATAAACCAAAGCATAATCAATATGTACATGTTGTCCACAACTCACCACTTCCACAGTTGACATACTGGTACATGTATTTTATTGCAGTCATGTTTGAAGCTCCCTCCTTAATTCAATTTTTTCGCCCATTTCATTTCAGACTCATTTCACACAAAAATTAACCAATCTAGTATCCACTATGACATGGCAGCTCATGTGTACAAACTTATTATTTAGTTTTGGTGAAATCATCGAACTATTAAATTATTTATGACTGGGTCTGGCCAAATTCTGGAAAAAGGGCACAGTGATGTGGCTCTATGACATTCACATTTTCACTACCAGTTACCTGATCTAACAATCAAACTCAATTCTTTTGATGATTTTAACAAAACGATGCACTTTTTTTATTAAATGAGACAGCGCATATTACTTAAACTATTCACATACTACAAAGTTTAACATCAACAAAACTGATTCAATCAAGGTGGGAGTTTTAAAATTAAAAAATTTCTCAGTAATGTAGATTACATGTATTACATTCTTTAGTGATCAGAGAAACCGACTGGTCAAAATGTGGTTAAAACTGACCATTTGGAAATCCAGCACTGAAAAAATGCCAGAATCAACAAAATAAGATTGTGAAAACACAAAGAAAACAACTGTTGTCTTAAAGTATTGATCTATATACATGGATTCAAGTACAACAATGTTTTTAGCATAAATACAGTAATGATAATAGAACAGGGTGAATTGATGTTTATTAAATTGACCTGCCATGTTTAGTTCTCTGCAACTTTGTAACAGAGTCAGAAGGTGAAATTTATAACACTACATAAAATTAACCTTCCTGCAGTATTACCATACTTAATTCTCAGCCCAAAAGACGCATCTTAAATATGTATGCTTAATAACTGAAATCTAAATATTAAGTGCAATATCTACTCTGTATTCGTTCTGAATATTTCAGCCAACTCCCATGGCCTTCATTGGTGGATGAGAGATTTGAACGAAATATATTTTTTAAAGAATACAAAACGTTCTTGAGAGGTAATTACCATATCAAAGGTCATATCCATTCAAGGACACTTATTGAAGTTCCTCTTTGCCCTTGATTTTATTGTGTACTCACAGAGTATTGGCTCTCACTCCAGTGAAGGCATGGCTTGGGATCGTAGTCAAGTGCATTGAATTCAGCACTAGAGTATAACTAAACAGGAGACATTGCATTAGTACATTTCCTAAAATGCTCTGAAACTGTAGGCAAAAGTTGGAATAAAGGAGAAATAAAATGGAACGTAAAAAATGGAATGATCCTTTCAAGAAGTTGGTTCATGCCTTTGCACAGTTCCACAGATCTGGCTACAGCCTTCACTGGTTTCATTCTGCTTGACCTCAAAGTAACGCTCCTCTCAAAGCCTAGAATGGCCTATTGATTCTAGCAGCTCTCGTACTTCACACGCAAATACGTGCATGCGTACGTATGTATGCACACACGATACCTATATATACTCACAAGTACCACATGATATACAAAATCAGCCATATATAAATAAAATGTGAAATGATCTGCCTTGAACTAAAGTGGGCCTTGCACAACTTTCTAACAAGTCTCCCCATACTTCTTGATACCAGAACTTATTGGTTACACCCTTTCACATTGGTAGGATAACAAAACATTTTTGAAAATGTGAACTATGCCAGGTGACTGCAATACTGCAAGTCCACTTGCCAATTATGACTCATCAAGGACAATCATTATTTAAATCTTAGTTCAACACAACATTCTATACATTATTATATTTTTATGTCTTTCACATGTGTATGCACGCACACATGCACACAAGCATGCGCACGCACACACACACATGTGAAAGATGTACCAAACCCACTCACCCGATGGACACCCCATGGAAGGAGTAGGCATGCAACGTTCTCAGCTGATTGGATCCAAGGTTGAGGCTTTCTGTTACAGTAACATGGTGGAATGCATCTGACTCAACCACCGCAATCTTGTTGCTGCTCAAGTCCCTACATAAGTACAGATGTCACATTCCCCATCGTCACGACATCAACACTAATTCACAATCTTGTTGCTGCTCAAGTCCCTATATAAGTACAGATGTCACATTACCCTTCATCACGACATCAACACTAATTCACAATCTTGTTGCTGCTCAAGTCCCTACATAAGTACAGACATCACATTACCCTTCGTCATGACATCAACACTAATTCACAATCTTGTTGTTGCTCAAGTCCCTATATAAATACAGACGTCACATTACCCTTCATCATGACATCAACACTAATTCACAATCCAATTCTACAAAAAGAACTAATTTTGAAGTTATGACCATTTATGTTTTGGGTGCTATCACTAAGTGTGTTTGAGGGAAGGAATTCCCAAAAATGTCATGGTCAGTTTACATAATTTTCTTGTTATGCTAATTACAGTATTACAAGTTAAATCCATAACTAATAATTACAAAAGCCTAGAATAATTATCAACCACAAAACGTCCAAGAATTTGGCGGATCTTGGCTTGGTGCAGCAGTGATTTGAAATTGGTGAAGAGAATTTATAGAAAAGCGTCGAATATCAAATAGAATAAGTATTACTATTGCATATATATTATACATAAACATATTGTAGACATATATTATGGAACAGGTTTTGTTAATTATTAGTCAGAGGCAGTATTTTAGCGTAAGTTAGTTTCGGACTCTGTCAGGGAAGTCAGCGAGCGTTAATAGGGTTGTTTACCATTCGAAAATTTAGATAGCATAGTGAATAGTCAGTAACATTGGAATATTGGTTAGAATAAGTATTACTATTATACATATATTGTTCACAAACTTCTTGTAGACATAAATTAAGAAACCGTTTTTGTTAACAGATGTAGTATTTTTTCCCGGATTCAAACTCAACGAGTGATAAAAGGGAGTTTGTTTACAGGTCGTGAATTCAACTGGTGCATCGAACTATCGTTTGCATTGGTTAATATAATATATAAGATAAAGTGATATATTTACTTAAATTACATACATAAGGTAATATCTGACATAGTGGTAGTAAACGTTTTCGGTAAAAAGGAATTAACAGCAGGATTTTAGCGTAAATTAGTACACACTGATTTCGTTGTTTTGTTACACAGTGTTCTCCGTATTCGCTAGGTGGCAGGCTTTTTTTTTTTGCTCATGCGAGCTTAATAGAAGACATAGTTAGCAAGTATATTAGCCTAAAGTGTTCTTCTGAACACAAAAACAGCCTTATTCAAGGCTAACGTAGCAAACTAAATTGTATGATGGCGCCGTGCAAACGGCAGTTAAAGGCCACAAGGCACTTGATTTGTGGCAGTTGCAGTAACTGGGTGGACTTCGTCAAGTCTGGGTGCGAGAAGTCCTGGGCTGAGGTCCAGGCAGATAGTTTTAGTTTTGAGTGTAGGGGATGTACGAAGATGAAGGAACTAGAGGTGGAGTTGGAAGAGCTGAGGCTGCTCGTTGTGGCAATGGTGGGAAGGGAACAGGGGGGTTGTGTCAGTAGTTCCGGTGGGGGAACAGTAGATGATAAAGTGGGGAAAGACACGAGAGATGCTAGGGAGAGCCCACCTCAGCCTGGGAGGAAGCTGAGAGGAGGGAAGGTGACAGGTCGTAGGGAGACAGGACGTAACGAGACGGGAAGGAAAGGAATGGGGGGGAAGACAACCGGAGTGAAGGAGAGGGGAGTGGGTGAGACAGGAGAGAAGGAGAAGGGAGTGGGGGAGAAGGGCGGTAAAACAACTGGAGTGAAGGAGAGGGGAGTGGGGGAGACAAGAGCGAAGGAGAGGGAAGTGGGGGAGAGAGAAGCGAAGGAGACAGGAGGGAAGGGGTCAGGACAGAATGTGATGGAGGGGATCGAACGGAAGAGCTATTCTGCAGCAGTGGTAGAGGGGGTGAGGAAGAGAGCGAGGGTGTTTGTGGGGGATTCGATAGTTAGGAAGACCGACAGAGTCTTAAACAAGGGAGATGATGTGGTGGTCTGCTTGCCTGGAGCCAAAATAGAGGCGATAACTGAGAGGGTAGAAAACATCGTAGGTTCGGGTAAGGGTGGATCTGTTTTAGTACACGTAGGGACAAATAACGTAGAGAGGGAGGGTACAACTGCCATAGTTAGGAAATATAGGCAGTTGGTCAGAACACTAAAACAGACGCGGGTTGAGCAGGTAATACTGTCAGGGATTTTACCAGTAATGGGCAGGAAGGGTCACAAATATCGAAATTGTTGGGGGATAGCAATTAACATGTTAGTCCAGAAAGTATGTAGGGAAGAAGTTGGATTTATGGGGAAGTTTTGTTGGGAGAGCTGATATGTACATGAAGGATGGGCTTCATCTAAGTGGAAAGGGGGCAGCAGTATTCGTGGACGAACTTTCAGCAGCAGTAGATAGTGACTTGGGTACAATGACAAATATTTTTGGTAGTAAACATTGTTTAAACTAGAAGTACAGGGGGGTTACCTAGAGGTGTCTCAAGCAGAACAAGAGGCCACTAGCACAGATAAACCAATATCAAATCATCCGAAAAACATCTCTGAAAAAGGTTACAGATGCGTATGTTTAAATGCAAGGAGCATAGTAAATAAGAAAAACGAATTAAACATTATGGTAGAAGATATTGACCCTCACATAATTGGTATAACTGAATCATGGGCCAACATAGACATAACAGATGCTGAATTAGGACTGACAGGATATGTAATGTTTAGGAAAGATCGAATAGGAAGAAGGGGAGGGGGAGTTATTTTATATGTTAAAGAATCTATTCAGGCTTATGAAATAAAACTAGAAAGGGAAGCAGATTACGATGAAGCTGTTTGGTGCAAAATTGTTTCAGGAAATTCAAAATTAACTATTGGATTAGTTTACCGAAGTCCAAACATAAACGAAGAGGACAACACAAAAATAAAAACCACTATAAAGGAAGTTAGTAAAGGGGAATGTATCATAATGGGAGATTTTAACCATGGATACATATAATGGAATTCTCTAGAGAGCACAGGGAGTGAGGACCAACAATTTCTATTTTTAATCCAGGACAGCTTTCTTACTCAGCGCGTGCTAGAACCAACCAGGGGAGAAAATGTATTAGATATAGTTTTGTCATCACAAAAAGAATTAGTGGACAATGTAAAAATACTTGAACCATTGGGTAACAGTGACCATAATCAAATACATTTTGACATCAATGTAAAATCAGAAAGTAAAAATAAGAAAACGTACAAGAGAAACTTCCACAAAGGTAACTACAAAGATATGAGAAAATACTTAGCAAAGCTAGATTGGAATAACATGCTGATGAATAAGACCGCAATTGAATGTTGGAATATTCTAAAATATGAAATTGAGAGTATCATCGATAAATTTGTTCCCTTCCAAAAACAAGGAAAACGGTGTAGAAAGAAACACTTGTCAAAAGAGGCTATTAGAAAAATAGTGTTAAAACAAACTATGTGGAGGGTTTATAGGCGTACCGGAAAGGAAGAAGACTATGCAAATTACAAAGAGGCACTTAATGCAGCTACAACTGAAATCAGACAATCTAAAAGAAGCTATGAGCAAAAACTAGCATGTAACATAAAAAATTACAGCAAGAGTTTTTATGCATATGTCAGGAGTAAACAAAACGTACAAGACAAGGTTGGACCTCTAGAAGACAGTGCTGGAAATATAATATCACAGGGGTTTTTAATAGCGGAAGACCTAAATGGTTACTTCAGTTCAGTGTTTACCAAAGAAGATATTAGTTCATTACCAGTTGCTGATGCTAAATTTCAGGGGGCTAAATCTGACTATTTAGGACCGTTAGTTGTAACTCCAGAAATGGTAGCTAAGAAAATAAAGACAATGAAGGATAATAAATCACCGGGAGTGGATGGGATTCCTCCAAAATTACTAATGGAAACAGTAGAACAAATCAGTGTACCACTTGCAAGAGTATTCAACTTATCATTAAAAGAGGGAGTTGTTCCGTTTGAATGGAAAGAAGCAAACATCATACCATTATTTAAAAAGGGTTCGAGAAATAAGTCAGAAAATTACAGACCAGTGAGTTTAACGTCAGTGATTTGTAAATTATTAGAAGGGTTAATTAAAGACCATATGGTCGACATCCTCGTTAAGCATAAATTATTAAATTCATCTCAACACGGATTACTTAAAGCGAGGTCATGCTTAACAAATATGTTATGTTTTTTGGAAGAAATCACTAAGTGGATAGACGTGGGATCGCCAGTAGATATTATCTACTTAGATTTTCAGAAAGCTTTTGACAAAGTGCCACATCAAAGATTACTACTTAAATTAAAAGCCCATGGTATTGGGGATAGCATAACTGACTGGATAGAACAATGGCTGACTGACAGAAGACAACGGGTTGTAGTGGATGGAGAAGTTTCAAATTGGAAATCGGTTTTGAGTGGGGTACCTCAAGGATCAGTATTAGGACCTATATTATTCTTAATATATATCAATGACTTGGACGACAGTATAACAAGTAACGTACTGAAATTTGCAGATGACACAAAACTGTTTAGAAAGGTTAATACTGATGGTGATAAACAACATTTACAAAACGATCTAGACAGATTAGTGAAATGGTCTGAGAAATGGCAGATGTTGTTCAATTTTAGGAAATGTAAATGCCTACATACAGGACATGGGAACTTGGATGTAAACTATAAAATGGGAGATACTGTTCTGGGTACTACTGTAAAAGAAAAGGACTTAGGAGTTACAATAAGCGCTGATATGAAAGTTTCAGAGCAGTGTGGTATTGCAGCTTCAAAGGGTAATCAAATTCTTGGATTGATTAGAAGAAACATAACATACAAGGGAAAAAAGTTAATTATACCTCTTTATAAAGCAACAGTCAGACCTCATTTAGAATACTGTATACAAGCATGGAGACCATATCGTAAGAAGGATATAGATACGCTTGAACGCATACAAAGGAGAGCAACTAAAATGATTCCAGAACTGAGAGACCTTAGTTATGAAGAACGCCTGAAGGAATGTGGTTTAACAACTCTAGAGACAAGGAGGTTAAGAGGAGATCAGATTGAAGTTTTTAAGATATTGAATGGGTATGAAAATATTGATAGAAATATGTTTTTCTCACTCAAGAAGGATAGCAGAACTAGAGGACATGAGGTAAAATTAGTAAAGGATCAATGTAGATTGCACATCAGGAAGCACTCTTTCTCACAGAGGACAATAAATGAATGGAACAAATTGTCTACAGATTGTGTAACTGCAAGCAGCGTGAATATGTTTAAAAACAAGGTTGACACATATCTCAGGAGGGCGGGTTATAAGTAGAAGAACATTGTTGGACTCTCGATAAGCCAATGGCTTCCTTGTCCACTTGCCATATGGGCCTTTGGCTTGGATGGCAAATCTTGTTAAAGCATACAGCTAAGAAAACCATAACTTTGCTGCTTTGAGTTACAATAAGTCATTGTTGGGACTTCACAGAAGCAGTTATGTATTTCGTTCATCAATCAGTCACATTATCATAAGTTACAAACATTAAAGAATAAAGGTGTAGGAAGACGGTTGTAGTCCACAAATATTGTTTGACTCTGACACAGGATTTAGTAGCTGTTTGAAACTATGAATTTTAAATGCCGATCCCAAACAGTTTAATTGCTGATCCCAATCAGTATAATTTGCTGGCCTTGGGCTTGGATTTGGTTCATTTTGTCCCATTCATAGCGTGCTCAACCAATGCTGCACAACCATTTGTACAGTTATTACCTCGGCAGTGTTTTCCCTGGCTGCCTAGCACATCACATTTCGCGATCTAATCAGACAACGTTTCAATAACTTTTCCGTTTTTCCCCAATGAAACAATACAATCGATAGTGCATTCAGAAAATCGCCATGTGCTTAACTAGCTGCTATAAATATATCACAGCCACTGATTGGTTGTTCAGTCATCAGTCAGCCAATCAAAATGCATTTTGCATCAAAAACATGTTTCTTTTCTATTGTTAATCGGCATTGGATGACTGAATTAACTATTGACCAATCAAATTTAAGCTTCTCAGGTCTCGTGTAAGTTTCCATGGCAGCTCACAAATGGGTTTGTTTACCTTACGAAGCACGGCAAACTTTTGACTCCCATAAAAAATTAAGACCTCACTGGTAATGCCTCTTAGTTGAATTCATAAAATCAGGCAATGCACATGGGCCAGCCAGACCCCGAGGTTTGGAACTATTGGGGGTCTGGCAGTGAATCTAGCAGCCAGCGGACCCACGGACCCCTGCTAAATTCAAACCCTGACGGTGTTATGCAATATGATCAGACAAAAATTGCTCGTGTAAAGAGGCCTTTATTCCTCTTTCCATAGGATAAAATGGTGCAACAAATATTTGGTAAATCGGATTTCAGAGTTTCCCATTTTCATAACAGCAAGGTTCACCCACACTGTCTACACATCCCCAACCATAGAATCTGAACGTATCTACACTGATGCCAGGAACAAAACCCATGGCCTAAGACATAACATTCTGGTGATTTGCAGAAGAATATCAACCCTGAATGCTTGAAATCATATTGGGCAACGAGGCATTAGACAGATATACCCAAACAAAAATGCAAACATATCATTCCATTTATGTAATGGTTACGGTGTTACTTACAAATATCTACACTGAGTGTTATTGAAGACCCCAGTCTGTAAGATTGTCAGTCTGTTGTTATTTAGCTGCAGCCAATCGCCCACGTCAATGTCCTGGAAATCTCCTCCATTTGGCAGTTCAGTCAGTCGATTGGAGCTCAGGTCCCTGCAGAACATAATTAGAGATCGTCTTAAAACATGGATGTATGACACTACCCAAAATTGGTGGCGTTGTGAGGGGTTTAGCAACTGTTTCATTTAACATCAATGTATTTTTTCAAAAAATATTCTTTGTTTTCCAATCACAGTTCACAGGGGTGTTGACTTCGAGCACACGTACCGTATTCTACCTAATAAACATACAGTATGCTTGAAAAAAAACTGGGCCATGAACAAATGTCAAGGAATCTGTTCTCATAAGCATACACAAAAAAAAATTTCTGGGTGCGTATTATACATGGTGATAGGGCTAAAAAAAATTTTCTCCAACCGGATATGGATAACACTACTGGTATACTAGTAGTATGATGTCAATGAGCAGGAAACGTACGCGACCAGGAGCGTTGCCGACCGGGAATAATGAAATGTGTGGACAGTGTCGAAATAATAGGTCAAATATGTGTTGCTCCCCGAGTGCCAAGGACCATGATTGGCGTTCTTGAATCACGTGAACGACCTGAATAGTCAATGCCACGCATATGGGTCAGCCAATGTGACTCCATGTTTGAAGTTGTGAATGCAAATAAAGATGATTGTACCATATGTATGTTTCGCTGTAGAAAGTGTGAGTGTAAAATATCAGAATAGAGCTTGGTATTAATTTAAAATTGAGAGCAGAACGACGCAAAGTAAGTTCTATCAAGCACAGATTTAATCAGTTGTGCAATGGTCAAGCTAAAATGCAAGTTACTTAGGGTTTACAAGACTGACAAGGTTATATATCGTAGTGTGCGACGAGCAGGCAGCAATGCCGTAACCTGTGTGACATGTTTACGATTCTCAGATGGATTCAAGGATCATCATACAAACGAACTTTGATGAAATGACAGAAATTCAGAATTTAGCAAAAGTCAGGATGCGTATTATACATAGGGACGTATTGTACACGGACACTTAAACATGGACACGGGTACTGATAAAATATCATTAATGTAAGTATTACACTTTTGTTAACCACCTTTCCAACACACTATTATTAATAATAATTTATATTATTAATAATAATTTATATTTACTCATGTTTTTTATGGTGTAGTATTCTAATTTTATTATTATGGAATTTGCACTGTTGTTGGAAACAAAATATTGCTGATTGATGTGTTGGTCATAGCATGAAGGTCACAGCATGAAACAACATATTGCTGATTGATATGTGATGGTCACATCATGAAACAAAATACTGTTGATTGATGTGTTGGTCACAGCATGAGACAAAATATTGTTGATTGATATGTGAAGATCACAGCATGAAACAACATATTGTTGATTGATATGTGATGGTCACAGCATGAAACAAAATATTGTTGATTGATATGTGAAGGTCACAACATGAAACAACATATTGCTGATTGATATGTGAAGGTCACAGCATGATACAACATATTGCTGATTGATGTGTTGGTCACAGCATGAAGGTCACAGCATGAACCAACATATTGCTGATTGATGTGTTGGTCACAGCATGAAACAACATTGCTGATTGATGTGATGGTCACAGCATGGAGACCACAGCATGAAACAACATATTGCTGATTGATGTGCTGGTCACAGCATTGAGGTCACAGCATGAAACAACATATTGCTGATTGATATGTGATGGTCACAGCATGGAGGTCACAGCATGAAACAACATATTGCTGATTGATGTGCTGGTCACAGCATTGAGGTCACAGTATGAAACAATATATTGCTGATTGATATGTGATGGTCACAGCATGGAGACCACAACATGAAACAACATATTGCTGATTGATGTGCTGGTCACAGCATTGAGGTCACAGCATGAAACACCATATTGCTGATTGATATGTGATGGTCACAGCATGGAGACCACAGCATGAAACAACATATTGCTGATTGATATGTGTTGGTCACAGCATTGAGCCCACAGCATGAAACAACCTATTGCTGATTGGTATGTGTTGGTCACAGCATTGAGGTCACGGCATGAAACAACATATTGCTGATTGATATGTGATGGTCACAGCATAGAGGTCACAGCATGAAACAACATATTGCTGATTGATGTGTTGGTCACAGCATTGAGCCCACAACATGAAACAACATACTGCTGATTGATATGTGTTGGTCACAGCATGGAGGTCACAGCATGAAACAACATATTGCTGATTGATGCGTTGGTCACAGCATTGAGCCCACAACATGAAACAACATACTGCTGATTGATATGTGTTGGTCACAGCATGGAGGTCACAGCATGAAACAACACATTGCTGATTGATATGTGTTGGTCACAGTATTGAGGTCACAGCATGAAACAACATATTGCTGATTGATATGTGATGGTCACAGTATGAAGGTCACAGCATGAAACAACACACTGCTGATTGATATGTGATGGTCACAGCAGGAAACAACATATTGCTGATTGATATGTGATGGTCACAGCATGAAGGTCACAGCATGAAACAACATACTGCCGATTGATATGTGATGGTCACAGCATGGAGGTCACAGCAGGAAACAACATATTGCTGATTGATATGTGATAGTGACAGCATAAAGGTCACAGCATGAAACAACATACTGCTGATTGATATGTGATGGTGACAGCATGAAGGTCACAGCATGAAACAACATATTGCTGATTGATGCGTTGGTCACGGCATGGAGGTCACAGCAGGAAACAACATATTGCTGATTGATACGTGTTGGTCACAGCATGAAGGTCACAGCATGAAACAACGTAATGCTGATTGATGTGTGATGGTCACAGCATGGAGGTCACAGCATGAAACAACATATTGCTGATTGATGTGTGATGGTCACAGCATGAAGGTCACAGCATGAAACAACATACTGCTGATTGGTATGTGATGGTCACAGCATGGAGGTCACAGCATGAAACAACATACTGCTGATTGATGTGATGGTCACAGTATGAAGGTCAAAGCATGAAACAACATATTGCTGATTGATACATGTTGGTTACAGCATGAAGGTCACAGCATGAAACAACATACTGCTGATTGATGTGTTGGTCACAGCATGGAAGTAAAAAAAGGAAACAACATATTGCTGATTGATGTGTTGGTCACAGCATGAAGGTCACAGAAGGAAACAACATATTGCTGATTGATATGTGATGGTCACGGCATGAAGGTCACAGCATGAAACAACATATTGCTGATTGATATGTGATGGTCACAGCATGAAGGTCACAGCATGAAACAACATACTGCTGATTGATGTGTTGGTCACAGCATGGAGGTCATAGAAGGAAACAACATATTGCTGATTGATGTGTTGGTCACAGCATGAAGGTCACAGAAGGAAACAACATATTGCTGATTGATATGTGATGGTCACGGCATGAAGATCACAGCATGAAACAACATATTGCTGATTGATGTGTGATGGTCACGGCATGAAGGTCACAGCATGAAACAACATACTGCTGATTGATATGTGATGGTGACAGCATGGAGGTCACAGCATGAAACAACATACTGCTGATTGATGTGATGGTCACAGCATGAAGGTCACAGCATGAAACAACATATTGCTGATTGATGTGTTGGTCACAGCATGGAGGTCACAGCAGGAAACAACATATTGCTGATTGATATGTGATGGTCACAGCATGAAACAACATATTGCTGATTGATGTGTGATGGTCACGGCATGAAGGTCACAGCATGAAACAACATACTGCTGATTGATATGTGATGGTCACAGCATGGAGGTCACAGCATGAAACAACATACTGCTGATTGATGTGATGGTCACAGTATGAAGGTCAAAGCATGAAACAACATATTGCTGATTGATACGTGTTGGTCACAGCATGAAGGTCACAGCAGGAAACAACATACTGCTGATTGATGTGTGATGGTCACAGCATGGAGGTCAAAGCATGAAACAACATACTGCTGATTGATGTGATGGTCACAGTATGAAGGTCAAAGCATGAAACAACATATTGCTGATTGATACGTGTTGGTCACAGCATGAAGGTCACAGCATGAAACAACATATTGCTGATTGATGTGTGATGGTCACAGCATGGAGGTCAAAGCATGAAACAACATACTGCTGATTGATATGTGATGGTCACAGCATGAAGGTTGCTGATTGATACGTGTTGGTCACAGCATGAAGGTCACAGCATGAAACAACGTAATGCTGATTGATATGTGATGGTCACAGCATGGAGGTCACAGCATGAAACAACATATTGCTGATTGATGTGTGATGGTCACAGCATGAAGGTCACAGCATGAAACAACATACTGCTGATTGGTATGTGATGGTCACAGCATGGAGGTCACAGCATGAAACAACATACTGCTGATTGATGTGATGGTCACAGTATGAAGGTCAAAGCATGAAACAACATATTGCTGATTGATACGTGTTGGTTACAGCATGATGGTCACAGCATGAACAACATATTGCTGATTGATGTGTTGGTCACAGCATGGAGGTCACAGCATGAAACAACATATTGCTGATTGATATGTGATGGTCACAGCATGAAGGTCACAGCATGAAACAACATATGGCTGACTGATGTGTGATGGTCACGGCATGAAGGTCACAGCATGAAACAACATACTGCTGATTGATATGTGATGGTGACAGCATGGAGGTCACAGCATGAAACAACATACTGCTGATTGATGTGATGGTCACAGCATGAAGGTCACAGCATGAAAAAACATATTGCTGATTGATGTGTTGGTCACAGCATGGAGGTCACAGCAGGAAACAACATATTGCTGATTGATATGTGATGGTCACAGCATGAAACAACATATTGCTGATTGATGTGTGATGGTCACAGCATGAAACAACATATTGCTGATTGATTTGTGATGGTCACAGCATGAAACAACATATTGCTGATTTATGTGTGATGGTCACAGCATGAAACAAGATATTGCTGATTGATATGTGATGGTCACAACATGAAACAACATATTGCTGATTGATATGTGATGGTCACAGCAGGAAACAACATATTGCTGATTGATGTGTGATGGTCACAGCATGAAGGTCACAGCATGAAACAACATACTGCCGATTGATATGTGATGGTCACAGCATGGAGGTCACAGCAGGAAACAACATATTGCTGATTAAAATTTATTTCATGGTTCCTCCATCTGGTGAGATCCACATCACTCTCCTAGCATTGGCATGTTGAAACACGGTGTTGGCAATGACAAGATCTACTGTTTGTCATTGTGTACAACAATAACTTTGCATTGCATTGTTTTAGCAAATGCTTCTGTATACAAAGCTTTATACGTTCACTTTATATTTCTGGTATGCTCAAAATCCATGCCAATTCATGCCCTTCCTCGGGGGGGGGGGGGTTCGGGGGTTCAAACAAACCCCCCTTTTGAAAGAATTTTTTTTATTTGTAAATATTTTTATAAATAATCCCAGGTTGATTGTGTATGTTCGAAACTGCCTTTTCAAAACCCTGAGGACGGGCAGGCAATCGGCAATAAAATACGCCCATTACCAACCTTTATACACGTATCCATCATTTCCTTATTCTTGCACCAAACAAGCTTCAGCCACATTAAATGATACTAGTTTCAAACTCCAGAGTAAACTACATCATGTCTTCAGGGAAGTATGTGCAAATCACTTAAAAGGTTCCTCCTCAATTTGATTGTTTTGCTAGTCTCATTTCAGATTAATTTTGCCAAAATTCAAACCTACCTAATATCCACTACGACATGCTAGCTCCTTTGTGCAACTTTTGTATGTAGTTTTTGTGAAATCATCAGACAATTAAACTATTTAATGCTTGATCCAGAATTTATTAAAGTGAAAATGGAAACGCTGAAAACTGTTTCGGATATTCACTATTCTGAACCTTACCAGATCTAACTACTAAAGTAAATTCTTTCTTACTTAAACTATTCACACACTACATATTAGGACACAAACGAACCGGATTCGCGATAGGCTAAGTCAGCTGAGGATGGAGTTTTAATACTGCAGCCACTTACAAATTTGTGATGCTGGTAATGTGGTTTAATGTTCCATCTTCAATGTAGGCTATCTCGTTACTCTGCAGAAACAAGCTGTTCGAAAGTGGACAATCTTTGAAATGGACCTTCAGTAAACGTCTGATATGATTCGAATCCAAATACCTGCAAAACAAATGTATGTCTTCCGAAAGAAACATATAAACATTTTCATACAACATTTTGTCTACCAATAACATAGTGGTCAGATACATTTAAAACGCACTCTTGTGAACATACCTTGGAGTGGGAACATGTTAATGTCAAGAAGATGCATGTTTACAAGTAACAATAGCAAAATATCACATAAAATTGTTTGCTTAGAATAATTCCCCCCCCCAGTTCAAACAGAAATTTCCATTGCCATGGCAACATATATGCAAATGGGCCCAAATTTGATCAATCATATACTATTCACATAACTAATTAGTTCCTAAAGTTTGGTTATGATGAGCTTTAACATAGATACAGCTGTTTTCAACCAGTGGCTACACTTAACCCTTTAGTGCGCAGATCGGCCATAACTGCCTTATCCCGTCTGTGCACAGACTGGTCATAACCGCCCATCCGGACTGGTTCACCTAGGGCTCCCCCAGAAAACCGGTCTTGTGGCATTTTAAATTAGCCAATCATTTCAAAAAGGAGTCACAGGTTCAACAGGATGCTGATGTAGGCATATGGAATTGCCATCTTGGACAGTTTATACTGACAGTTTTTTTGAAAGCGTATCAAATCGGGTTTGTCAAATTGGTGTTTGGTAATTGAAGACATCATATTTCACAGATAATCTGGCCATGTTGACATCAACTACAATTTTTTATTCAATTGGCGACCATCTTGGCGACCACTTTGCCCACAGGAGGGCAACGAATGATAAAACTGTCTGCCTAGTAGAGTTAACCTGTTGTTATTTCCAAAATGTCTTTACTACAGTGGTTAAAGACTGAACAAGCAGTCCACTTACAGAGTCATCAGACTGGTGAGATTGTGAAACGCTGTGTCGGGGATGACAGTGATTTGGTTGTTGGTCAAGTACAAGGTCGACAGGTGAGGCAGATTAGCGAATGGATGATCATGCAGGAAACGGAACTGATTTGACTGTAGCTCCCTGAAAGACACATGTCAGTTTAACCAAAACATCATTCAAATCAGCAAGCCCCACAAAACAACATAACATAAACGGAGGATTAAATTCACTTAAGATTTTTTCAACAAAACTGTTTCCATGTGTGCACTTTAATCCACTTACATAGTCACAGTCATTACATCTATGCATTAATATGAACTAATAAGAAAATTGCAAAGAAAATTATTAAGAACATTATTATGAAAATTAAGAAATTAATAAGTAAATTAACAAGACAATTTAAAAGAAAACTAATAAGGACATTAATAAGGAAATTAATCAGAATATTAATAAGAACATTAATAAGACAATTATTAACTTACAGGGTCTCAAGACTGGTGGGGAATGTACTATCCTCAATTGAAACAATTGCATTTGACGAAAGGAAACTGAAACAAACACACTGTTTCAGCTTGCGTGTTATTATTCATCTCTATAGTGTTATTATTCATCTCTATATACACATAGAAAAAACTAATGAAGTGCCTGGTAGACAATCAGGGTTTGCTATCTTAAAATCACACGAGTTCCAAACTAAATTTTCTGTAAGGAATTTACAACACACGTAGTCGGCCAGGGGGCTCCACTGGTAGTATGTTAAATTTATACTGTTTTTGGTTCTCAGTTATTGTTCTTTTTCAAAAACATGTATCATTTGTGTTTACTATTGGCATAAATGATGTGATTTCAATTGACAGTATAACTGTGATGTCATATTTCGACTATGCTGTTACTTTTTGTATGAATTATGGTTATCTAGGAAAAATCACGACAATTTTCATATTGTATTTGCACATTGTAATCATAATTATACTGGCTTATTATAAAGCTCATATACAAACGTACATTTGCCTTTTTCTCCTGCTAACTAGCCACGTTTCCTAGTCAAAAACCCCTTAGCAGTTAACATTGTTACAACATTAACATGTAAATATTGTATTCTTCACTTTCTCAGAGCGAAGTAAAATTGTCTATGTAAAACACTGCACCTGTCATACAGACCCCTTCCTTTAGCTTTAATATCTGCTTCATGGCAACTTAGATCATCATGCATTATATGAGCAAGGTATTTTTATGATTTTATTACATTTAAAGTTGCTTCCATCAAGCTAAACAGTTATGAAAGACAGAACTGCATGCTGACAAATTACAATCAATCAGATGCTATAGTGATGAAAACATTTATATATAACATGAAATGTCCATGCATTTTGACATAGAAATCAGAAAGCCATCAAGAAACTCACAGGAAGCGGAGGGTATTCACGTTGCTGTAGGTGCCATTAAGCAGAAATGTCAAGTGGTTATGTGTCAGTGACAGCGAAGTTAGACTTGGCACTCTCTCTGCTGTGGTGACTGCTTCAGGAACGTACTGGCACTGGTTGTAGTCCAAGGTGCTGCAAACCAAACCTCAACTATTGGTTTTATTTTCCTTCTGTAGGCTTAGTGCCACCCTCACTGCCAGGGGCTTCTGACTACATCAGTACCCTCACTGCCAGGGGCTTCTGACTACATCAGTACCCTCACTGCCAGGGGCTTCTGACTACATCAGTACCCTCACTGCCAGGGGCTTCTCACTACATCAGTACCCAAACGCATGTTATCTATACACTAGATATGTGTACATAAAAGGTAAAGTAAGTTTTTATTTAAAGTAAGTTTTTATATATAACGTGGTACACAGGGTTGTTCAATGCGCTTTATACTGGCAGACCTGCATGTTCATTCGAACATCAACTCGACTTCTCTGGGAAGCATTCAGCCATGCCGCAATTACCGCATGAAGACTATTCGTTCAAATAAATCCACTGGTATCTATAGCCAGGTACTGATTTATACAGCTGAGTGAACTGAAGCAATGTAAAGTTTTTAAATGGCAGCAAGAGAATTTGGACCCAAGTTCTCTCGACTGAGAGTCCCAAGTTTTAACCTCTGAGTTACTGCACCACACAGAACTTCTACACATACAGAATTTGAAGTTCCCCGAGACAGCGCAAACTCTCCGGGTGGATTGTCCTCTCGTTGAGCTGGTTGCTCTCCAGGTAGAGCTCATTCAGATGAGACATTTCACAGAAGTCTTTCTCCTGCACTTGCTTGATTTGGTTGTTGTGAAAGAACCTGAAGCAGCAGAACTGAAAGGTTTATAATGATAACATCTTATATAGCACTGGTATCTGCCTATACAAGACAACCATGGCACTTTGCTCCATTATCAGACCTAGGTTCGATAGTGTCTAATTCAGCACCGTTCTTACACACAATTAGTGCAGTGCATGTCAGAGTTTGTGCATCCACGACTGGTTACACATTTACGTACCTTTGCTTAGGCAGTATGACAGACATAAATCTGAGAGCAGCAGCATGTTTCAGAAGTAAACAAACAACCAAGGGAAGTTGGAAACAGCACCCACCATAATGTCACTCATCTGTGAATCATAATATATTATGTATGCTGTTAATGACCATGTTAAATTACTTACTTACTCCTTCCCTGTGCCATTAAGTACACAAGGCAGACAGCAATCAATGCCATCCATCTCTATCTCCAACCATTCTTTCAAGGTCTAAATTAGCTCGATCGGAATTATTATTGCAATCCGATCTTTCATTAAAACTATTTCAAGTTATTAAAAATTATGTTGATTTCCACAATTAAAGAACAATTTGTGTAGCACTCAAATACATACAAAATTCGCACATTCTTCGTCGTGGCAAATGGAACGAAGTCATCCTTCTGGTGCATGTACGACTCCTTGCCAAATTCTATTGGGTCAACTATGTTATTGTGCTCAGCATAACTGTGAACATACAAATCTCAATGCAGCTCATGGTTCGAGGGTTAACTATGTATCCATCAGAGCTTGAATGGAATGCCAATATTTCAAAGGTGCTTGTATATTGATAAAAATGAGACACATTTCAAATATTCCGTTTCTTGTGTCTATGTCACTCTTCTTTTGCTTGTGACCTGGATCAAGTGCTACAATATCGGGAAAGTTCACGCATGGATGACGGTAACTATCCAATAATAACCAGACAATCTTAGCTGACAGGGTGGTTTTGTGGGAAGTCACATGGAAAATTTAATTCACAAATGTCTAACTTTTTTATTTATTCTAACAAATAATATTTTTGTGCAATGACATAGTTTGGCTGAATAAACCTTAATGTTTGATAAAAATGTGATTTTTTATTTCATAAAAAAGTTAAAAATCTAATTTTATCACAGTATTACGGTTTATTCGGCCAAACTACTTCATTGCAAAACTTGACATATTCTTGTTAGAATAAATAAAGAAAAAAATGGTCACCATCATGCAAATTGATTATATTGTCATTTGTTACCTTCTTTGCATAGACATAATATGCTGTAAATTTTGACAAGATAGAACAAATAGTTTCTAAGATATGACAGTTGTTAAAATATGACATTTCTTGACCAGTGTGACCTCTTAATAGGAATGAGCAACTGTTAGAACATTACTGTAAATAAACATACTTTTAATTTCCATTCGACATCTATGAGGCATAACAAATATGTTAATGAACTATAATAGCAAAAATTTACTTAAGGTAGTTGGGGTGGCTATTATATGCTTGTCTTGAATTTAGTAGAAGTTTTTAACATAAGTTACCCATTTCTTCACAGATTGTATTGAAATATTACATAATATTCCAGATTCATAAAAAATTAAGTTTTTTATTAATTTGGTTATGTTATAAGATTTTTTTGTAAATATGAAAAAATAGCCACAAAATGCCAAATATCATTTTGAGAAAATTCCCCCCCCCCCAAATGACATACATATAAGTATGATAGTGTCACTGATAACTTGAGGAAAATTTTGGTTAACATAAGCGAATTACATCTGCTACACCACCATGAATAAGTCAGCACAAGTTGAATGACAGCTTAAATTGCAGTGTATTTTTGACACAAACACTTCACCAATCGTAATTCAAATTTGTGTAATGTTGCCTACATGTAAGATGCATTCACACACACAAATTTCAGCATCGTAAGTGTTGTAGTTTTTATCCAACATCGAATTAGGTAACGTTTCTTGGTTGTTAGTGATAACAGAAGTGTCAATAGATACAGTAGTACCTGCCTTCAACGGACCCTCCGATGAGCGGACACCTGCTATGACGGGACACTTTCTCAATGTACGGACTGTTTTACCATGTTAATTTCCCTCTGATGAGGGGACACCTGGTGAACGTGGACAGCGGACAGGATATTTTGGTTTTCTGTCCCTGCTAAGGCGGACAGGGATCATTATTTTCGTAATTTTTTTCTCTAAATATTTTATTTCCAAAATGGCGACAGACAAACAGCACGGTGTGTAGTGGGAAAAACGTTATATCGCGAATTCGGATATTAGGCTGTTGGTCGTGGACCCCGATTTTCTGCCGCCGGGGGAAATGCCAAATGGGCCTGCTTAAACCTACTTAAAATTGCTTTGACAATTCTCAAGAAACAGGTGAACAATGTCAACGACAATGAACGACTGTCAACAAGTTATTTGTTTGGCGCTGCCGCCGACATCAATCGCTGATGTTGGCTTCGCTTAGGCGGTTTGAAATTGCAATCGAGATTCACAACTACGCTTCGCATAAGAATCAGATAAACAGTCCTAAATGCAATTTAGTATGCAGTACTAATATGACACTGGGGTGAAATGGCATGCCTCCAATCTACACGACGCGAAACCAACATGCCAAAGGCTCTACCGGTGCGCAAAAATACGAATTCATCATCTGCATATGAAACGACGAATCGATGCTAAGTCGTGCATCATAAATTTATGCTTCGGTCGAGATCAGTTGAAAATCGAGGTGAAATGATTATTAATTCTGCCTATTGTCATTTTCTGTTTAATCAGCTTACATACTGCGTGTGTCAACTCATATACGTTTTTGGCTGCTCAAATCCAGGTTATTATTTTCGATTCGTAGGCCTATTAGTTCAGTACATCGTCATCATAGTTCCATAACGGTATACGTACATGTATTTTATTCAGTTAACGATTAAACAGGACGTGACATTTAAAAATAATACACATTGATGATAGTTGACTCATTTAATAAGCTCTATAAACTGGATATTGCCGTATAAGACAGTGCTGCGTTCTTGGACTTGGAGCAGCGGGCGGCGATCGCTGTTGGTTAGTAGCACCCTGGTGGCAGACATGGGAACACCTAACGTGCCTTATTTTGGCCCTCCACTCCAGCATGCCTGTCCCTGCAATGAGGGGACACCTGCCATGTAGGGACACTTGCTTTGATACAGAAGTGTCCGTTGAAGGCAGGTACTACTGTATGCATATCATGCTTGAAATGTGAGTTTTTCACTGGCGTTTTATGTATTGTTGACAAAACATAACGGCCATTTCTAACATTGACATATCCCCTTAATTTTGCTGCCAAAAAGCCCTTAAGCCTGCATTTTTAATGTGTTGTCTTCTATCAAGATCGGATTATGCCAGCCCAGTATCGGGGCACATGGTCAGTTGCTTACACATGCACAAGATCATTTGATTGGCCCGTTATCCGGAAGGGTCATGGGTGAGGTCATCAGGTCACAACTACTGGAGGGTTCAGTTACGGCATCAATAGCAGAATAAACTAACTTAACCGCAGTTTAAGAACAAGTGAATTTAGGTAGGCATTGTACTGCTATGTACTGGAATCACAGTAACCAGACAATATTATATTCTGCGTTCACGGAGACATGAATTTACACTGGTTCAAACAGCGTGCACGATTGAAGCACACGCGGTCATTACTATGGAAATGTCATCAGCGTTTCCAAGAAGTCAGGGGGATTTCCCAAAGGACTGGTTTTTAAAAGGTGGATTGTGAAATACATTGTTAGTGCCGGGTGATTATTTGTGATGTCGATGTTCAGTTCAATATTTCCTAGCATGTTGAGGAAAAAAAAAATCAACTGACACATTAGCCACCCCAGCAACCTTAATTGCAATGTTATAATTCTATTGTATCAGATGTTAATCAAATTGGCAAGATGAAACAGTTAACAACAGCATGTAAGTTAGTGACATTCATACTAAGGTCATTTTAGATATCTTTCATGAAACGAAACTTAACTTACTTTAGAACAACCAAAAGGAAAGTCACTGACCCCTGGATTTGAACCTTACATTAACAACTTGTACGTCTTTGCTATCTAATTTAAGAAATACTAGTAATACGAATATTTTCAACCTACAAATAAACCTACAGTGAAAGAAATATGACTAGAGCTACAGACTTACATAATTGTCAGTGCTGGGTAGCTTCCGGCAGCCAGGACCTGATGTGGAAACACTGACATATGGTTGTTACTCAGCCAGCTGAAACGCATAGCATATCATTATTAGAAACGTCCACAAAGGAGCCTGTACATATGAATACAAACCTGACTTATCCTTTTAACCATACTTGCCTTCGTTGGTTCTGTATTCATCCATCAGCTGACAACTTTAACATTGTATACTGATTTCGAGATTGCCAAACCCTTTTGTTCTGATGCACCTCTGAGCTCGGGTTTCCAGGGATTTAGGCATGACAGAAGTTTTCCACACAGGTATGACAAGACATGAAAAGCACTTTATAAAAATTCAGTGTCGTTCAACACACAAGTATTCTCATCCATGTATGTGCATATATGATAACAGTAAATACAGACTTAAAAAAAACGAAGCAACATATATCGAAAGGATCACTCTGCCTCAGGAATTTTTACATAGACACCTTCCAGGTACTTGCAATACCTGGAAGGCTGGACACTTACAGGGTTTCCAGCTTTGAGCCAATGTCACGGAAGGCGTCGTACTGTATGACCTCCAGGCCGGGGTCCTGTGAGTGAAGTATCAGCGTGACCAACTCAGGCAGGTTGGTGAAAGATGCTGTGCCCAGAGTCTTCAGTTGGTTTTTGTTCAGTTCACTGCACATATTACAAGAAATATTTAATTGTTACAACATAGTTGTCAACTAGTAAGAGTACAATTTTCATATTTAAATTTTTATATAACTTATAAATACACAAAGTTTTAAGCAAAATATTATATATTTCATGTTTGCACAGTGCCTACACTTAAGTCTTAAAACATGTGAATGCAACTTTGCATTAATTCTAAAATGAGTACATTCCTATTATGTCACCACATAAACATAGATAATAACAGCAGTTACCTGAAATTAAATGTTACGAGACTAGAAAAATTATGAATTTGGTAGTGTCCTGATATTGAGATATAAATGACAGCTGTCAATCAACCTACAGGTGAAACAGCTTTGCAACGCCGTCAAAGGTGTAGGCAGGAATATTCACCAACTTGTTCCGGTGCAGCTCTCTGGTGTAAAACAAAAGCAGTGCAGATTTCACACACAAGTAAATACCTATTTTCTTCTATATCTTAAAGTAGCCAGATACAGGAACCTAGTCAATTTATCTGAATGTGAGAAATATTGTTTGTGACAGTTACAAATTATCAAAGCTGCACAGAGCCCACAGTGTTTTGTGGCATATTCTTCAGGCATACTGCACTTTTTTCAATGTGTCTCATGATATTTTTAACATATGATTTAACAAGATTGCCATCCAAGAAAAAGATGGCAAGTGGACAAGGAAGCCATTGGCTTATCAAGAGTCCAATATTTTTCATCTACGTGTAACCCACCCTTCCTAGATATTTTCAGTTTTGTTTTTAGACATACATGCTGCTAACATTCACACAATCTGTAAATAATTTGTTCCATTCTTGTATTGTCCTCTTTGAGAATGAATACTTTCTGACATCTAATCTACAATGCTCCTTCACTAATGTGACTTTGTGTCTGGTTCTTCAATCTGAACAAATATTTCTATCAATATTTTCATGCCCATTCAATATGTTTAAAAAACCTCTTAACCTCGTCTCCAACATTGTTGAACCATTCTTTCAGGCATTTTTCACAACTAAGGTCTACAGGTACTGGAATGAGTTTAGCATGCTGCTCTATATATACCAGTACACGGTAATACGTGTTTCTTCATTTCACATGGCATTTGGTCATGCAGTTAACAATCTGGCCTTTTCTAAAACTCATCAGTCTCACACTGATTAATTGTGAATAAAGCTACATCAAACTGCAAGGGGATATTATTTTATCTGTTTGCTGCAACCAGTCATAAAACTAGTGCAACAGATCAATACTTACAATATCTTCAGTTCAGGCACTTTGCTTAAGGCGTGCTGCTCTATGAAGAAAATGTTGTTGTTGCTGATATTTCTGAAAGAAAACATCATCTTTAATCTGCTGACACCTATTGCGCAAGAATATTTATGGTTTTAGAAATCAGGTTGAGAACACTGAAAATGATTTCATAAAATGTATGACGAATCTTATAAACATTGTTAATGGACTCATGTGATCCCTTTTTGTGTACAGTGGTGATTTTACATCCCATTTATGTACATAGTTAATATTTCTTGTATTTTTTTTAACTTATTTATATTTATAATGTGTTAATATTTTAAAATTATTTATTTTTAAACTTATTTATTGTTTTAATGCATATTTTATATGTATATGGGGTTTTACCTGAAATAAAAGTATTCATATAACTGACTTACAGGTGCTGAAGTTGGCTAGTAGACAGAGCCTCCATGTTAGCCCGTGAAATAGCCTTCATTCTGTTGCCATCCAGTCCCCTGAAGCAGTCACACACTAACATTGCCTAAACTACAACTGACAAACAGCTGATAATTTCTCATCTATCAGTTATAATATGGTACATTCTTATACAGCGAGGCATCCAGTCCTTGGGACTGTTCAAAGCATTTTACACTTCACCCCCTGGCAGACTTGTTCATTCCAACGCCATTTCGATTTCTCTTGGAAGCATTCAGCCACACTGCAATTACTCCACGAAGACTATTCATTCAGATATCAATTTGTCTGTAGCCAGGTACTCGTTTATACAGCTGAGTGAACTGTGGCAAAGTGGGATGAATGAAATTACCAAAGCTTCGAAACAGTAGCAAGAGGATTCGAACCCGAGTTCTCTCGATTGATAAGATGAAAATTTGTATAGTGCCATAAATCTAGATTTAACAAGATTTGCCATCCAAGCCAAAGGCCCAGATGGCAAGTAGACAAGGAAGCCATTGGCTTATCGAGAGTCCAACAATGTTCATCTACTTATAACCCGCCCTCCTGAGATATGTGTCAACCTTGTTTTTAAACATATTCACGCTGCTAGCAGTTACACAATCTGTAGACAATTTGTTCCATTCATTTATTGTCCTCTGTGAGAACGAGTGCTTCCTGATGTCCAATCTACATTGATCCTTTACTAATTTTACCTCATGTCCTCTAGTTCTGCTATCCTTCTTGAGTGAGAAAAACACATTTCTATCAATATTTTCATACCCATTCAATATCTTAAAAACTTCAATCTGATCTCCTCTTAACCTCCTTGTCTCTAGAGTTGTTAAACCACATTCTTTCAGGCGTTCTTCATAACTAAGGTCTCTCAGTTCTCGAATCATTTTAGTTGCTCTCCTTTGTATGCATTCAAGCTAAATCCATTCGGAGGCGTTTAAAATACATTTATTTTCACAACATTAATAAGTTATGTAAATGATGATGATAAATCAATTCAGACAGAATAGAATATATTAAATTAAAAGAATAAGTTATATACAGAAGATAATTATTAAAGATATATGATAATAGATAAGTAAAAACATGGTGTAAATTTGACACATGTAAAGATAATAAAAAATTAATATTAAATATAATTAAGTATTGAATAAAACTAAATGTAACTAAAACAAATAAGTGGTGCTTATCATGCATACGCAACCCAGAAGAGATGCGTTTTTAATTCTTTTAAAAGTCACAAGGCAAGAGATTGTCTTTAAGTGCATTCCACATTCATGAGCAGAAACCGAGAAAGTTCTGTCGCCGTATCAGCTACGAGATGGCGGCACATACAAGTCATTGTTTGTAGCCGAACGCAACAACAATTGAGAGCCCAACGTTCTAACCGCTATGCTACCGCATCCCACAAATATGAATTGATGTGACAGTGGGTGCATAAAGGATTTTATGCTGGATAACAGGGCAAAAAATGTGACATACAGTTATTACATAACCGGTGGCAGGATACTGTAACTGTGCAGCAGGGATTATATGCGAACAATGGTGGCGAGAGTGTCAGCCTAATTACACCCATGCGAGGAGTGATACAGAGCACTATGTAAAGCCACCTCACTTCTTAAATTCATTTGGTACATCGTGAACACTTTTGCTCGGCAAAATCTCAGCTACGATTGTTATTGTTAACTCCAACAATTACTTTGTTAATTGTTGGAGTTAATTCTAGAAAAGTTTTGTTGGTCGGTTAATAGTTAAGTGTGCTAATCAGGAGTTTTGAGTATGTTTTTTATCCCACCCTCCTCCCTTGAACATAAATTGGAGCAGTCGGTCAACTGGGGTTAAAGTAGTGTATTTGGTAACCCTGTGGTAGTTGTGCCATAGGTTTTGTACTACAACTGTACAAGGTTTTACCTAAGTGCTTTTTCCTCTTATGATATGTGCCGTATTGTACACAGGGTTTTTAATGCCACATATACAGTGTGACTGGTAAATGCTAGTCAGTAGTGATAAAGTTAGTACTTGCATCGTTGCATCAATGTTTAGTAGTCAAGAATAATACGTCTGTGAATTGTAGATATTACTCGTACACAACATTTGGGGGCCGGCATGCTTGCTGTGATGACGTATGTCGTTTTGATGGTGGATGCTTGCATAATTGCTAGCTCGTGATTACTGAAATATATGTCATTGATTTGGCATGTCTCACTCTACACTGGACTTGCGGTGTTATTTTGCATAAACCATATTGTTCCCTACAGACACGCAGTGCGCAAGTACAAAGGCTTGGGTGCATGTCACTGTCACTTAAACGTGGCCCGAATCATGGTCTGTCGCTAATGGTGAAATCAGCCTCTATATCAAACTGCCAGGTAATCCGCAGTGTGGCACCACTGTGAACTATACAAAGAATTGTTTTGATGATGCTAAATAAAGTTAATGTTAGCCTACAGTGAGGTGCTGCGTCGTTTGTTTTGTGCTGCAACGCCGAGGACTATGACTGCTCTCCAAGTAGTCTAGGTCATTAGTGTGGACTGGTGTGGTTCAGTGATAGGCTCGACATCACGTCTGAATGGATTTTAAATGTTCAGTTTATTGGGACTGAATTGACAGATGTTGACTTTTAACCTGTTCATGGCAGGCAAATAAACTTTTAACTTGTTCATGGCAGGCAAATAAACTTTTAACCTGTTCATGGCAGGCAAATAAACTTTTAACCTGTTCATGGCAGGCAAATAAACTTTTAACCTGTTCATGGCAGGCAAATAAACTTTTAACCTGTTCATGGAAGGCAAATAAACTTTTAACCTGTTCATGGAAGGCAAATAAACTTTTAACTTGTTCATGGCAGGCAAATAAACTTTTAACCTGTTCATGGCAGGCAAATAAACTTTTAACCTGTTCATGGCAGGCAAATAAACTTTTAACCTGTTCATGGCAGGCAAATAAACTTTTAACCTGTTCATGGCAGGCAAATAAACTTTTAACCTGTTCATGGAAGGCAAATAAACTTTTAACCTGTTCATGGCAGGCAAATAAACTTTTAACCTGTTCATGGCAGGCAAATAAACTTTTAACCTGTTCATGGAAGGCAAATAAACTTTTAACCTGTTCATGGCAGGCAAATAAACTTTTAACCTGTTCATGGCAGGCAAATAAACTTTTAACCTGTTCATGGAAGGCAAATAAACTTTTAACCTGTTCATGGCAGGCAAATAAACTTTTAACCTGTTCATGGCAGGCAAATAAACTTTTAACCTGTTCATGGCAGGCAAATAAACTTTTAACCTGTTCATGGCAGGCAAATAAACTTTTAACCTGTTCATGGCAGGCAAATAAACTTTTAACCTGTTCATGGCAGGCAAATAAACTTCTTTCAGTTGGAATTAAGTTTCTTGTGATTCACCAACTGTATTTTTTTTCAAAAAGGAAACCACGATTGACATAGTTGAATACTTCATTGATTGGTTCTGATGTGAATTTTTATGTAAAGGTAATTGGATACCACAACTCCTGAAAATCTTATTTTTTCACACATTGTATCACTTCTGAAAAAGGGAGTGTGTTTTATTAGGCAGTGTGCTTCTATAGGGAACAATACGGTATATGTTACTAGCCGGGTTGCCCAATGTTGCACTGGAGAAAAGGCAGTGTGCTTCTATAGGGAACAATACGGTATATGTTACTAGCCGGGTTGCCCAATGTTGCACTGGAGAAAAGGCAGCCACTGAAAGAGCATGACTCCTTGCACTGCCTTATGACTCCTTGCACTGCCTTATGACTCCTTGCACTGCCTTATGACTCCTTGCACCGCCTTATGATTCCTTGCACTGCCTTATGACTCCTTGCACTACCGTCAAGTTTTGGTAGGGCAATGCAAATGGTAATGATGGATACAGTTCATGCCCCAAAAATCATGTCCAACTGCCAGTTTCACGAAGCTTTCGTACTGTACAAAGGAACTCATGTCGACATTCAACATAAATCACTTAACTCAGAGAAATTTACGTCAAACGTCCACATGAGTTTTTTCGTAAGATCCCCACCCCGGGGGATTTTTAAAACGTCTTAAATCCCCATGGGCCCCTGAGCACACCTAAAAAAACAGACAGACCGACCAACCGACCGAGCAACCGACAGACAGACAGACAACCACATATGTGCATAAACTGTTTTATAGTATATATATATATATATATATTGTTAAAAAATCATTAAAAAAACAACATATATGGGCTTAAAATGTGAGGTAGTATTTAATCTAACAATATTACATTGTTTGGTTTATTGTATTTCACTATTCTGTAGTATGTCTGTAGAACCATGGTGTACTTACAGATAGAGCAGGTTGGGCATGTTCTTGACTGCTTCTGTCGGGAAGAAAACTATCTGGTTGTTGCTCAGGCTCCTGCAAAGTAAATGATGCGATAAAAGCAGAGGTAGCATCATAGAACTGCCCAGTTTTAAAATCACAACAGTTTTACTGATATTCCATTAATCTTGTGGTGCATCTCAAACATGTGCCATGCAACATGACCATTTTCTGCAATTAGTCCGATATTCAGGTTCCGCAATGAGGGAATCGATCGATTAATTGTCATATTATCGCTAACCCTCCTCCCCTCCCCGACATACAATATTGTCTGTGAGTCTTGTTTCGTATCACAAGTTCGATTCTAACAACCTTTATTAAAAAATGGATAATTTGAGTTTGTTAGTTTTCCCCGATTTCTATTAAAGTAAACAGCAATGCTTCAGATATCGCCACAATATCATAAATTACATAGATAACGTGACCAAGCCAAGCATGTGCAAATGCAATAACATACAGGAATCTAACGTTGCTGTTGCAGAACATTCCAGGCGGGACCCAGTGAATGGCATTGTTCATCAGCGCACTGCAAGAAGAACAAGGATAATCACAAGAACCCTCCCTATCTGTAAGAATCATCTACAGGGTACAACTGATCACTCTCTCTAAACGTTCTCTCCCACTTTTGCAGATTGCGTCACTCTTTGCACGGTTCCACTCCACCTGATCTTTCACTTTCATGTTCAGTTTGTTCCACCCTGGCTTCATCCACTGCGCTAGGTCGTCCCTCCATCTTCTTTGTGGACTTCCTCTTCTTCGTTTACCTTCCATCACACCTTTGAAGATGGTTTTGACTGGCTACTTCTTTTTGTGCGTCCACTTCAGTTTACTTCATCCATAATTGATGTTAGGCCAGTGATTTGGCACAGTTCTTTGTTGGGGACTTTATCGCACTATATCGTACTATGGTCAACTGATCTGATATTTATGTCAGTGCAATCTTTCTTTAAATTTTATTTAAAACGTAATACTTTTATGCAATCAACAACACAAGCCAGATGTATATATGAAATGGCCAAATGAATGACGTTTAGTAAGGGCATGCCTAATGGCATACTATTACAATTAAGACAAAGAAATGTGAACTCTGTAACATATGCCAAGCCTATGGCTGAGCTTCTGAGCCTCATACAAAGCCACTTGGACATAATGCTCCCAAAGCCTACATTTCTACATAGTAACGCTGTGCATGTAATAATATTCCTACAACACAAGACAATTCATGGCATCACCACCTGCACATCACATTAAAACATTAACCCATCACCATCGATACTCGACTCACTGCCTTGTTGCAGCACCGGAATACACTACTTGCTAAAATTCCTACTCTATATACTTTAGTAACCAAAAGGGTGGGGCCATAACGCCTAAAAGGTGGAGCCACAAAGCAGTAATTGTCAATAAACAATCCTAAAATCGAGGATGGAAGGAAGGTCAGCTTCCACCCCACACTAAAACCCCATGTGAACAGGCAAAGAAAGCCAAATTAAAAACCCAATGTCTACTGGGAAAGCGTCATAGGGAAAGCCAAGAAATACAAGAAAGTTCCACAGGAGAAAATACACCGGCGAAAGCCAACACAGTACATAAAACACAAAAATCTGCCACAGCAGAAAAACTGGCTACCGTAAATTCTCTAATTGTAGTCGCGGCTTTAATTATAATAGTGTAGCCGAATTGATGTTGATGACGGTAAAGTTGGGGTGCGGCTTTAAATACAGTAATTTGCCGAAAAAATTGCGAAATTTGGCTCATTGGGTTGTCGGCTATTAGTGTGATAAATAACGGTCTATAATTAGTGAAAAAACGAAGTCGGATGCATCAATAAAACATTTTATTACAATTGCCACTGGTGCATGACAAATAATTACCTAAAACATAAAAACCCGTGTCCACAGTGTTCAAAAACAAAGATCATGTCAAATCATGTTATAGTTTTAAATTCTTCAAAATCTCTTTCATCGTCGCTGCCGGTAATGGCATGGCGGCGTCATCCCACGTATATGTGTCTGATTACAAGTTGTCGGCATCGCTGACCATGGCCGCGCGCACCAGCAAACATCTTCTAACATGATAACCCGCGCCAGTAAACTGTCTGCAAACTAGACCGATCTGTCAATCAGTAGTTCTGAGAATAACGTTTTAATAACCCACTGAAAAGTTGTGTGAAATCAGCAATGCACAACCCCAGAAACAACACGAGAGTAAATAAACAATGTCCAGGCTTGTTGAATTGAATATGCTAACATTTGATCAAATGCTTGTGAGTACCAGGGCAGTAGGCCAACGATGACACAACAACAGGAACTTTATAAGAAATAGGTAAAACCACAATATCTGTTCTCACCAGCTGCAGCCGGCTGATCAAGATGTCCAGTTATTACATAGTTACCGGCTGTCACTCAAACACCTTTGAAGTTGAAACAGTTGGCACAACAATATACAGACCCCGGGTAGTCTTTTTAATCTGCTGCAATACATGCAATATACATGTTTCTACATAAAACGTCATACAAACAAAACTCCCCAACATATTTGAATAATTTTAGCTTTATTGTATAGCCTACATGTATGGCTACATTTCTCCCACTGGGTGTATGGACATTCAGCCACCCAGTTATTTTCTGGTAGCACAGTGATATTTATTATCTTTACGTTCCGTTTTGACGAAAATCACATAGTAATATTCCCATGATTATATAATGTGATGCATTTATTATCATTGCATTACATTAGACTCTTTTAACAATAAAAGTATACCTCATTCATTCATTTATGATCATTATTAGCAAAGTTATTACTTTTTTGCAGAACCCATTTAAATTGTTCCTAATTGTGTGCGCTACGGAAATTCGTCACACGAAGCGTTAAAACGGTCTTGGCTCAAAGTCCGGGTGCAGCTTTAAATAAGGCTTTTGCTTGCGACAAACGGTGCGGAGGAAAGTCGGGGTTTATGTAAAAAGTCGGGGTGCAGGTTTAATTAGGGATACGGCTACAAATAGAGAATTTACGGTAAAGCCAACATAGCGTGTAAAAACATGAGAATCTGCTACAGCAGAAAAACTGGCAAAAACCAACACAGCGTGTAAAAACACAAGAATCTGCTACAGCAGAAAACTGGCTAAATCCAACACAGCATGGTCACAAACAGCCATCATCAGCTGGAAAAAAAATAGACTAATATGCTGCAGGCAAATAGCCGAGGTAAATGTAACTAACATACAAATCACTGCCAAAACACATTGATTGCCTCGTTGTGAGAACACTAGCCAGACATCTAGCCAGTGAACTGATTAATGGCCTTTACAATTGCCCCCCTGGGACCGAACCACTGATGCCCAGATCAATGCCACAGTAGCAACCCGGAGGTCCAAGTAGAGCAAAGAAGCAAGGGGGGATGCAGACCCCGCAAACACACCCAGCCAATAAACATGACTGTATCCCAAAACTAAAACTTTAACAGACGGCATGGAGTCAGTTAGAGGAAATTATCCAAATTACAAACGAGGTAATACAAAATGGCGCACAGGACAATAAGAAAAAAATTGCGATACTCAACTGGTATTGAGGTGGCAATCACCTCGTCATGTACAGTGTCAAACTCTTGAAGTAATTGGATGCCAAATAACCACGCTGAACAAAGTAACGTAACAAGCAAAAACTAGTCCAAATTTTTTTTACTAGTAAAGCAGGTCCACTCCACATGCAACGATCATACGAAGTGAAGCTGTGTAATTTCAAACTGCATCACCCGCACCGACCACTGCGCTCTGATTGGTTTAGCAGTCATGAATTCAGGTTTCTTTGTCTACGACTAAATTAGCATGATTACCATGATTGCATACTCTCATAATTTAGGAATGTTAAGTGATAACACGTATGTACACTAGAACAACAATCCAGATCACCTTGCATACTTGGTGTCATAAAAAAAATACCTAAATTTATTCCTGGAATATGCAAGTCCCATTCATACTACACATTATATTAACTATCAACATTTTGGCAGGCAAGGATGTTAAGACAGTTCAAAATGGTTGATATAAAATATTTTTAATTCTCCCGTTTTTGTTTTTTTTACTTACACATGCGTGAGAGTTGGTGGCAGCACCTGTTCCATGTACGTCAACGTGTTGAGATCAATCTTGTTCTGCGCTAGATTCCTGGAAGAGTCACCATATATATATATATAATAAGAGTAGTTATGCATTGTAAAGCTCAGAGAATTAATCAATTTAGTCAAGCAAAGAATTTTACTTTCTCAGTTAGAATTAAAAATTGGGACTTAAAATGGTCAGGTAATGAATTTTTTTTGCTTTACTACCAAATCAACTTCACCAATCCTGTCAGGACAGAAACTTGCAATAAAACAATTACTAAATATATATCATCAGTGATATCATCACTCGATTTCAAATGACATTCATCATGTACAATAATTATGCAATATCATGCACATATACTTATGCTATATAGCAAACATTTTCATTATTTTTGTGTCCCACTCACAGAATCTGCATTGCCGTTTGTGAAATATCAGGAACCCTGTCGATTCCCGTGAACTGAATCACTCTGAAATAAAACAAACAAGTCCAATACATTCAGACATACTGGAAAATGTAATATTTTTCTTCTATATTTTTTTTAAACTTGCCTAAAATCTGAATCATTTTTCTTAGCATTATAATTATAAAGTGTAATTGTTGCATAAGTTATCAAACATAATTATTTAAGTTATTCTTACATTATTGTATTAGTCAAAAGTATTCATGCAATGAAACAAATTAAAGATAATAATTTGCAATGTAATTTTATTATCTCCTAATGGTATGGACATTTACTGGACATTTAACTACATGGACACTAAGTACATTAAGGCTAGGGGCTGGTCGAAAACAGGCATATACCATATCTCCCTTAATATTCAACAAATCATGTCCAAATTTACAACACTTTTTTATTGTGTGAAAATAAGAAAAAATATGAAAATACAGCTCATTTGCATAATGGTTGCCATGGTAACCGAAAATCCTGTAAAAATTGGCATACGTTTCCAATAATCAATATTCTGAGAAATATATCAATCCCACATTGATTATTTTGCAATATATGGCAACTAGGATGGTTACTATATACAATAAGGGTGTTTTAGGTGATTGATTATGTATTTTCAACATTCTATGACCAAACGTAACATAATCTTATATTGTAGCAAGAATTTTTTTTTCGTTGCCATTGGATTCCAGCACCCCATATAATCTGACAATATTCAAAACCACCTTATTGTACGTCCTAAAATACAGGGAACAACTGTTGAAAATTTCATGACTGTATGTTTTATAGTTTTTCTGCTTCGGTTTTTTCCGTACGGAACATATGCCAAAAATACAATGTTGAGAAAAACGCAAAAAACTAAAACATGTTTTGTAAAATTGATGTGTTGACATGATATATATCACTGACCATCCTAAGACACATCTTATTGTGTGCCCTGCAATACTGGGAATAACTGTTGAAAATGTCATGCATGTGCATGTAATAGTTTTCTTGTAATAATGTTTATACAATCAACATGTGCTACAAATATGTCGAAAAAGTTCGAAAAAAACGAAACAGATGACTACTAACATTGCAGTGTCTGCATTTGTACAGATAACTAACCACTCTAATAACATGTTATTGTATGCATGGCTACATTAACAACAACTGCTGCAAATCCCATGCATCTACATATCACAATGTTCCTGTAATAGAGTTCACAGAATCAACATTTAATAAAAAACGCATGTTGATAAATTTGCGGAAGAACAGGAATGACCAGTTTCGTTGAAGTGTCTGCATGGTAGCGATATTTAACCACTCCATAAATATCTTAATGTATGCATTGCAATATTGCGAATAACTGCAGCAAATGTCATGCATCTACATATGTCATAATTGTCATGTAATAATATTGACTGAATCAACTTGTACGAAAAATTAATGTCGGGAAAACAAAAACGGCCAGTATTACTGAGGTGTCTATATCAAATGGCTATGCATATACATATTTTGCTTATAATAATATCAAACACAAACATAATGTAATGTTCTGCAATGAAACTGCACAAACTAATTTTCTGTAATGATGAACACAGCATAGGAGAAATGTCAGAGTTCACACTGTCTACCAGCTGCCAGCACTGTACAGATGGCCCTCGCTCTCAGCATTGGCCGTCTGTGCATGCAGCTCTGTCAGGGCCTTCCTCTTGCGGTTGGTCTTTGTTTCTGCTTTTGCTGATTCTATGGCTTGCCTGATGCGCCTCCTATCCATGCTGGCTGCAACAACAGCCAGCTGGCTGTTCGGCGATTCAGGCAGGTCCAGCACAGCAGTGGCAGCGTCCACCAGAACCTGTCCCCCACGGTTGAATTGGACAATGCCGAGTGCACATGCAATTTCTACAGTGCCTCTTGATGCAAACACTGCCTTCGGTGCCCTCCTCCAGATGAGGGAATGCAGCGACTCGTTTGCATTTGATGTGCCGAGCGACATGCACCGTTTCAACAGGTCTGGCTTGGTGAGGCGCTCAAACAAGGGCAGTAGTCGTTCGGCAGCTGGTAGTGGTAGCGGTGGGTCATGTCGTCCCTCTCGATGACTCTCCTCTGGATCGAGGCCAGCAGCCATGGCTTGCTGCCACCAACACCAGTCGACGTCACACTTGTCGTGTTGTGGCTGGTCCTGTGTTGACACATTGTGTTCATAGATGGCCCAGATGGCATCACGTGTCTTGGCTACGTTCGGGGCATGCTTGACAATGGCATTGCGGTAGTACTGCGACCACTGCTTCATGCGTACTTGGGTAAGTTTACCCTTTCCGCCGAGGCCGCAGCCTACCGCAGTCTTGGAATCCTTTACTGCCATATCCAGTCCCCGGAACATCCTCTTACTGATGTGGTTGATACACTCATGTTTGGTGATCTCCACATCAGGTCCGTAGGGCTGCAGGGTCTTGAGGGCCGACAGGACAGCAGCATCACCATCACCAAGCAGGGAAGTGTACTCTGCATCCAACAGCTCGACGGACCTCGCCCACATCACCTTTGCTGCCTCCGTCTCCATCGACCCACTCGATCCCTTGTGGTTGATGGTGCAGGAGTCCTCGTGGAGATGCTGCCACATCTCTAGCTCCTCCCCACTCAGCTGCTTGCCAACCAACTCACACTCGATGCAGTATCTTGACAGCACAGCATAGTCAAGTACAAGGCCTGTCAGGGTGTCTATCACGAAGCCAACGCCGATCGGGGACTGGAAGCCACGTTTCTTCCAGGTGCCATCGTAGCTGACAGCCAGCTGCCGTGGTCCCTCACATGGTCCGTACACTTCCTCGTACACCTTGTGGACGGTGCGGTGCGAAGTGGATAGTGTCTCAGCTGCAACGCCATACAACTTGCGCTGGATGGTTGCCGAGATCGTAGCGAAGGTCTTGTGGTGGAGGCTGCCCCGAATGTTCATCAGCGATGTCATCCGCACCAAACCCGTCTGGCATAGGCCGCCCTCCTTAGCTGCAAGCACAGCACGGTGGTTGATGGCATAAGGTTGACGAGTGCAGTTGACATTCGTTGCCATCCTTGGTGACGTGAAGCACCGCGACAGCTCACTGCCACAGCTGCTGCACGACAGGGCAACATTGACAGCATACCCTCTGGTCTTACCAACTGCTCCAACACGCAGGGTCTTCTTGCTGCAGCAAGGACACGCCACAGGCTGCAGCAGCTCGCACAGCATGGCCAGATCAAACAAAATGAATTGGCTGTCTTCTGTTGATGGCCTTGCTAATGCCCCTATCTCCCCTGACATCAGTGAGAGTTTCCGCTCACTGGCAGACTTCTTGCGCAGCTCCTGGAAAGCCACTGCCGACTGTTCAACTGAAAACATGAAAAATCCCTCATGTAGCAAATTATGTACATATGTCTCAAATTGGCCAAGTGGTTGACACAAACAGTTGTTAATATTTTAAAACATCTGCCAATTTATAAAAGCTTAGCCTTAGGTTTTGCACAAATGCGTCACCAATAGCAAGAAATAATGACATGGACACACGTACTGTACAATGATATATTATATTTAAAATAAATATTGAATAATTAAAACTAACATGTTTGTCAAAATGTCAATCAGAAGATATCTGTTTCATAATAATGTCTGTGATAGTCAGTGCCAAGCCCAGTGACAGGACAGTGGGCGTGGCTAAGCACCCGTGACACATTATGACTACGATGCTATTCCTACCAAAGTGTCACTAATACTGGATTAGTAAGAAAAATAACTGATGTAGTCAATTTACATAACATTACTAGTTATTTTTTAATCAAATCGATGTTCCATACGACTCTAGGAATTATAATTTTAAACAAAATATTATACGAAGGCCAGTTGCGATAACTCGGTAACCAAGGGCAACAGAAAAAACTCGAATGAACCGATCGTAACTTCGGATATTTTCATCCATTTACCGTATTGCTATAATTTTTTTCCATCATAACAAAAGTAACTAATATATACACACCTTTTTTCGGTGGTCTCCCGCCCGTAATCTTGTTGCGACGCCGCTTCCGACGTCCAAAACCATGTGCGACAGAAAACTTATTCTTAGCAGGCTTCATTGTTGAATCGTTGGGGGCGCGGTCGCAGGAACGGCGTTGATTGGTTGACATGAATACACGCAACAGCTCATTGGCTGACAGTAGTTTCCGTGTCGAATACATTATGTAAATGAGTTATCAGTGTGGTTTCACCGGATGTTTTGGCGCGGAAATGGGGTTTGTCATTACATTATACATGTTCTAGGCCTATTCAGACAGGAAGACGACATTTTAAGCTTTCTGTTGATTGTTAGATTGTGGTGTTGCGCTAATGCTTTTGCGTTAAAATCGAAGCAAATAAATGGCGTGTTTTGCGCGTATCAGTTGGATTACGTGATGGTTTTTAAACTTCTGGACCAAGGGGCATACAACAAAGTACTAGTTTTCGTGTATTTCTAATCGGTATGTTATAATGAAATTTTCAGTTTGTCTCCGCAAGGTATCAACGTGTCCGACAATAACGATATCCAAAACGTGTCAATAAAATTATTTTCGACGCGCGCTTAGCCTTAAACGAAACACTGTTCATTAAGCAATAGTAACAACCCATTCCCTAAACATTTTTATTTACTTGGCCGAGAAAAGTGATCTGCAATTAATTAACTAAATCACATTTAGGGTAGATGAATTTCTACATCTCCAACATTTTCAGTGAAGGCAGATTTTCCTGCTAAAAACTATGACACAAATGAAGACTCACAGGTGAGTGAGACTTGTCAGTTTGTCGAAGGTACCATTGCCAATCCGTGAGAATGACGGGCAATCTAGAATTGTACTGCAACATAACCACATTCATCACCAGTGACTTGCACCGTTTGTTGTGTGGCATCAATGAACCAAAGAAGCGGACATATTTTACCCGCACTTGTTAAAAGTATTGTGAATAAAGATGCCTCAGCAATTCCTTTAGCCCATTGCAAATCAGATTCATTAATGTTCAAATATGTAGTGTACTACTCGTGTCTGAAAAGTTTAAGCAAGATGCACAGTCAGTCTAATTAAAGAGTGCACACTTTTGTCAAAATCATAGAAAGAATTTACTTTGATCATTATATATAGATCAGGTAATTTGCAAAAGTGCGAAAGCTTTATGTCACAGTATAGAGGGATGGGCCACTTTGTCCTTTTCTTCACCAAATTTTGGTTAGGCCAAACCCAAAAAAAATTTAATAGTTTGTCCGATGTTTTCATCAAAACAAAATAACAGCTTTGCACAAATGAACTAGCATGTCGCAGCCATTACTAGAGATGTCTGATTTTTTGGCAAAAACAAGTCTGAAACGAAAGTGAAAAATCAAATTGTAGTTAACTTTAAGGTTGAAGTTGGTTATATGGTTGCACAATCAATGCAGCTTGTCCAATTGGTTTGAAATTTGAATGGGTTTGTGGTATTTTATGGATAGATCAGCAGCATTGCTGATATTCAGTAGAATGAAGTGATCAAGAGTACAATGAATACAGGCAAAAGAAAAACAATTATAGTGAATACTTTTGATTATAAAACATTTGCATTGTTTCAGGTGTGAAATTATAAAAGTTGTTTATTATACAAAGGTCTACCTACATGCTGGTTATTGAAGTACTTATAAAAGTCTCATTTGTGATCTCTGTGAATACCACATGCTTCAACTGGCTGAAAACAAACAAAAAACAGACTGCCAGTAATGAACACCCCATTATAACAAAGTAAATAAAAACACATTAAAAATACAATTTCTTTTTAAAGTTACAAAAAACTGGTCGCTGTCTTCATCATAATATTGAACCTGATTAATTTGTTTCTACAGATATGCCTCTATGTGGTGTTTATAAACTTGTAAAGCCAAATTCAGGGTTGAGAATGGCATGTGTAAAATTACTTATTGGCACAAATATTGATATATGCAAATAGTTATGCTTTATCTGTTAGTGGTGCAAATAGCTACATGCTGCCCACAACAGGTTTGTGCTATATACAAGGCAAACAATACTGACTCCAACCAACTGGGTACTTAAACAAGCTGCACAATAAGAAAAAGAAAAAATATCCACAAATTATTAAATATATTAATACAACATGTCACAAAGGACTTTGTGCCAATTTCACAACTTTATTCACAATCTAGCTCCCTGGCGATGTATGGGAGAAAAGACAGCCACTGCAAGAGCTCATGACTACTTGCAGTACCCAGTCAAGTTTTGGTAGGGCAATGCCAATGATGTATGTATACAACTGTATGCCCCAAAAATTATGTCCCAATGCTGGTTTCACAAAGCATTCGTACCGTACAAAGACATTTACGTGGACGTTTGACATATATCACATAACTTGGAACAATCATAGAAAAAATGCGTAGTGTTACAAAAAAATTTACGTAACTATGAATTACTAAGTTCCCCACCCCTTGGGGCAATTAAAAATTTGTTATGTATGAACCATCCCCATGGTGTGTGTGTGCATGCATGTGTACATGCATGCATGCGGACTTGTGTGGATCTAAAGTGGACATTGTGTAATAGAAGTAGTAGACTCTAACCACTATACACAACAGTTATATAAGAGCCTTGAGTGTATAAACATGAATCTTACATGCTTGATCCTGCGCAGGCACTGACCCTGTTTTTAATGCAGGAACAGCCAGAGCAGGCCCTGCCGTTGTTGGCGGACTGGGCAAACAGGTAGTTGCCCCGCAAATTTGAGTTGTCTGACCACATTCCATTGCTGGTGTCAGCTGAAAACAGTGCACGCCCATAACAAGACCACACCCAGTGACATACCACGCCCATAACAAGACCACACCCAGTGACATAGCTCACCCATAACAAGACCACACCCAGTGACATAGCTCACCCATAACAAGACCACACCCAGTGACATACCACGCCCATAACAAGACCACACCTAGTGACATACCACGCCCATAACAAGACCACACCCAGTGACATAGCTCACCCATAACAAGACCACACCCAGTGAAATACCACGCCCATAACAAGACCACACCCAGTGACATAGCATGCCCATAACAAGACCACACCCAGTGACATAGCACGCCCATAATAAGACCACACCCAGTAACATAGCACGCCCATAACAAGACCACACCCAGTGACACAGCATGCCCATAACAAGACCACACCCAGTGACATATTAATCTTTTTCTTGTATTCCAGTCAATTTTACCGTTTTTGTTGTTACACTTTGGCAGCTTGCAGCTGTCTTCATCAGACTAACCAGAATCATTAAGCAACATTATATATGGAAATAAGCCCCCCGGAAAAAATTTCGCTTAATGAGAAACACTTTATTAATTTTACACTGCCACATCATGACATATTTTATTACTGTTTTACTAATGCTGCTGTCCTAAATGCTTCCATGAAGAAAGAAGTTTGCTGTCTGTGTGTACTTACTTGATGTGTAAGAGACGTAGTTGAGCTTCCCGCCATATCTGCTATTCCAGTAATCGTCTGCCGACCAGTAATTCGCAGTACACTGGATGCAGCAGAGTGACAACACTAGCCACACTGCAACAAACTGAAAGTAACAGGGAATTTATTAATAGTGGCTATGACAGCACATCACTTTGATACTGAAAATAACAGGGAATTTATTGGCACATTTGTTTTTTTAATATTTGAATGCACTCTAAAAAACTAGAACACTCGATTGTATCACAAAGGGGTGGAAGGTGAAGCCAATGAGGAGGCCAGCACTTTTACTGTCTATGTGGCTCCAGCCACCACTACACCTGAACTAGCATTAGCAGTGCAGAACAATAAAGGACGAATGTCCGTACCACAAGCAATCAACTACACAGATGTTAGAGAGAACACCATTCTCTCAAACATATCGTCGACCATTTTCTGAAATCATAAGGAACCAGCCTCAACAGAAATGCAAGAGAACTTTATGATGACAGGTAGTTAAAACAATTTATCTAAATTAAAAAGTATGCCAAATACGTTGATTGTAATTATATGCACATACCATTGATGCAGTAGTATATTTGATAGTGTATTTGTACATTAACACACTTAATGTAAACTTAAATATTTATATGCACAAAAACAAACATATATTTACTATAATACAAATTAAAGGGCATTGCCACAAGTTTACCAACCACAGTAATTGTCTTTCCTTCACTACATAAACTAAGCAAAGTGCAACGACCTCCAATACATAACACATCCATCTATGGCGCTTGATGAGACAACAGTACAGTGAGTAAAATCGGTATTTAATCCATTGTTGAATTAAATACTTTTTACTACCACGTACGGCTGAGTGTGTTGGCCTGGGCACCAGATCTATATTGGGATGCACCCTTGTTAGGAATGTGGTGAAGCATTGTCGCATTCCCGAGACCTTTCCCCGTGTCCTTATTTGGTCCCAAATGCACTACCATGGCAGGGCGCAGTGATTTAGTTATACCAATTACGTCAGGGTCAGTATCTTCTACCATGATGTTTAATTAGTTTTTCTTATTTACTATGCTCCTTGCATTTAAACACTTTGACGCTAATGAAAATGGCAACGTATATGTGACCTGGTGACCCCACCGGATTGTGGCGGAATATTAAGGAGACGTGTCAACTTTACAAATGGTCATGTTTTGTCAACACTACATAAAACGCCAGTGAAAAACTGTAAATTTCGACACAAAAACAAATATTTGTTGCGATTGCGTTTTCATTAATAACCAGAAAATTATGCTTAATTTCTTATTTTAGAAAAACTACAATACTTATGATGTTGCAATTTGGCATATGAACGCGTCTTACATGTAGGCAACATAATACGATATTGAATTACGATTGGTGAAGGGTTTGTATCAAAAATACACTGCCACTGTAAGCTGTCATTCAACTTTTTTTTTTATTCATTCACGGTGGTGTAGCAGATGTAATTCGTTTATGTTAACCAAAATAAATCATAAAGTCATCAGTAACACTGTCATACTTATGTGTGTCATTTATTTCTTTGGGCTTTTCTAAAAACGAAATAATTTAGCATTTTGTGGCTATTTTTTACATTTACAAAAATAGGGCTATTTTTTTACATTTACAAAAATGTGTTAACAAATCTTGTAACATAACCAAATAAATGAAAAACTGCAAATATTATTAATCTGGAATATTATGTAGTACTTAATCTACAATCTGTGAAGAAATGGTTAATTTATCTACCCCATTGTAATAATTCTTACAAAAACTTAAAAACAAACAACTGGCCTTGATTAACTCTTTCCCTCTTCATCTCTCTTGTCTCTTTATCACCCGTCCTGTGTTTGACATGACCGTAAAACATTTTTCCCCTCCTCCGATGTTAGATGTAACTGTAAAAATCCGTAAACCTAAAGATAAAAAAACTGTGGCCTTATCTATCCCAAGACGTTCATTATATCATACTACATCACTTTAGGTGCACATATGGCACACATGATTGTCAAATATTATGTTTTAGGGCAGTTTTAACAATTGGAATTGCTAGTTGCATCAGAATCATGAAGACAATTCAATACACAAAGGGGTCATATCAATATTTTTATAAAAACCAACAAAATAATATTTAATTTGCACTGCATAGAACGAAATAGATAATGGAAAATGGAAATATTCTGAAAAAATGTTCACATGAAACACATTATGTGTAGAGCACTAACAGGCACTTTTAAAATCAGTATTTAATCCAGTATGAATTAAATACCTTTTACGAAGGTTGCCTGGCTACGCACAAGGGGTTAATAGGCTCATCCGTGTCACCATTCAGGAATGCAGCAGCACGGTGTTATATTATGGGACACAAGACGACCCGCATCCCCATATGATACTCCATCGAATGACGGCGATGCGTCAGCGAATCATGGCTGGTGCAACCAAGCCGTGAGGCTAAAATTTATGATCGCCCAAGAAAGCCGGAATCACGCATCGTCGCTTGGTTTCTTCAACTTATTATCTAATTTCAGCTACTTTCACGAATCCGTCGACGTATTCACTTGCCGACCACTGAGCGACTCTACGGCTACATTGAGGTTCACAAACTATCCAGTGAGTTCCTGGACTCTAAACTAGTATAGGCACACTCGACGTTTAGTCTCGTATTGTGCCAGCAGCGGAACAGCACCGGACAATGCCCCTTCAAGCCGTGCCACTACAAGCACACCTGCAGTGGTTGCGGACAACACGGGCATGGCCATACCAACTGCTGGACTCTCAAGTCCAAGACCAATAGCCCCAACCCTCCCCATTCCAGTGCTACCAGCTACTTCCTGCCAGTGCAGGAAGTAGCCACAGGTCACATTGCAGGGCCTTTCACACATCCTTCGCATGCGGGCATTGTGCTTTCTCCTCTTGGCGTTGTTCCCAAAATAGGTACCAATTTTGATTAATACATGATTTAGGCTTTATAGAGGACAACAGTGTCAATTCCCACATAGCTAAGTTACACTCAGAATTTCATTATGAATTGACAGACGACAATGTAGCAATAATCCGTCAGATCGGACAAGGGTGTCTTGTGGCCAAGGTCAACATGCTAGACACATTTTGCATTATTCCTATTTATGCTGCTGACTATCGACTGCTCGGCACGACTTGGCAAAACAAGTATTATTTTGATGTCTGCCCATGGGCAAATCTTGCCAAACATTCGAATCTTTTGCCCAGGTATTGCACTGGATCCTTTTTACTATATTCCATGTTCATTACATCTTGCATATCTTGGATGACTTTATTTTTATCGGACCCTGTGTCGAGTCAGAGCTTCACGTACCCGTCAACTCAAAGAAAACTGTATTTCCTACACCATTAGTAACATTATACAATATTGAGATAGACACAACTGACTTGCAGTTGTGCCTGCCTCAAGATAAGCTAGTGGATGCACGTACGAAGAGAAATGCACTCCATCGCAGGAAGAAGGCTTCATTATGCGCCTTGCGGTCACTTATTAGTAGGGCGCAGTAGCGGTTAGAACATCGGCTTCTCAGTCTAGTGAACCCGGGTTCGAATCCTCTTGCCACCATTTCAAAACTCTGGCAATTTTGTTCATCCCACATTGCCACAGTTCACTCAGCTGTATAAATGAGTACCTGGCTACAGGTAGGGGTGGATATCTGAACAAATAGTCTCACAATAAATGCAGTGTGGCTGAATGTTTCCCAGAGAAGTCGAGATGGTGTTGGAATGAACAAGTCTGCCAGGGGTTGAAGTGTAAAGCGCTTTCACTGTTGCAAGTAAAACATTACCATTTCATAGCAGTTTGCTAAATTACCCATGCTAAGTAATGGTAACAGACCTGTATGACTGTATCAAACAACAATCATTAACATTAAGAATCATGTGATTATTGTATATAACTTATATAAGTAACATTATTACATATACATATATGCGGTTCGCACACCTTGATTCTGATACAACTGTAGTATTATAAGTGTTCGTTCTGTAAACGCGCCATATTAAAAACTAATGAAAACACGGCTAATGTTGCTATTCGTAGCCATTCCGATGGCTAAAACTGCTTTAAAACACAATATTTCACAACCATATGTGCCACTTGTGCACCAAAACTTACAAAGTACTAGAGGGTTACCCAGCGATGCCCGGGTGTAGTAGTTACAGGTGCAGTTTTCAAGCCACTGCCGTTTTCAACCCATTGAAATCTCGCTTGATATCGCGTTAAAGACATCACAGTGTCTGTTTACAGAGTCTTGTCTGAGCAAAATATATTTTCATATATAATATTAGGTACCGACAGCCTATGTAACGCCGTCTCAGCAGTCAGATCATGGAAAATTGTGCATTTTCAAGTCATTGTAACTTCCGTGTTTTCTCATAATATGAAATAAAATCTGTGTGTATTTGTTGATTGACTTCTTATCTTTCATTTGAGTGCTATTTTGTGTGTGTGTTTGCTTGGAAACATAAGAAAAACAACAATCAACCACAGTATCGTGAATGCGTTTCACCATGGGAAACGCTTGCCGTCACAGCAGAAAAACACGGTCAGTAGTTCGTCAGGTGGCTTGAAGATTTTCTATAATTAGAACAATGATTTGACCTACATCACAGGTAAGAGGAGATTGAGATTTTCCATTGGTGTACGGCAGTACACCATTTTCTCTAACATTGTAAACGAAACAGCTTTTTTAATATTTTAAAGGCGATTTTTTAACAGAAATAATGAATATATCATTATCAATCCAGGTATTTTTTGAAAGAGCATTCAATTTTCTTTCAGTCAAAACATCCAGTTAGAGGTTATGATTGTAAAACACCACCGGATTGGTTGAAAACTAAGCCCGCGAGGCAGCATGGCAACTTCCTTTGCCGGCTCGATCCCGAGCGACGTTTTGGCCGAACAATGTAATTTTTCACATAGTTTAGCCATTCTTCCATGTAAGTGATGCATTAACTATAACTACAGATAATAATTTAATACATATGCTAACATTAACATGTGTATGTACAGCACTTTTTGGTCGAAATGGGGCCGACCCTAGTTCGAGTATGAATGTAGCAAGATGCCGCTTGATTATCACCCGTGCAGTGATAAATTTCTACTACATAAATAAAGATTTTTGGCACTCATTTTTAATACCATAAATTTCCGTGTATAATACGCATTTTTTCCCTTCAATTTTTACTTAAAAGTCCGGGTGCGTATTATACATGGTGATAGGGCTAAACAAAATTTTCTCCGACCGGATATGGATAACGCTACTGGAACACTAGTACTATGACGTCAATGAGCGGGAAGCGTACGCGAACGGGAGCGTTGCCGACCGGGAATAACGCAGAAATGTGTGGACGGTGTCGGATTAATACGCTCAAATATGTGTTGCTCCCTGTGCACCAAAGCACCATGATTGGCAATCTTGAATAACGTGAATGACCTGACTAGTCAATGCCATGCCCACGGGTCAGCCAGTGTAGCTCCATGTTTAAAATTGTGAATGCAAATAAAAATTTCATGTATTTCAAATTAGCTTGTTTAATTCATTAATTACACATGTATATATGTACATAAACACAGTCCCTTGGTCTATGCAATCTGATATATGACCTGGGGGCAGGTGATATATCAGTGACATTTGTGATAGAAAGATGTATTGGGATACTTCTTCGAATTATTTTTTTAAATAAATAAATAAAATGTACTTGACAACTGACTGAACTCTTCTTCTTGCCGACTTTTATGTCAAAATTTCTTGAAGAAAGGTAGAATGGTTCAAATGTTATGACCTACTGAATATGGGGATAAAATGGCGTAAATCGAGTACTTTGTAACGAAAGTACTAATTGCACATTTTTCCATTTTTTAAAGGGGAACTGAAGCAATTTTGTGCTATGCCGTATATTTAAATATATATTATCTAACTATGCATTAATGGTGACAGATACCTGCTAATTTATGAGATAAACTGAAAAACTGATTTTGTTCGAGACAAAAATCGACAAAATGCATCACTGCGTATCGCCATCTTGTTGTCGAAACGAGTGGTTTGAGTCGCGTATATCTAATCAATGTAATTTTTTTATTTTTTGCGATTTATTTCGTAAATAGGCATTCTGGAGCGAAAAAAAAGATATGGGTCTCTGTTATATATACAAGTGTTTACACACGTCATCAAAATAGCGTTTTTGTTCGTTCCAAATAAAAAAATTAAAGAAATTACAACAAAACACGAAAAAAATCGTGGAAAACGCCACACTTCTCGAACACACGAGACGCTAACCAACGAGAATATGCGATAACGGAATACCGGAACTATTTTTTACTTGTTGACAAGATGGATGCATTGCTTGTGACAGTTTTACCAGATCTGCTACTAGCGATTAGTGGTTTACTGAACTTCCGTAATAGTTGTCTATCTTTGGAGAAATGGAAACTACAGACGAATAGTCTACTTCGACAGGCCACACGGAAACAACGGTTGACAGTCGTAAAGTGTCACCGAGTGTGCGAGTCACGCTCCAGACTCCAGGTCGGCTTCGCCTTTGTTGACGTTGGATTCAGGAAAAATTACAACAGCGCTTTGACTGTCAACGATTCCTGCCTAGGTAATGTGATGTGGTGAACCTGTGGAAATTGCGTCCCGAAGTCTGCGCACGTTTACGTTGAGTCATCATGCTGCGCCGAGGAAGCTGCCATGCCTAGGGCTAGGCTATGGCTATGCAGCACCGTGTGCCCGACCGCGTTGGTGCTTGCATCACCGTACGAAGGCGAAGACGATGATTTTGTAGTGATATGCACAAACAGAGCGGTGCTAGATGTTGGTCTGCTGTCATTGCATGATTTGCGTGCCGACTCATTGATTCGCCCTATAGCTAGCAGGTCAGTAATTCAATTGTTATCGAATCATGCCATTTTAATAATCATATTTTTTCTGCATATTTCTTTTACCTAGCCCGAGGGCGAGGTCCGAACTACAATGGCAATGCAAGCAGGCTTTTCTCTTTATTTTGTATCTAATCTAATGAAGTGTACCGTGACTGTATTTTAATATTGTGTTTGATTTTGTGTTGAATAACATTGATGACAATAATAACATGAGGGTTTATTTAATTCATTATGTGAATATATATTCTTAAATGTTACCGTAATCGTGATTGTAATAATGATTGTAATCATGACTACATTAGTAATTGTGATTGCAATAATTACTGTAATCATGATTACATTAATATTCATACTTGTAATCACCCCTCTCTGTAGCACACCACAACACCTTGTTGTTTGGTGCAATGTAATCATTTAAATAACAATAATTAACTACTGACAGTATGTAATGTTTACAGTTTTGCAACTATTATGGTAATTATGGAATTAGTGCTATCAACTAACCCTGACAAATTATATTTCAGGCTCAGGAAAGGCAAGACAAGTAATCCCATCCTGTGATGTGGGAAGGATCTGTGATGTCTATTCTGAACCGAATTGAATTGATGGAAAGTTTAGCTATGGAGATTGACCTGACACAGGTGAGTGTACTGATAGTCTGATATAGACAAATTGTGAGGCACCCACAGTATGCAGCAGGTCGAAAAAACAACCTGGAAAACTAAAAAAATTCCCACTAAAATATTAATAACTGAATGATGTGAATGCCTTCTTATCCATATCCCACTTCTGTCAACAAAAATGTTACCTGCAGCATCTTGCATGTCACTACACACAATTTCATTTATATTGAGACCAACATAAAATATATCAACAGTTTATTCACGTAGAAAAACAATTACCAAAGAAATAAGGCTAACTAGAACGACTGAAACCAAGACTAAACATTGACTAAAAACAGTGACTTCTACCACCGGGAAATACAACTTGGAACATGGATATCACAGTTACACACATCATTATTATGCCACAACATATCAAATATACTGGTAGTTTAGCTTAGGAAATAATTAATCTTTATAAAGCCAAGGCATTTTAACTGTTTCACCATCATCATCTTTACCAATGGCAATAGACTACTTGTTTTGATTGGACAGCAAATGTACACCAATCATGTGTAACAATATTACTTGTTCTGACTGACAGTAAATGTACACCAATCATGCATACCAATACACTACTTGTTCCTACCAACAGTAAATGTACACCAATGATCTCATTCTGGAATCTGCACCATTTCACTACTACTTATGACAGTAAATGTACACCAATCATGTGTATCCAACTTACTACTTGTTCTGACTGAATCTACTACTTGTTCCTACCGACAGCAAATGTAAACCAAGCGTCTCATTCTCTACCAAATACACTACTTGTACTGACAGTAAATGTACACCAATCATATGTATCAATACACTACTTGTTCTGACGGATAGTACTTGCACACCAACCATCTGTTCCAATACACTACTGGCACTAAATATACACCAATACACTACTTATTCTGACTGATAGTACATGTACACCTAACATATTCAATTCACCTTTCACTCATCCAGGGGTAGAAATCAGCACACTTTCATCTGACAGACACCCCAGTATCCGAAAGACCTTGGCTGATAGATCAGACATGAGTACAACCTGTGTCACAGTTTATGGCTGTTTGGTGTGTGGCAGGTGCAGAAAAGTGACATAAGTTTTTCTCACGAATGACAAACTTCTTCTCTTTCTCATAGGTGTCGGAGCTGCTTGAGTCACCCTCGGTTATGTCGCTGTTATCACATAGTGTGCATCATCTGCACCAATGTCTTTATTCTCACTGAATCTGATGGAAGCTTCACATAGGAGTAGTCATGATCAACGTTCATTGGTGCAATAATGTCATCCGTGACTACAGCAGCATTCGCGAAGTGTCGCACTTGAAATATCGTTACCGGATCGATTTGCATTTCAGCATCAGTTGTATGTGGTGCCACAGCAGTAGTAGCAGTGATGGCACTAAAGGTGACATCTGTAATGTAAAGATTGACGGCATCAACCGTAGCGCTGGATGCTTCAAAACTAGTACCTGTACTTGTACGAACCAATGGTGAATCCTTCATCTGAAAAGATTACACATACAGTGACTTGAAAATTTGACAAAATTCATCTTTTGCATAATAAAAATGAATCACAATGTGAGAAACTTTCTCTTGTATATATTATTTTAAAATATAAGAGTGCCAGTGTCATATAGAATGTATAAAGTAATCAACCACAGGGAAAAGCATTTTCCCTATGGAGCCATGTTAATTCAACCAATGGGTCTTTCACTGATCTCTTAATGTTTTTAATGAATCTGTTTGGTCAGTTTGACGAATGCCACTGGTAACATAACCAAACGCATGTAACCAAAATTGTAGCATCCTAGCTCCAAAGTGCATTATATTATCTAATCAACATTGCACTGTTTTCAATGGGCCAGGGAGGTCAAAATTCTATAAGAGGTCCAAATTCCATAACAAAATATGGACCCATACGTACAATTTCTATGGGGTTCCTTATTTTATATCTGACACTCGATTTAGATAACATAATGCATGAATATTGTTATTGGATCAAATGCAGATCTATGCTTGTGACATCTTTACCTTAAAAATGCTGCACGCACACACACATACCTGCCCACACGTATATATATAATATATATATATATATATATGTAAATATATATATAATTATTAGGTATTATACTGAAAGCATCTGCTAGATAGTATGGTGCATGGACAAAAGCCCCTCCCGACATAAGCTTGTTTCAATTCAATTATACTGTTCATGACTGTTGCTGTAGTACACAGAGACAAGATATTGTCATGAATATACTTCAGGCATGTGGTCAATTCCATTCCGGAATTGGAACTGACCCTCAATTCCAGTTCCGGAATTGGAATTGACTTCAACATTTTTGTTTTTTTGGGAATTGGAATTGATTTTGTTAGAATTATTGACTTGATACTGTTAATATTTACCCTTACATTTACTTATATTACTTTTAAAATCATATTTGTCTGCTATTAGCATGTCACCCTGAATCTGGTAACAGCCAGGAAGTTGTCAACATTACAGCACACACACTGTCTACTCTGGTATTGAAACATTGTGACCAAGAACAATATAATCAAGCATTTGCATCAAAAAGAAATACTAAGTTACTGTAACAGACAGTAAAACCAAAATCAGACCATTCAGGCCTCATTTTCTTTCTCAGTGTACAAGGTTTATTTACAGAGATTGCCAATTAAGGGCACCTGCCTGCTCATTCCCTTTGTGTGAGAGAGGAAGCCTGCCCCACTTGAATGCAGCCCCTTGTTTATCCAAGCCTAATGTTCAGCCCACAAGTTTTCCATACTAAACATGTCACTGGTCACCTGTGCAATGCTGTTACATGTGGCTGTAGGGTTTGCCCTTTGTAGTAATTAAAAATGTCCCCATGGAGAATATATGTTGGAGATTAGGATGTTGAAGACTCAAACTTTCCAGTAAATTTGATGAAATATCAATGATACCACAACTGATAGCGATATAAATCTGCCTCCTAGTATATTTGCTTCCCCCCCCGGACATCTGCCCCTTTTTTCTATGATAGTTGACAAGTGAAAATCAGTTTGCAGTTTTATCATTATTACTACAATAACATAACATTCAATGACAAGTCGAAGTCACTTTAGCCTAATGCAATGGCCTATCCCCTGGAGTGTGTATGAGATGATCTTGTCACCAGTTGTCTTCCAGGTATCATTGATAGTCAGATCAGTGGTGGAAGATGGGTTCTTGGGGCGATGCTTCCACAAACAGTGGTGGACAGTAACGAGTCAGAGATCAGCTGGTTTGGAGTGCCCCTGGTATTAGCTGCCTTAGTTTTCAGGTCCTCACGGACCTTGGCAGCTTCTATCTGTGCCGTGTCACCATCATGGTTGCAGGCAGTCTTGTTGATCACATTCTGGATCTGGAGATCAGATCAGTGACCACAGCACCCTTGCATGATCAGGATCGACGCTGGCTTCACTCCCATTGAAGAGTAATCTTGTTGGTCCCCCTTCTTGATGTAGGAATGACACTCAAAACATAGCTTCTGACCTCCTCAGATGCTAGTAGTAATTTCCATGGTGAAGTTATAAGTGAATTCTGACAACTCTGGCTTGTGCATCCAGTTTTATAGGAAAATGGAGTCACTCCAACTCTCCATGGTAAATGCAATTCAAAAGAAACCTTGTTGAGGTGGCTTCTTTCAAATATCCTCAAATGTCCAGGTCCTAATGTCACTGGCTTCTTCCACAATTCCAATAAAGATAATCCTTTGATTACAGGATCATCTCCAACTACATAAAGTAATTTACTTGGCTGATCTGGCACAAAGAACATTAATTGCAATTAGGGTAATATATATCTTGAATTCATGTTCAGAAATAAAAAAAATTGTTAAAAAAACATTTCTTAAAAAAAACTTACAAATAATCCAGAAGCTATGGACAGGGGGCAAATGTCCAGATTTTGAATAAGGCAAGGGGCTAATGTCTGGGGGGGGCAAGTGACAAAGGGGCAAATGTCCGGGAGGGGGGCAAATGACCTGGACCCGATATAAACAGGGGAAACTGTTCAAAACTCAGATTAATGAACAAACTGTCCAGGGCTGTCCAAAATGTCTGGTTTTGTTAGCAAAAATCCAGGAGAGGTGTCACAGCAGAAAGTACATATGAAATGGCTGGATGCCATTTTAAAGTTTTTACGGCAAACCTTGTGTGTGTGTGTGTGTGTGTGTGTGTGTGTGTGTGTGTGTGTGTGTGTGTGTGTGTGTGTGTGTGTGTGTGTGTGTGTGTGTGTGTGTGTGTGTGTGTGTGTGTGTGTGTGTGTGTGTGTGTGTGTGTGTGTGTGTGTGTGTGTGTGTGTGTGTGTGTGTGTGTGTGTGTGTGTGTGTGTGTGTGTGTGTGTGTGTGTGTGTGTGTGTGTGTGCGTATGTGTAAGGTGTCAACCGAGGACATTGGCCAGAATACACACCTTCTAACCGAGGTCCTACCGCCAACCGAGGACGTCCTCGGTTGGAAATAGTATTCAATCCTAGTCCAGGCACGTTTTTAAACGCCTACTAGTGGTTTCCTGTGTGAATTTGATGTAGACCTCGGTTAGCCGTTCAGAGCCTGTTTTTGTGTGAACTGTGTGTATAACTCTCGAGTCGTTGAAATATGTCTTCACACACTCGATTTGACGCGCGTCCTCGGTTCTACGGTGAATATTCTGGTCCAAACCGTTGCTGGGCAACGTCATCATTTCACTGTCTGCGCGACACCCACGTCCCGTAATGTTTTTTTATACTGCCATGACAAATTTACGAATATCAGATAACGCTATATCAGATAGTTATTCGACGCTATTTGGTATTACGTACTTACGATCTTCCACAAAATACTATATTCACGTCACCGACATAATATTCGGCTAGCGTCGGTATGTAAATATGAATTCGGACAGAGACAGTACTTAACATGAAATCCCACAAGATACTTCATTGACGTGCCCGATATTAAGATGGCATTGTTTAGACTCGTTGTTCTCACTATCTATGTATTTTTCCATTAAAATAACACTGTTTATTAATGTATTGAAAGTTCAATATGTACGCATCATTTGTTTAACGAACGTTTAATACATTATTTATTAATTCACTACAAATAAAAATCTTCAACAACACTGAGCAAAAAAATATATGCTTCAGATCTGACCGATTCAATATTTCTTACTACACTGTGCATTCGTATATACGCAAAACGTAAAAGGTGTCAACCGAGGACATTGGCCAGAATACACACCTTCTAACCTATCGCCTATTTGATGTAAACCACGGTTGGCCGTTCAGAGCCTGGTTTTGTGTGAATTGTGTAGGTATATATGACTCTCGATTCGGCAAAATCTCTCTTCAAACAATCGCTTTGACGCACGTCACGAAGCAGTTGCATCTGCCCGATTTCTTTTAGATCTGAATAATTTATTCGACAAGACAAGTAACATTATAAAGAAATTCAGAGTACTACGAATTAATACAAAATGTATGAATTTATAACTCACGTCCCGCAATTTTTATCAGGAGCGTCTCTGATACTGCCATGGCACATTTACGAATATTGGATAGAGCTTTTTGGTATTGCGCATCCGTTTTTTTAAAGAAGTGTCAGCAAAGATCTTCCACAAAATACTATATTCACGTCACCGACGTAATATTCGGCTGACGTCGGTATGCAAATATGAATTCGGAGAGAGGCAATACTCAACATGAAATCCGATAAGATACTTCATTGACATGCCCAATATTAAGATGGCATCCGCTACGCATTGTTTGGACTCGAAGCTGTTGGCATGTTCTTATTATCAATGTACTTTTTCCATTAACATAACAATATTTATCAATATATAAATTGTGTACTTAAAGTTCAATATGTACGCATCATTTGTTTGACGAAATTTTAATAAATTATTTATTAATGAATTACAAATTAACATCTTCAACGGTGCAGCAAATGGCAAAATATATGCCTCAGATCTGACCGATTCAATATTTCTTGTTACACTGTGCTTTCATGTATACGCAAAACGTAAAAGGTGTCAACCGAGGACATTGGCCAGAATACACACCTGCTAACCGAGGTCCTACCGCCTATTTGATATAGACCACGGTTAGCCGTTCCGAGCCTGGTTTTGTGTGAATTGTGTAGGTATATTTGACTCTCGATTCGGCAAAATCTCTCTTCAAACACTCGCTTTGACGCAAGTCTCGATGCAGTTGCACCTGACCGATTCCTTTTAGATCTGACCGATATAGTTGCATCTGCACTGCAGTTGTATCTGAATAACTAATTCGACAAGAAAAGTAACATATAAGGACATTCAGTGTACTACGTATTAATACAAAATGTGTGAATTTATAACATAAGTCCTATCATTTTTATCAGGAGCGACTCTGATACTGCCATGACATATTTACGCATCTTGGATAGCGACGTTTTTTGGTATTACGTATTCGTCTTGTGAATGAAGTGTCAGCAAAGATATTCCACAAAATACCATATTCACCTCACGGAAGTAATTTTCGGCTGGCATAGGTATGCAAATATGAATTCAGAGAGAGGCAATACTTAACATGAAATCCCACGAGGTGCTTCATTGACATGCCAAATACAACGATGGCGTTCGCTACGCATTGTTTAGACTCGAAGCTTTTGGCTTGTTCTCAGTATCAATGCATTTTTTTTTATTAACATAACAATTTAAATGTATGTATACATTGTGTACTGAAATTCCAATATGTGCGTATCATTTGTTTAATGAACGTTTAATACGTTATTTATTAATTCATTACAAACTAACATCTTCAACAGTGCACCACAGGGCAAAATATATGCCTCACATCTGACAGATTCAATATTTCTTATTACACTGTGCTTTCATACATACGCAAAACGTAAAACGTGTCAACCGAGGACATTGGCCAGAATACACACCGGTTAACCGAGGTCGTACGACCTATTTAATGTAGACCACGGTTAGCCGTTCTGAGCCTGGTTTTGTGTGAACTTTATAGGCATATATGACTCTCTAGTCGGCAAAATCTCTCTTCAAACACTTGCTTTGACGCGCGTCACAATGCAGTTGCATCTGACCGATTCCTTTAGATCTGACCGATGCAGGTGCTTCTGAACTGCAGTTGTATGTGAACTGCAGTTGTATCTGAACTGCAGTTGTATCTGAATAGTTTATTCGACAAGACAAGAAACATATAAGGAAAGTCAGTGTACTACGAATTGATACAAAATGTGTGAATTTATAACCCACGTCCGGTAATTTTATCAGGAGCGATTCTGATACTGCCATGACACATTTACGAATCTTGGATACAGCGCCGTTATTCGACGCTTTTTGGTATTACGTATTTGTCTTATGAATGAAGTGTCAGCAAACATCTTCTACAAAATAATATATTTATGTCACCGACGTAATTTTCGGCTGGCGTCGGTATGCAGATATGAATTCGGAGAGAGGCATTATTTAACATGAAATCCCACAAGGTGATTCATTTATACTCGAAGCTTTTGGCATGTTCTCAGTATCAATGTAAGTTTGCCATTAATAAAACAATACTAATGTACTGAAAGTTATATTATATACGTATCATTTGTGTAATACATTATTTATTATTTCGTTACAAATTAACATCTTCAACGGTGCAGCACAGTGCAAAATTTATGCCTCAGACAGATTCAATATTTCTTATTACACTGTGCTTTCATATATACGCAAACGTAAAATGTGTCAACCGAGGACATTGGCCAGAATACAGGCCTGCTAGCCGAGATCCTACAGCCTATTTGATGTAGACCACGGTTAGCCGTTCAGAGCCTGGTTTTTTTTAACTGTGTAGGTATATGTGACTCTCGAGTCGGCAAAATCTGTCTTCAAACATTCGCTTTGACGCACGTCCCGAAGCAGTTGTATCTGACCGATTCCTTTTAGATTTGGCCGATGGATTTGCATCTGAACTGCAGTTTTATCTGATTAGTTTATTTGATAAGACAAGCAACATATAAGGAAATTCAATGTATGAATTTATAAAAAAATTCTGGTCCGAACCGTTGTTCAGCAGCATCACCATTTCAGTGTTGCACGACAAGGAAGAATGCGCAACACTCACGTCTCGTAATTTTCTATCTAATAATTATACACAAAGCGACACGTCACGATGCAGTTGCATATGACCGATGCCTTTTGGATCTGACCGATGCAGTTGCATCTGCACTGCATCTTTCTGGATCGGGAGTCAAGTATTGTTTATTCGAAAAATCAAGTAACAAGGAAATTCAGTGTACGACGAATTAACACAAAATGTGTGAATTTATAACCCATATCCCATATTTTTTATCAGGAGCGACTCTGGTACTGCCATGACACATTTACGACGGAGCAAGAACTGTGAACTACATGAAATGCAGTCAATTAAAGCGATAATCAAGTGTTGTCAGATCTTATCTGGCTGCTAATGGCATCCCTGGTGTGCAATGTACGCTGAATACCATCGGCTGGTAACTGGAAGGTGCAATAAAATTAACCAGGCTAGTTGATAGATTCTAGGGATTTGATGCTGATGGGAGTATTTAAATGTACAATAGTACTAAGTTTACTCTCTGAGGGGAAGGAGGCAAGGGTCTCAACCTTCCTCTTTCCTCTGAAGGGAAGGAGGCAAGGATCTCAACCTTCAACTTTCCTCTGATGGGAGGGAAGCAAGGGTCTCAACCTTCCTCTTTCCTCTGAAGGGAAGGAGGCAAGGATCTCAACCTTCAACTTTCCTCTGAGGGGAGGGAGGCAAGGGTCTCAACCTTCCTCTTTCCTCTGAAGGGAAGGAGGCAAGGATCTCAACCTTCAACTTTCCTCTGATGGGAGGGAAGCAAGGGTCTCAACCTTCAACTTTCCTCTGAGGGGAGGGAGGCAAGGGTCTCAACCTTCCTCTTTCCTCTGAAGGGAAGGAGGCAAGGGTCTCAACCTCCCATTCTCCTCTGAGAGGAGGGAGGCAAGGGTCTCGATCTTCCACTTCTCCTGAGTGGATGGAGGCAAGAGTCTCAACATCCCACTTTCATCTGAGGGGAGGGAGGCAAGGGTCTCAGCCTGCCAGTCTCATCTGAGTGGAGGGAGGCAAGGGTATCAACCTCCCACTCTCCTCTGAGGGGAGGGAGGCAAGGGTCTCAACCTCCCACTCTTCTCTGAGGGAGGGAGGCAAGGGTCTCAACCTACCACTCTCCTCTGAGGGGAGGGAGACAAGGGTCTCAACCTGCCACTCTCCTCTGAGTGAGGGAGGTAAGGGTATCAACATCCCACTCTCCTCTGAGGGGAAGGAGGCAAGGGTCTCAACCTCCCACTTCCCTCTAAGCGGAGGGAGTCAAGGGTCTCAACCTTCAACTTTCCTCTGAGAAGAGGGAGGCAAGGGTCTCAACTTTCCGTGACTAAGACTAAGATATGCCATGTATTATATTGCCCGATATTATATAAAATAAAATTTACGTTCTTGTTTTGTAAAATCATGAAGTTTTTCTTACGAAACGTGATGCCCGTTGGTGAAATCTCCCGGATGCAATGTTCAAAAGGTTGGGATGCATGCCACATTGCTATGATACTCCAGGCTGCAGTTACGTGGAAAATAAATAAAGACCGAAGACAGAAGCTGCGTGTTTGCTCTTTTTAAGACGTCTAGAGTCTTAGGGCAACAGAACACACCAAATCCGCATGTTGGAGGGGAAACCCACCTCCCGAACCCTCCACCGCGCGGCGTTGTCACATATTTCCTGCTACTTTTGCTTTTACAAATGGTTGCATGCATGCAATTACACAAAATAATAAGTTAATTAGTAATAGTTACTCCTTACAGACATCGGATGGGAAAACCCCGCTAACAAGAACAGTCAGAAGATTCTGCATATTATATAAGATGGGACACACCTTGATAGATATGTAGATATATTAATACACCAAACACACTACTAGATGTCCGCGAAAGCATAGCAATAAGTTTCTCCAAATTAGACACCAACACAATTGGAAATAGTTTCTTTTTCCATATGAGTGAAATACCCATTTCCTCTTCTCCATGCTGAATCTTTATATACCTAAGCAAATTGCTTGTTTAGCAATTTGGGAAGAATGTAAGGGGTAGGGTTTGGTTTTGGTTGACGCCTGGTCGTGCAATAAGGCTGTTGAGTAACATGTGGGTAGGGGTATCTTATTTGAATTTGGGCGGTGTTTAACTTGAGGTTTTTCTATTTAGGTTATATGATTACCTATGTGATAATCAATGAATTTAATTTCGAATCTCTTGAAGTATTACTCTCGTTCGATGGTATATTTTGCTATCAACATATTCTCCTACAATGACAATGTATGTTACAATGCTGCCAGTGACATTGACACTAAACATGTGCATTAATACGGTTAACAAAGGCAAGTATATAACTCAACTGTGTCATATTCAGTTAACCAATTTTAACATACATGTGACAATTTTGTTTTAAATTGCGGCTAAGAATGTTTCTTTATACTTCCTGTGATCCTTACGATAAGAAGATTGTCTTAGCAAATTACGCATTTAATGGCACGCCTAACGCCCTCCTAAGTGTTACACCAACCCCCATGGAGTAACTCAGTTGCATCTGACCGATGCATTTGTAATCTGATATGCGTGCGCGTTCCGGCAAAGCGCTTATTATACTCACGTGCCTGACCGACGACAGTTCGAGATCACATTCCACTCTCTCGTCCGGCGATTAAAACAGACCTGTCACATTTGTATTTATTTATTTGTATTTATACTAAAGAGTAGTATGTCTTCCTCTTAGGTTAGAATAACTTCTTAAATATAAGGCAAAAACAGAAATTATTCATCGTGAGCAATCACGCAAATGTTGACAGCCTGTACATTCAATTGTATTTACACAATGTGATCCTGTACAATATATATCTTTCAACTAGCAATATGTATGACAGGTTCATACAAAGGTTCATATAAATTGGGAATACCCATACTTCTTGATTGCTGCTGGTTTGCACAAATGCTAAACTACACAGCCTTTACGTCTTTACGCCTACATTTCGTAGCCATAGCAACTAACTGGTTGGCACATATTGATTTTAATACATACCATTAATCATGGTCCACAAAACGTGGCCAAATTATTGTAGGCCCTACTTGACCTTTCAGCCAACTCTCTGCGTTCCCCCGGAAAAACTCTCGCTTATCCGGGGCTACGCGTACTCCAGGTTGGGAACCGCTGGTTCACATCATAAAGCCAAAACGTTACCAGTTTGTTATTTCTACTCAAGATTACTGTGCACTACCAACGAACTTCCGAGTCTAAACTGCGTCTGATTGACGCCATCTTATTATAGGGAGTGTCTCTGAAATTATGCATTGTGGAATTGAAATTAAGTATCCCCTCTCCCCGAGTTCATATTTGCATACCGACAACTACTGAACGTAACGTCAGTCGCGTGTCAGACTTTATTCATAAGATGATGACGCAATATCAAGTAGGCGTCGCATTATAAATATTGGCATACGAAAAAAAACGGCGCTATACATGATTTCTAAACTTGTCTCGGCAGTATCAGGACCACTCCACTGTTACGGCATTGAAGAAAAACACGGGACACAGGTGTTGCTCAGTCTTTAGTGTTACGCGACAAAAGTAAACGCAAGTGTATCGCGAAATCGCGTCCTGCATGGCTCAAACCCTGTTATCGATCTAATTTAAGCAACGTCATGATCATTTCCCCGATAAAGCTACTGGACTGAATATTCCAACAATTGGCGCAATTATAAATACACTGTCCAATACAACTAATTCCTGCATAACATATTTTGTGAACGGTGTGCCGTGCATCAACCTATATATATATATATATATATATATATACACAAGTCCGCATATGGATAGTAACCAACACAGATTGTGTGTATGGTGTGCGTCCTCGTTCTGAATGTACAGAGTCCGGTGATTCAAAATCATGATTTATTAAAAAATTACACTGTTTTTCAAATCACTAACATGAGTGCTTACATATGATAACCCTATAACTACGTCGGTCTGTTATTAACGAAGTCCCCGGTTGGCGGGATCTACTCCGGTGTCTTCGGTTGGCACCATAAACGTGTGTGTGTGTGTGTGTGTGTGTGTGTGTGTGTGTGTGTGTGTGTGTGTGTGTGTGTGTGTGTGTGTGTGTGTGTGTGTGTGTGTGTGTGTGTGTGTGTGTGTGTGTGTGTGTGTGTGTGTGTGTGTGTGTGTGTGTGTGTGTGTGTGTGTGTGTGTGTGTGTGTGTGTGTGTGTGTGTGTGTGTGTGTGTGTGTGTGTGTGTGTGTGTGTGTGTGTGTGTGTGTGTGTGTGTGTGTGCATTTAACGAACAATAATTTTTTAATCATATCTAATTAAATATGATTGTGCACACGTGACAAATAAAACTGTGTTAAAACGAATTGGATTTGAATTTTTCTTTAGCCTAGGATTTTAACAGTTGGAATTGATTTTATGCAAGGCGGAATTAGAACTGATTTTTTGGAATTGACAAAACAGAATTGACCCCATGCCTGATATACTTCCTTCATATGTATAGCTTGTACTAATACTATTGTGGGTTGCCGACAGTTGTCCCCTCCCCCCACGATATTCATTACAGTGTTATCAGTCGACTTAGAATAAAATGTAATTAATACATCTCTTTATGAACTTCTTGTTATTACATGTGGGGTTTAATCTGATCAATAAAGCAAATTAATTTTATATAATTTTGCCTTATAGTCAAGTCACAAGAATTCAGACAGAAATTGTAGTGTCATTATAGAAAGCAGACATGTAATCTGACAGTGTTCAACTGGGTAGATGACGATGCCTTAGTTAGTTTCCTTTCCAGCTAGACATTGCATGGGTGAAATGCATTTTACTTAAATATTTAAATACTTTTAAAATGTTTTTGTAACTGCATTTGCACTTAATCACAATGAAAGTATTTGTATATTTAAATATTTCCATAAAGAATTTGAAATGTAAACAGCAACAGTAGGCTTCTGTTGCACTATAGTCTATACTGTCTTTTGGTCGTGTTTCTCCCATGCATCTAACCCCCCCCCAGGCTTAGCCTTACGCTTGCCGCTTGCTCTCTAGGCATTTAGAACACAGGAGTATGAGACTTATTATGACTGTCAATAAATAATATCAAATTATTTTCTTGAATAATTTTGCCTAGTACATACGCCATGGCCCATGTTATAAGGCTGCAGTATATCCTGTAGCATTTACTGAGTTATTGTTATTGTTTTGAGTACGGCCACGTATTGACGGTACGTCTGATCACGTCGAAAATAAATCGGCGGATTGGAAAACACTCGTAATTATATCAAACTATTAACACTTCTCGCACTTTATTGTATTCATACATTTCGATTTACTGTGGGTCATATATATGCTGACGTTGAAGCACAGCTGTGCTTATTGGGGTGGAACTATATTGTAATCGTAGTGATAAGTCACAATGGTAACGGTAATCCAATTTACTAACCTGGTTTCGGCTCGTCGCTTCCTACGCATCGCTCTGCCCTCTGATATCTGACGTTTCCTTGGCGCAGAATAGTCTGTAGATGCATGGTCATATGCGGAAAAAAGATCTAAGATGGAACGGTGTCTTTGACCAAGAATGACATCTTGATGCTCACCGTCTGTCCATGCTCATCAGTCTTTTGTCTTGTAATCTGCATCGGAAAAGTGGTCACTCGCAGAGCCTGCGGCTGGCGGACACGGCAATTTCCGCATTTGCAACCACCTTTTCCGCTGCAAATTCTTCCTCGGAAGTCGATCAAAAGTGTTTTCCTTGCATTTGTAGTACTAGTTGATATATCCAGGAGCCATCCAGTGCACACCAGTTTTCTTTTTATTAGATTTTCCATGCGTTTCGGCCATTTTTCCGAGAGGTTTTTACTGTGTGAACGCGGTGCCAGGAGCTCGTACTCAAATCACTCTGCCGCTGAGACCCCCGCAGAGCAATATGGCGCCGCCCAGCGAAGATAATGGCAAAGTTATAAAGGATATTACAAAATTACCGTGGCGTTGCGCCCATCATATAAGGGTGATATGTACTGTAAATGGTATGTTATTATGTTTGGGCTATGGTTGTTCGAGTGCTTCACCCCCCTTTAAGGAATGCCAAAGCCATATGGTGTGTGACAGGTCTAAAAAAATTGGGTACAGTCTCTATGTATAGTAGGCCATGTTGAGTGATTTAGGAGATGTGTTGCAGTTTAAATAGATGTGACACACTGTCAAACATCGTCCGTCGTAAAGGTTGCCAAATCGCAACATTTTACAAATACAAAAATGGCCGTAATTTCCTTAATTTTTAAGATAGAACATTATTTTTTTCATGTTTTTTAAATTTCTATTCACTTTTATGATATTCATACTTTTATAAAAAAACGACTTTGCATGCTTACCAGACATTATTATTGAACGTCTGCTGATGAGCAGGCTTGTTAACAAATGCATATCAACACATTTCAATGCAAGTCAAATGCAAATGCCATTTTCCAGGAACGCAGTCAAATGCAAATGTTTTGGGGTCGCATTCAAATGCAAATGTTTTGGTAACACATCTGCAAATGCATTTGAATTAATTTCAAATGTATTGGCATTATACTAACGATTCGTTTTATTTGAAGAAAAAACAACGTAATGTATACAAACACATTATTCATTTATTTAATAAATTCAGTAATACATTATTGTAACCACTAAGTATCACTACATGAACATGTATGTAGAATCATACACTGAGGCACACAGTTCCAGGCCTGCAAAGGTGGTGGAAATGGGAGGGAGGAATAGACAATTGACAGTTTACTGGGAACCATGGCAGGGAATGAAAGGCTAATCCTTCAGGTAGGGCAGAATGGAAGGGGAACACAAGACAATAGACTGTCCACTGGTGGGGTCACTGGGAAGATAAACTGGTGGATAATTACAGTTACCACTAATCACTCTCCCTGGCTGTAAATATTCAGGGCTGGCATTGTTAATGTTTACTCCCCTAATGAGCTGCCACCCCAACCCCCCCCCAACAGTGCCAACACAACACAAGGGAGTCATTTGTCTGCATTGTTTGATTTGTTTCAATGAACAGGTGATCATTGAAACCATCAACCTATAGACCAGTTGGTTTTTCATGTTGTATGAATAACAGCTCAGGCATTGACCAGTTGATCTACAGAACACTTTTCAAAGAACACGTTGTGAAAGTGGATTCACGGGTCAGACAATGATTTCGTAATCTGCTGAGGGTACTGCTCACTACAGAGCACTTTTTCCAATGGCATATTCTGAACTTGTATAAGTGAATTTAACAATAATTATTCAAAGAATTACGCATGCATTTGACTGCGCATTTAGGTGTGCATTTGGCAAATCAAATGTTTGTGAGTCGCATTCAAATGCAAATGTTCATTCAGATTACCTGTTCATACATTCCAACGCACATTCAAATGCATTAAAAATTTTATGAAAGCATTTGAATGCGAATTCAAATGCTCAACATTCCAATGCGCATTCAAATGCATTTGCATTTGTTAACAAACCTGCTGACAAGTGTCTCGTTTTTGGCCATGTGACAATAATCGCCCCTTTTTGTGGTAGATGTATGGCAAGCCAGTCTTATCATAAAAGTAGGAATACATCTCTAATGCGATATCAAGTGAGATTTCAATTAGTTGAAAACAGGACTGGCTTGAAAACTGCAATATATATTGGTCAGTGTAGATTTCAACGTACTTAATTTTTAAAATGCATACACTTTGTGCATATTCGCGTCACTGCAGATATAGTAACTACATTTTAAATCTGCAGAAAACTGGGGAATTTTTTTCAAATGGACATTAAAGTTTTATTGAATTGAATACGCAAGCCCGTTTCAGGGTTAACCGCCATTTACGGTCGGTTTACGCGGTGATAGTGGCGTTTTAACTAATAATATACCATGTCGAGCTCCAGAGAACTAAGAATTCTGACCAATTCATCTAATCATGGAAATTTAACAGTCTAACGTTCAGGATCAAAATCTAGGATGCTCAGAAGTACTGGATCCCACTAAATTCATGACTGTCGTTCGAAAGGATGATAACTTAGCCGTCAGAGGGAGCCACATGCAGCTCCAGTTGGGAGCAATTGATTTTATCGCGAGCGGTAAACCGCTCATTGGATGATTGATTAGCACTAGGAATAGGGAATGAGAACGATTGCGCTCCTAAAAATTATACCCTGCCTAATTTGCCACGATTATCAGAGAATATAGGCTGGTACAAATGCTAAAATTTAATAATAGTATAATGCCAAATAAGGTGCATATAGGGTGGCACATTTTATCAAATAAATACACGTATAGCTCTATAGGGACGTTTATTCGGCACTCAAGAGTATTGAATATATAACGTTAATGTAGTACATTTTTTCTCGTATATTTAATTATTCTTACTTTTATGACAAGACTGGCTTGCCATACATCTACCACAAAAAGCGCTATTATTGTCACGCGGCCAAGAACGAGACACGCGTCAGCAGACGCTCAATAATAATGTCAGGTAAGCATGCAAAGTCGTTTTTATCAATGTATGTATATCATAAACGTGTTCCATGTTATATCATATATCAAAATATATTTTGCTCAGACAAGACTCTGTATCGTTATTGTCGTAAACAGACGCTGTGACGTCTCTAACGCGATATTTCAATGGGTCGAAAACTTGAGTGGCTTGAAAACCGCACCGGGGCACGGACCACAGTCAGAATCCGTCCGCCATTACATAGAGTTCCAAGAAAAAAATTAATCACGCAGATAGGGTTTATTTGTGAGAGCAGAAATTGTGTGGATGAGTGAGTGGAAGTGATGTTTTTTGTGCACAGTAGCATCTAAGCTTTGAAATGATGCCATTTGTCAGTTGGTATACCAGTTGAGTAAGGACACAGTGGCCATCAGGCAGGGTGTACTCATATTTTGGAAACCGGGAAATTTCATGACAGAAATGCAGGGGTGTCATGCATTGATGCAATTTGTGCGAAAAGGAGGTGTCATTTTCACGAATTTCACACACCAGGTATCTTAGTGGGTCTGTCATTTTCTGTGAATTTTAAAAAAAGATTGTAGAATAAATTTTTAATGTAGGCGCAAGAACGTTATAATGGTCGTCTATGGGAAAAGTGACTGTGGTGCGTGCCCACCGGTAACTATACTTCCCGCAATCACTTGCATGATTACAATTAAATCGTATTATTTACGTATACGTACCGATGTTGTGCGAATTATCCGTAGAACTGCACTCTCCACTGAATACAATAACTGGATACTATCAAAATCTCAACGCATTATAATTAAATGGTATATGTACCGATTTTGTGCGGACTTCGCACCCAACCAACGACAACGACGCATCAAACGCTAAATCGCGTCGCCCCATCTATCGGAAACATGACAGTTGCTAATGTAACGACCCAGAAGTGGCGCCACTGTTACTACCACTGTGGCGAGCGATAAGATATAGATTAGATAAATTAGAAACGTGTAGGCATTAATTTACAATTAAATCGTATTTGTACACATAGTTATTTGTGGTTACCGCAGGACAAAGGTCTCCACGGTAAACAACGGCGCAAATACCAATGCAGACGTTGTCAATACTTTTGTGAAGTGGTGTAGGCGGCGCGTGCTTCGCAACAAAATACCGACTTCTGGGAAATGGTGTAGTTTTCTGGAATCACGCCATGTTTTTTTGTGTGGGGCGCTTCACTATGTGGAACACGGGGTACAGACAAACCGCAATAACTTTTAAATTATTCAAAGTTGCTGTATACATCCAGTGACAAATGTGTAGGCGTCATTATTATCTTTACGATGACGTAGAAAACACATTAATTTCACCGTTGAAACTTCCGATTGAAATTTTTTACCCCACCCCCGGGAATTTCGAAAATCCGACCATCCCATGTCCGTTTGACGGACCCACCGGATGACCAGGCGAAGTTAAAAAAATATGAGCCAGTTAATTTTTTGGCTAATTTCAGACACTTGTAAATATCTGGGTATGGCAAGTAACTGAATGGTCGGTATCTATAAATAACAATATTTTGTGTATAACTTGTGAAAGTTAGAATAATTAATAGAAAACGCAGTTATGCATGGAGAACACTGTAATTTAGATATCTAATTCAGCAGCATTTACTTTATCTTGGAATTTCATGGAATTATCTCCCTTAGTTCTAGAGACACAGCTTTTTAAAGAAGGTATACATTTTCACTTTTCGTCGCCCTTTTCCACGGTCAGAATTTAAAAAAATTTAATTTCCCTCAATTTGCAATATTAAAGCTGGAAAAAAAATTATTTTATCTAAATTGCATGTTGTGAATCATAAATGGCATATATGATGTATATTAGCATTTTTTGCCACTTTAAGGTGGTCTGAAAAGTGTTGAGGTAAAATTTTGCATATAAATTGTAGACGTTCATATTTTGTAAAAAAAAATTATTTTAAAGTTGGGGCATTCTGTCTCAAATCAACCAAAATAAGAAAATCTTGTTGCACTCATATTTTTTAACTCAACAAAATGTTTACCAATTAATCTGCAGGTCAACATAACCACACATGTCAAACCATAGGGCTGTAGCTCGAATAGTTTATGAGTTATGACCATTTCGAATTTGGCGGATTCTGTCATTAAAATTTTTTTTGGAAATCAAGATTTCTTGTTCTACTTAAAATACCAATAACTCAAAAACTATTTGTCATAGAACTCTTAGATTTGGCATGCTTATTCTCCATTACATGTAGATAGTAACATACATACTATAGTTCCACATCTGTATATTAGTTCTCCCCCAATCTGCCATTGAAGTTGTGTTTTATGTGAAAATTGAGCCAACGGGTGATTTTAGACCCATATTTCAACAATAAAACATGTTAGAACACAAATGAATGTTATTTTGATCAACAGTACACCTACATATGTAGGTATATGAGAAGTAAATTCCAATTTATTTGTATATGAAGGCAGGTACAATGCCTATGTAATTCACCATATTTGGATTCCCTATTCAAATGGCTTCATGTTGAAAAAATATTTCAAATAGACGTATTTTGTGTTTTTATCTATTCAATAGATCACAACACAATATCAAATCCTATAGCTGATTTTTATTTTCGTTAATATTGTTGTCAAATGTAAAAAAAACCTGAATACATCATTCTAGATTATATGTACCTGGGTCATTCCATGTGGACTCAACCAATGGTCAAAAAGTTTATATCTCAGAATTTACTTACATTTTAACCAATGACTAAGTGGTTGTGCAAAAAACTAAGCATTTACATACTAATTGTTTCTGTAATGCCCTAGTATAATATGAAAAAGGAGTAAGCGGGACTAAGCGCCCAAAATCATACGCATTATTTTTACGTTTTTATGTGCCTCTAACTGGAGAAGTTTTTTAAGCTACATATCTGAAATTTTTTTAAATGTAGATAAATTGGTAGAGATTGTGTATGAAAAATCTAGAATGAGAGGGGGAGGACAATAGGTATATTGGGTGCACAAAAATGGGGGGATGTTGCCGAAAATTATTTCAGCAGTGTCTATTTCATTGTTTTACAGCTGTACAACAGTCAAATTGCAATTCTCTGATACTGGCAATAATCTCTTAGTTTACTAGGTATCTACTTACTATATTTTCAGAATAATTAAATCTTTAACTTTTTTATATATTTTATAACTTTCAGCACCCAAAATGAAATAAATGTGGCAGAACATCATCCTGAAATTAAAATATGTTGCTTACCTAATAAAAAAAAATATGCAGTGAAAAAATGGTGGTCAAAGGACTTATCCCACATTCTCATTTTGGGTGCTGAAAGTCATAATATATAAATAGTTAAAACTGCATCCTCAACTGATTTAGCCTATCACGAATCCGGTTTGTTGATGTCCTAATATGTAGTATGTGAATAGTTTAAGTAATATCTGGAGTCGGTTTAATTAAAAAGCGCATATTTTTTCAAATCAACAAGAGAATTTACTTTAGTCATTAGATCTAGCTAGTAACACTCAAAATAGTGGATATCCAAAATGGTAAACACTTCATGGGGTCAAGGCTGATCATGGGCATGACTTTGATCCTCTCGCTGATCACTTGACAAAGTTATGAAATTTAAATTTTATCCCTTGTTCATATTATACTAGGGCATTATACACAATCTGTATGCAATGCTTAGTTCTTTCGCACAAGTGCTCAAGAATAGCCACTTAGTTATTGGTTACAATTTAAGTAAATTCTGAGACATAAACTTTTTGTTTTGACCATTGGTTGATTTCACATGGAATGACCCAGGTACATATAATCTAGAACTATGTATTCAGGTGTTTTTTTTGGCATTTGACAATATTAATATAATTTTCTTGCTAGAGATGGAATAGGTAGTAAAATCAGCTATAGGATTTGATATTGTGTTGTTATCTATTGATTAGATAAAAATACAAAATAGGCATATTTGAAATATTTTTTTTCAACATGACGCCATTTGAATAGGGAATCTAAATATGGTGCATTACACAGGCATTGTGCCTGCCTTTCATATAAAAATAAATTGGAATTTTAGCTCCATGGCCACATAGCATTTTTGGCTGCTAAATACAGGCCACTTTTCACTATGTACCAACTTTGGAGATCAGTATCTCATAAACTAATCAAGATAGAAACTTCAAACTTCTTATATACCTACATATGTAGGCATACTATTGATCAAACTAACATTCATTTGTGTTCTAACATGTTTTATTGTTGAAATATGGATCAAAAATCACTTGTTGGCTCAATTTCAAACTTAAAAACAAACAACTTCAATGGCAGATTGTGGGAGAACTAATATACAGATGTGGAACTATAGTGTGTCGGTTACTATCTACATATAATGGAGAATAAGCAGGCCAAATCTCTTCTAGCGCAAATAGTTTTTTGAGTTATTGGTATTTTAAGTAGAACAAGAAATCTTCAAGATTTCCGAAAAGTGGCAACATGGCAGAATCCGCCAAATTTGAAATGGTCATAACTCAACTATTCGAGCTACAGCCCTATGGTTTGGCATCTGTGAGTATATTGACCTGTGGATTAATTTGTAAAATTTTGGTTGAATTAAAAAATATGAGTGAAACATGCATATTGATTGATCTGAGATGGAATGCCCCAGTTGCCCAAACATATTTAAATTCGCTCACAGTGTTTAAATTACCATATATCAAAATTATTCAAGATAGCTTCATAATTCTTGTTGTATTGTGCTTGTATTGGCTCCTGCTTTACAATACATGTGTAAAAGGCTGCCACTTCCTAGTTGAACCAACTAAATAATAGTCAATTCAATTAAAGTATAATTCATGTTTTAGTTACTTTACTAAACTAATATTTTCATTAGTTTAAACCCACCCTATTCCACCTAAATGCTGCAGTGATCCAGTACAATTTGAAACAATTATTTAGTTATTTTTTATTTAATATTGATTTGAATTGTATAACTGGATTCTCTCAATTGCAGTCAAAACAGCAGCAACAAAAACAGACTCAGTTTACATGTATGTAACACCAAGAGTCAGTTTACATGTACGTAACACCAAGAGTCAGTTTACATGTACGTAACACCAAGAGTCAGTTTACATGTACGTAACACCAAGAGTCAGTTTACATGTACGTAACACCAAGAGTCAGTTTACATGTACGTAACACCAAGAGTCAGTTTACATGTACGTAACACCAAGAGTCAGTTTACATGTACGTAACACCAAGAGTCAGTTTACATGTACGTAACACCAAGTCAGTTTACATGTACGTAACACCAATACTCAGTTTACATGTACATAACACCAAGTGTCAGTTTACATGTACGTAACACAAAGACTCAGTTTACATGTACGTAACACCAAGACTCAGTTTACATGTAAGTAACACCAAGACTCAGTTTACATGTACGTAACACCAAGACTCAGTTTACATGTACGTAACACCAAGAGTCAATTTACATGTACGTAACACCAAGAGTCAGTTTACATGTATGTAACACCAAGAGTCAGTTTACATGTACGTAACACCAAGGTCTTCAAAGATGCAATCACTAATACGTGTTTCTAATAAAGGACCCGTGAAAAGAGACAAAAACAAAGCTCGAATAACAAACACTAATTTATGTTGAAATGATAGTGAGATCACTATGATTATGAATACGTATAACAAACATGCACACAGTTCACAAGTCAAATTTTAAAATAATAATGGTTATAGAGCAACAATGATATACCCACCATTGCACAAGTCTTCTTTACAAAGAACAAGTAGTGTAATTTTCCAATATCGTCAGAACCTTACCATCCTTCTGCGTAATGAAATACTATTAATATTTCCCATGTGCATGGGAAATGTCAGGTTTCAATTTACTAAGAAAAACTGAAGTTTGATGTATTTTCATGAAATGTGGCCTGTAGGTTCCATACTGTAGCCACTGCATGATAATCACACTGAATTAATATTACACGATGAATTGTTTTAATGCAATGAGTCGATGTGCATTTTGAAAAAAGTGTACCCTTTACGTGACAATGCCCCTATATATGGCTGTGATCCACTAACGTCTGATAAATTAAAAACACTGTTTAATTTAATATTGACTTTTGTGTTCTAACTGGATTCACTTCATTGCAGCCTCAACAGCAGCAGTAAAACACAGACTCAATTTATATACATAATGACATAATCTTCAAAGATACAATCACTACTGTGTATTTATAATAATGAACCCATGAAAAATAGACCAAAAATACAACACTCAAAAACAAACATCAATTTTATGTTGAAAAGATCACTAATGTCTGACTATGAATTCACATACAATAAACATGCACACAATTCACAAGTCAAATAAAAATGATAGGATAGCTTAGAACAACAATGAAGTACCCACCATCGTGCAAGTCTTCTTTACAAAGAACAAGTTCTGTCTAATTCTCCAGTATTGTCAGAACTTTACTATCCTTCTGATACTGTTACCATTTCCCATGTATACATAACACGAAAAATCCAATGCGCCAAACACTGTTTTCAACCACTGAACATGCAACAGGAAGTATCCATGACAAATAATTACTGCAGACAAGTTACTATGCAACATAATTATATTCTATGATTCCTATCTTGGAGCTCTGTAAATAGTATTTGTCACATTGTTCTGCGAAATGTATTTTACCACCAACCAAATAATACACTGTAGTTTACTTGCTGACCGCATTATGAGTGTTGCAATGTCATTATTACTCTTCTATTATGTTTGTACATTCTAGCCAAAGAAGTCTTTAAAAGTCAATTCAGTGCACAATATTGGTAACACATATGACGCAGCTATCAGAGGCATTCATAACTGACGCCATCAGAATTGCATGTAATGACAGTACAGTAATAAATTATATTTTAAACCTACAAAAGTTGTAAGCATTTTGGAATGACGCTGCAGTTGTGCCTGAAAGTTTGATGACTAATATCTGAGATAATTTGTTGAAGTTTATTTCAATATAAAGACTGTCAATGATATTCACCAGTAAAAAGGAAGACCACACAAGAAGATTGCAATCCTTTTTATCTCCCTATAATGACTTTGCTCAGCTCGCTGCACAAGCCACCCTTTCATTGAGATGGTGGCGTCTTGTAGCCTGTGGGTTTGTCTCACAGAAGATTTATTTATAGGTATATAATTTGAGAAGTACAGCAAAGGTGAACAAACTACCAAAGGCAAACAATGTGTGGTATACAAAGTACACATTAACTTCACTGTAATCACTTTACTTCATAGTAAATAAACAATGACCTGTGTGGCAAATTCAGTACACACTATCCAGTAATCAGACCTTATAATACTGCATCGAAGCATAGGTCATTGATATGTCATAAAGACATAAACAAACTGGAAGAAATATAAAGAACAACTGTACAGATCCCAGAACTGAGATCTGTGCCATGAGAAATGTTTAATTCAATATGCCCCTTGAATGGATAGATGATCCGGTTTCTTGGTTATTAATATACAGAATGAACTCTAAGTTTCTTGAGAGGTAATTATGCTTAATATTAATTCAATATGGTTTGACAACTGCGCAGCCAGAGCTTTCTGAAGTATCTCCTCAATAAAATTGTTCTGCTTGACTTGTTTTAGAATCATATCATGAAAAATCAAACATCGAGTATTCTCTACGACGTGCTAGCTCACTTATACAAATTTGTTAGTTAGCTTTAGTTAAATCATTGGACAAACTATTTTAATTATTTTTGACTGGGTCTGGTCACAGTTAGGCGGAAAAATGGCCAGCTCTATATGCTTTAAACATAAGGCAATTTACACTTTTGCAAGTTGCCCGATCTGACAATCAAAGTCAATTTTTTCTAGGATTTTAACAAGTATGCACTCTTTTATTAAACTGACTATGCATAATACTTAACTATTTATGCACCACACATGTGAACATCAATGAGTCTGATTCATGGTGGACAAAATTAATTGAAAAATATTATACATACATTTTATTTACCGTGAATGTATGTTCCACGGTTGGATTCAATTACAACTGGCAACTACACAGCATAAAAGCTCAAATACAACACTTCAAATGAGTCAGTTACAATTGCATAGCTTAAAAAAATCAATTACAATTACACCGCTTCAAAATACCAATTACAATGCTTCATAAAGGGTCAATTGCAACAGTTCATGGGTTAAGTTGTTCTATAAAAGAAGATTAGATGTACTAGTATTGCACACTTAAAAATATGGTTTAGGTGAATTCATGCGGCCAGGGCTGGGTTCAGTTAAACAGGCCAATTACAATTATAAAGCCTCATAAAACTCAATTACAATACAATTACAATTAGGATGTAATAATAAAAAGTACAATTACATTGTAATTAATTACAAATGTTACAATTACAAGTGTAACCCTGGTGTGTTGGGTGGGTGGGTTGGGTGAGATTGAGAGCACGCATGTTTCTAAAACAGCTCAACCTGGGCTTTGACAAAACATTGCTAGCTGGAAACAGAGTTATTTTCTGCTACTCGTTCTTGTTCTGTGAGCTGTGAAAGAATGGAGATGTTGTCAATACTGGGAAAGAAGCCATATATTGATATAAGCTAAATTCTTATGAAAACAACATCTGATCTGCTTTATGCACAGTGGCGAATCTAGGATCTCGCAAAGGGGGAGGCAAAAGGGGGCCAAGCTTGGTCACCTATTAGATTACCATGTAGTGGTGCAAAAAAAACACTGAAATTTTTTTTTATTAAACAAAGGTGGCCATGACCAAATGCCCCCCCCGCCCCTGTTATTACAAACCCCTGCTTTATGCAAACATCACCTGGTTTATAGAATTGCACGATGCACCCAACGACCCCCAGACAATGTGCGTCATGTCTATAAAATAATGATGCAACTTTGGTTGGTCACATATATGTACGAGAGATGCGTCAAGGTCCATCAATGTCTGCAGCACGTCTAGCAGCAAAACGATTAGAATGACAACCAGCGACTTAATTGACTCTGACGTATTGTTATCCCCGATAAATGACCACGCAGGACGATATATCGCCATATATTAATATTTTACTCTTATATTTTTTACCATTAATTTTAACAATTATTCGTACCTTGCAAACAGTTGAACCTGTATGCAAAAGCCCATAAAGTATCCCATGATGTAATCAATAACATGTCTGTCTGACTTTCAAATATTTTTTATTGGTTGAAAATGATTTGTAAAAATGTCTCCAGGGGTGTGTCAGGACAGAAGTCAGAACAGAAGTACACAATGCCAATGCCTATACCATGGTCCTCAAAAACATTTCCCCAGCCCCAGATCTGGAGTGCATCATGAAACATGCAATATGTAAAGGTGGGGGGAAAAGTGTCAATGTTTCAAATTCAAGGGGCTCCCATCTTATTTGATGGCCAAATATGTCAGGAGAAATAAAATACAATTTTTTTCGAAAATCGATGAAATATCCGCAATTTCTTACTTATTCATGAACTAGGGCTAAAAGTTTCTTTTTAAAAACTAGTTTTTGGCATGATTATAGGGTTACATGCGCCAGACAATTGAAATATAAGTACCAAACAAGTAACGCTACGCTACGTGTACAACACCCAGGCCGAGGGCTCGACATTAACGCTTGTCCAGCACAAGTAGCTACTAGTGCCAGTGTAGGAGAAGTACATATAGACCGGGAGCCCAGAGCTTTTATTTATGTAAACGATGCCAAAAGGTTTGACCCCATGAACTGAAGGGACCACCCCGACATTCCAAAAATGCATTGCTGCCGGGTCTGGGCTGGGGGGTTGCCCCCGAAACCACCCGTCAAACGGGGCAAAAAAGTACTTTTATTTATGGGAATGGTGCCACAGCTAAAAAATAGTGTACAATTTTTCCTTGGGGTTCCCTGTGTACGGAATGACCAATGCCAGCAATTTTAGGTGGGAGATCCCCCTGCCAGCAACCCCGAAAATGTGAGAAAAGGGGTATTTATTTAATAGAATGATGCCGAATTAATGGACTGACGCAAAAGAAAAATGGTGTCAAATGTTTCCTTGGAGTTTGACTGAATGGACCACCCTCCAACATCCCCTGTTTCCCCTAAAATCACCAATTGAAGGGGGCAAAAAAGTACATTTATTTAAGAGAATGACGCCAAGGCTAAAAACAGTGCCAAATGTTCCATTTGGGTTCCCCCAGTATGGAATGACCAATCTCACCATTGATCAGATTCGGAGCGAAAGCTGCGTCGATCAGGGTATCATCACACATTTATCATCATTGGACCTAACATGGCCCAGCAGTAGAGTGGGATTGAGCTTCTAAAACAGCATTCAGGGAAGAGTTTACCCGTTTCCACACTGAGGAATGAAATAGGCCGCACTACTAGCCAATCATAGGATAGTATACATATCACATGGTGGTAAATGCAATGAAGACCAACAAAGGCGAACTGCTGCAAACAGTACCCAATTACCTTGAAGGTAGACTCGAGGAGGCCGACACCCGACACCCTGATTGCCTTCTATGCAAACAGCGTTTCCTCCAGAAACGTTCCAGTGAGGTCCACCCCTACTGATGTCTTTGCCATTCTTCTTAGGTTTGTCGACATTCCAGCTGTCACCTTGTGTCTGCTTGTACAATGTCAAAGCCTCTGACAACACCAAGGCAAGGTACAAGGCCTTCGTGCGCATGAGCGGTGGCAATGAGAAGGAACCCCTGGCCAGAATAAAGAAGATTAACTGTGCGTCTCTTACCAAGATGCTTGTCAATCACATTAAAACAATTAGAACAATAAGTGTAATAATAATGCTATTTTCCTTATGAATATATAATTGGACAATGAACAATGATTCCGTACTCAGGGAACCCAAATGGAAGATGTGACACTGTTGTTTACCCTTGGGGCCAATCCTTTAAAAAATATCCCTTTGGCTTTCTAACCCTTAGGGGGTTGCTGCCAGGGGAAGACCCCACCTAAAATTGTTGGCCTTGGTCATTCCGTACTCTGGAACCCCAGGGGAAGATTTGACACTGTTTTTAGCCTTGGCACAATTCCCATAAATAAATGTACTTTTTCTCACCCGTTGGGAGTTGCTGGCACGGGGAACCCCCCACCTAAAATTGCTGGCATTAGTCATTCCATAGTCAGGGAACCGCATGGGAACATTTGGCACTGTTTTTAGCCTTGGCGCCATTCCCATAAATAAATGTACTTTTTTGCCCCCTTTGACGGGTGGTTTCAGGGGCAACCCCCCAGCCCAGACAGAAACGCATTTGTGGGATGTCGAGGGGGGGGTGGTCCCTTCAGTCCATGGCCCGGGGTCAGACCTTTCGTTTACATAAATAAAAGCTCTGCCTAGGCTCTAGCTGGGGCTGGGCTCCCGGTCTAATAATCCTGGACATTTGTCCCACCAGACAAGTTCATACCGTTGCAACATAAAACACGTACTATTCATTGTAATAAAAAGACTGAAACTTCTTGACACCCAAAATAAATAATGTTTGATGGAATCTATAATTTTGTTCGATGTCGCACATATAACTGTTTTCTTTCCGCCATGTGACCAATGTAGTCACCAGGTGGCGCATGTAGTATTTTAGAAAGTAGCTTACTCGCTAGGACAGCAACGGTGTTCCTCATTTAAATGCCCCCTTAGCTACCAGTGTAGGACAAGTAAATAATCCTGGACACTTGTCGCACTGGGCAAGTTCATGCTGTTGCAATGTAAAACATATCTTGACTTGTTGACACCCAAAATAACGTTTAATGGAATCTATAATTTTTTTCCATGTCGCACGTATCGCCGCTTTCTTTCCGCCATGGGACTACTGCCAGCGTAGTCACCAGGCGGCGCATGTAGTATTTTAGAAACTAGCTTACTCACTAGGACACAACGCTGTTCCGTTGAAAACTGGAACGCGCTGTTACCGTTCCTCATTTAAATGCCCCCTTACACTTCTGACATATATTCCCGTTTTATGTTTTGAATTTTTAGCATTATTGCTACACGGGAACGCATAAACTTATAATCTAATGTCTGCTCCTAAGGCCTGCATTCGCAAGCATGAGTTCGTTTTTGTAATTGTTCAGGTATTTACGAGGAACGCATTATTTTGCTATAATCTGATACGGCACCTGGATACAGTCTATGGGATGACCAGAGGGAAAACAAAGTTGAAACTGCAGAAATATAAAATACTGTATTCGACCTAAGCGTACGCTCGAAAACAAATTGGGCCATGAACTAATGTGAAGAAATCTGTTCTTATAAGCGTACACCAAATTTTTTCTCTGGACGATAAGGTAACTGTTTAACACTAGTGGTGTCATTTGGTGACTGGTGATTAAAAACTGGGTGTACGCTAATTAGGACATGTACGCTTAATATGTAGAATACGGTAGCCTGAGGTATATATTGTTCTTGCATGCTGCATATAAATCCATAGAATTGTGATTGGTTAGTCTACTGCTGAGTAACACACCGTACTTGTCAATGTTAGCTTAAAAACAAGTAACTTTACCAACAAAAGATCCATTTCCCATCAATTGACAGAGTGAATTAGGTACTCTGTACACATTGTTTGTATGCTCAATTAAGTGGCTAATTGCTTGTAACATGAATGAAGCCAGGTATTGTTTAGAAGTGGCTAAGTTGAGCTTTGGTGACAGTTAGTACAAGAATGTCATGTTTTGTGTTTAAAGGGGGGGTGAAGCACTCGAACAACCATAGCCCAAACATAATAACATACCATTTACAGTATATATCACCCTTATATGATGGGCGCAACGCCACGGTAATTTTGTAATATCCTTTTAAACTTTGCCATTATCTTCGCTGGGCGGCACCATATTGCTCAGCGGCAGAGTGGTTTGAGTACGAGCTCCTGGCACCGCGTTCACACAGTAAAAACCTCTCGGAAAAACGGCCGAAACGCATGGAAAATCGAATAAAAAGAAAACTGGTGTGCACTGGATGGCTCCTGGATATATCAACTAGTACTACAAATGCAAGGAAAAAACTTTTGATCGACTTTCGAGGAAGAATTTGCAGCGGAAAAGGTGGTTGCAAATGCGGAAATTGCCGTGTCCGCCAGCCGCAGGCTCTGCGAGTGACCACTTTTCCGATGCAGATTACAAGACAAAAGACATATGTGATGAGCATGGACAGACGGTGAGCATCAAGATGTCATTCTTGGTCAAAGACATCTTAGATCTTTTTTTCGCATATGACCATGCATCTACAGACTATTCTGCGACAAGGAAACGTCAGATATCAGAGGGCAGAGCGATGCGTAGGAAGCGACGAGCCGAAACCAGGTTAGTAAATTGGATTACCGTTAACATTGTGACTTATCACTACGATTACAATATAGTTCCACCCCAATAAGCACAGCTGTGCTTCAACGTCAGCATATATATGACCCACAGTAAATCGAAATGTATGAATACAATAAAGTGCGAGTAAGTGTTAATAGTTTGATATAATTACGAGTGTTTTCCAATCCGCCGATTTATTTTCGACGTGATCAGGTGTACCGTCAATACGTGGCCGTACTCAAAACAATAACAATAACTCAGTAAGTGCTACAGGATATACTGCAGCCTTGTAACATGGGCCATGGCGTATGTACTAGGCAAAATTATTCAAGAAAATAATTTGATATTATTTATTGACAGTCATAATAATTAAGTCTCATACTCCTGTGTTCTAAATCATAAATGCCTAGAGAGCAAGCGGCAAGCCTGGGGGGGGTTAGATGCATGGGAGAAACACGACGAAAAGACAGTATAGACTATAGTGCAACAGAAGCCTACTGTTGCTGTTTACATTTCAAATTCTTTATGGAAATATTTAAATATACAAATACTTTGATTGTGATTAAGTGCAAATGCAGTTACAAAAACTTTTTAAAAGTATTTAAATATTTAAGTAAAATGCATTTCACCCATGCAATGTCTAGCTGGAAAGGAAACTAAGGCATCGTCATCTACCCAGTTGAACACTGTCAGATTACATGTCTGCTTTCAATAATGACACTTTACAATTTTTGTCTGAATTCTTGTGACTTGACAATAAGGCAAAATTATATAAAATGAATTTGCTTTATTGATCAGATTAAACCCCACATGTAATAACCGGAAGTTCATAAAGAGATGTATTAATTACATTTTATTCTAACACGACTGATAACACTGTAATGAATATCGTGGGGGAGGGGGCAACTGTCGGCAACCCACAATAGTATTAGTACAAGCTATACATATGAAGGAAGTATATCAGGCATGGGGTCAATTCTGTTTTGTCAATTCCAAAAAATCACTTCTAATTCCGCCTTGCAAAAAATCAATTCCAACTGTTACAATCCTAGGCTAAAGAAAAATTCAAATCCAATTCGTTTTAACACAGTTTTATTTGTCACGTGTGCACAATCATATTTAATTAGATATGATTAAAAAATTATTGTTCGTTAAATGCACACATACACACACACACATATATATATATATATATAGATATATATATATATATATATATATATATATATATATATATCTATATATATATATATATATCAGGTTTGCCATAAAAAACTTTAAAATGGCATCCAGCCATTTTATATGTACTTTCTACTGCGACACCTCTCCTGGATTTTTGGTAACAAAACCAGACATTTTGGACAGCCCTGGACAGTTGGGTCATTAATCTGAGTTTTGAACAGTTTCCCCTGTTTATATTGGGTCCAGGTCATTTGCCCCCCTCCCGGACATTTGCCCCTTTGTCACTTGCCCCCCAGACATTAGCCCCTTGCCTTATTCAAAATCTGGACATTTGCCGCCTGTCCGTAGCTTCTGGATTATTTGTAAGTTTTTTTTAAGAAATGTTTTTTTAACTTATTTTTTTTATTTCTGAACATAAATTCAAGATATATATTACCCTAATTGCAATTAATGTTCTTTGTGCCAGATCAGCCAAGTAAATTACTTTATGTAGTTGGAGATGATCCTGTAATCAAAGGATTATCTTTATTGCAATTGTGGAAGAAGTCAGTGACATTAGGACCAGGACATGTTAGGACAATTGAGGATATTTGAAAGAAGCCATCTCAACAAGGTTTCTTTTGAATTGCATTTACCATGGAGAGTTGGAGTGACTCCATTTTTCTATAAAACTGGATGCAAAAGCCAGAGTTGTCAGAAAACACTTATAACTTCATCATGGAAATTACTACTAGCATCTGAGGAGGTCAGAAGCTATGTTTTGAGTGTCATTCCTACACCAAGAAGGGGGACCAACAAGATTACTCTTCAATGGGAGTGAAGCCAGCGTCGATCCTAATCATGCAAGGGTGCTGTGGTCACTGATCTGATCTCCAGATCCAGAATGTGATCAACAAGACTGCCTGCAACCATGATGGTGACACGGCACAGATAGAAGCTGCCAAGGTCCGTGAGGACCTGAAAACTAAGGCAGCTAATACCAGGGGCACTCCAAACCAGCTGATCTCTGACTCGTTACTGTCCACCACTGTTTGTGGAAGCATCACCCCAAGAACCCATCTTCCACCACTGATCTGACTATCAATGATACCTGGAAGACAACTGGTGACAAGATCATCTCATACACACTCCAGGGGATAGGCCATTGCATTAGGTTAAAGTGACTTCGACTTGTCATTGAATGTTATGTTATTGTAATAATAATGATAAAACTGCAAACTGATTTTCACTTGTCAACTATCATAGAAAAAAGGGGCAGATGTCCTGGGGGGGAGCAAATATACTAGGAGGCAGATTTATATCGCTATCAGTTGTGGTATCATTGATATTTCATCAAATTTACTGGAAAGTTTGAGTCTTCAACATCCTAATCTCCAACATGTATTCTCCATGGGGACATTTTTAATTACTACAAAGGGCAAACCCTACAGCCACATGTAACAGCATTGCACAGGTGACCAGTGACATGTTTAGTATGGAAAACTTGTGGGCTGAACATTAGGCTTGGATAAACAAGGGGCTGCATTCAAGTGGGGCAGGCTTCTTCTCTCACACAAAGGGAATGAGCAGGCAGGTGCCCTTAATTGGCAATCTCTGTAAATAAACCTTGTACATTGAGAAAGAAAATGAGGCCTGAATGGTCTGATTTTGGTTTTACTGTCTATTACAGTAACTTAGTATTTCTTTTTGATGCAAATGCTTGATTATATTGTTCTTGGTCACAATGTTTCAATACCAGAGTAGACAGTGTCTATGCTGTAATGTTGACAACTTCCTGGCTGTTACCAGATTCAGGGTGACATGCTAATAGCAGACAAATATGATTTTAAAAGTAATATAAGTAAATATAAAGGTAAATATTAACAGTATCAAGTCAATAATTCCAACAAAATCAATTCCAATTCCCCAAAAAACAAAAATCCAATTAAAAAAACATTTTTGAAGTCAATTCCAATTCCGGAACTGGAATTGAGGGTCAGTTCCAATTCCGGAATGGAATTGACCACATGCCTGAGGTATATTCATGACAATATCTTGTCTCTGTGTACTACAGCAACAGTCATGAACAGTATAATTGAATTGAAACAAGCTTATGTCTGTGGGGCTTTTGTCGGGAGGGGCTTTTGTCCATGCACCATACTATCTAGCAGATGCTTTCAGTATAATTATATGAGCCTAATAATTATATATATATTTACATATATATATATATATATATATATATATATATATATATATATATATATATATATACGTGTGGGCAGGTATGTGTGTGTGCGTGCAGCATTTATAAGGTAAAGATGTCACAAGCATAGATCTGCATTTGGTCCAATAACAATATTCATGCATTATGTTATCTAAATAGAGTGTCAGATATAAAATAAGGAACCCCATAGAAAGTATACCTATGGGTCCAAATTTTGTTATGGAATTTTGACCCCTTATAGAATTTTGACCTCCCTGTCCCATTGAAAACAGTGCAATGTTGATTAGATAATATAATACACTTTGGAGCTAGGATGCTACAATTTTGGTTACATGCGTTTGGTTATGTTACCAGTGGCATTCGTCAAACTGACCAAACAGATTCATTAAAAACATTAAGAGATCAGTGAAAGACCCATTGGTTGAATTAACATGGCTCCATAGGGAAAATGCTTTTCCCTGTGGTTGATTACTTTATATATTCTATATGACACTGGCACTCTTATATTCTAAAAATAATATATACAAGAGAAAGTTTCTCACATTGTGATTCATTTTTATTATGCAAAAGATGAATTTTGTAAAATTTACAAGTCACTGTATGTGTAATCTTTTCAGATGAAGGATTCACCATTGGTTCGTACAAGTACAGGTACTAGTTTTGAAGCATCCAGCGCTACGGGTGATGCCGTCAATCTTTACATTACGGATGTCACCTTTAGTGCCATCACTGCTACTACTGCTGTGGCACCACATACAACTGATGCTGAAATGCAAATCGATCCAGTAACGATATTTCAAGTGCGACACTTCGCGAATGCTGCTGTAGTCATGGATGACATTATTGCACCAATGAACGTTGATCATGACTACTCCTATGTGAAGCTTCCATCAGATTCAGTGAGAATAAAGACATTGGTGCAGATGATGCACACTATGTGATAACAGCGACATAACCAAGGATGACTCAAGCAGCTCCGACACCTATGAGAAAGAGAAGAAGTTTGTCATTCGTGAGAAAAACTTATGTCACTTTTCTACACCTGCCACACACCAAACAGCCATAAACTGTGACACAGGTTGTACTCATGTCTGATCTATCAGCCAAGGTCTTTCGGATACTGGGGTGTCTGTCAGAGGAAAGTGTGCTGATTTCTACCCCTGGATGAGTGAAAGGTGAATTGAATATGTTAGGTGTACATGTACTATCAGTCAGAATAAGTAGTGTATTGGTGTATATTTAGTGCCAGTAGTGTATTGGAACAGATGGTTGGTGTACTATCAGTCAGAACAAGTAGTGTATTGATACATATGATTGGTGTACATTTACTGTCAGTACAAGTAGTGTATTTGGTAGAGAATGAGACGCTTGGTTTACATTTGCTGTCGGTAGGAACAAGTAGTAGATTCCGTCAGAACAAGTAGTATATTGGATACACATGATTGGTGTACATTTACTGTCAGAAGAAGTAGTGAAATGGTGCAGATTCCAGAATGAGATCATTGGTGTACATTTACTGTTGGTAGGAACAAGTAGTGTATTGGTATGCATGATTGGTGTACATTTACTGTCAGTCAGAACAAGTAATATTGTTACACATGATTGGTGTACATTTACTGTCCAATCAAAACAAGTAGTCTATTGCCATTGGTACAGATGATGATGGTAAAACAGTTAAAATGCCTTGGCTTTATAAAGATTAATTATTTCCTAAGCTAAACTACCAGTATATTTGATATGTTGTGGCATAATAATGATGTGTGTAACTGTGATATCCATGTTCCAAGTTGTATTTCCCGGTGGTAGAAGTCACTGTTTTAGGTCAATGTTTAGTCTTGGTTTCAGTCATTCTAGTTAGCCTTATTTCTTTGGTAATTGTTTTACTATGTGAATAAACGTTTGATATATTTTATGTTGGTCTCAATATAAATGAAATTGTGTGTAGTTACATGCAAGATGCTGCAGGTAACATTTTTGTTGACAGAAATGGGATATAGATAAGAAGGCATTCACATCATTAAGTTATTAATATTTTAGTGGGAATTTTTGTAGTTTTCCAGGTTGTTTTTCGACCTGCTGCATACTGTGGGTGCCTCACAATTTGTCTATAACAGACTATTAGTACACTCACCTGTGTCAGGTCAATCTCCATAGCTAAACTTTCCATCAATTCAATTCGGTTCAGAATAGACATCACAGATCCTTCCCACATCGCAGGATGGGATTACTTGTCTTGCCTTTCCTGAGCCTGAAATATAATTTGTCAGGGTTAGTTGATAGCACTAATTCCATAATTACCATAATAGTTGCAAAACTGTGAACATTACATACTGTCAGTAGTTAATTATTGTTATTTAAATTATTACATTGCACCAAACAACAAGGTGTTGTGGTGTGCTACAGAGAGGGGTGATTACAAGTACGAATATTAATGTAATCATGATTACAGTAATTATTGCAATCACAATTGCTAATGTAGTCATGATTACAATCATTATTACAATCACGATTACGGTAACATTTAAGAATATATATATATTCACATAATGAATTAAATAAACCCTCATGTTATTATTGTCATCAATGTTATTCAACACAAAATCAAACACAATATTAAAATACAGTCACGGTACACTTCATTAGATTAGATACAAAATAAAGAGAAAAGCCTGCTTGCATTGCCATTGTAGTTCGGACCTCGCCCTCGGGCTAGGTAAAAGAAATATGCAGAAAAAATATGATTATTAAAATGGCAATGATTCGATAACAATTGAATTACTGACCTGCCCACGAATCAATGAGTCGGCACGCAAATCATGCAATGACAGCAGACCAACATCTAGCACTGCTCTGTGTGTGCATATCACTACAAAATCATCGTCTTCGCCTTCGTACGGTGATGCAAGCACCAACGCGGTCGGGCACACGGTGCTGCATAGCCATAGCCTAGCCCTAGCCCTAGGCATGGTAGCTTCCTCGGCGCAGCATGATGACTCAATGTAAACGTGCGCAGACATCGGGACGCAATTTCCACAGGTTCACCACATCACATTACCTAGTCAGGAATCGTAAATCCAACGTCAACAAAGGCGAAGCCGACCTGGACTCTGGAGTCTGGAGCGTGACTCGCACACTCGGTGACACTTTACGACTGTCAACCGTTGTTTCCGTGTGGCCTGTCGAAGTAGACTATTCGTCTGTGGTTTCCATTTCTCCAAAGATAGACAACTATTACGGAAGTTCAGTAAACCACTAATCGCTAGTAGCAGATCTGGTAAAACTGTCACAAGCGATGCATCTATCTTGTCAACAAATAAAAAATAGTTCCGGTATTACGTTATCGCATATTCTCGTTGGTTAGTGTCTCGTGTGTTCGAGAAGTGTGGCGTTTTCCACGATTTTTTGCGTGTTTTGTTGTAATTTCTTTAACTTTTTTTATTTGGAACGAACAAAAACGCTATTTTGCTCACGTGTGTAAACACTTGTATATATAACAGAGACCCATATCTTTTTTTTCGCTCCAGAATGCCTATTTACGAAATAAATCGCAAAAAATCTAAAATTTACATTGATTAGATATACGCGACTCAAACCACTCGTTTCGACAACAAGATGGCGATACGCAGTGATGCATTTTGCCGATTTTTGTCTCGAACAAAATCAGTTTTTCAGTTTATCTCATAAATTAGCAGGTATCTGTCACCATTAATGCATAGTTAGATAATATATATTTAAATATACGGCATAACACAAAATTGCTTCAGTTCCCCTTTAATAGTGAGAATTCACACAACATCTCAGTGTGCTGTTTTTGCTCTCAAAGCTTGAGTGAATGACCCAATCACAATGAATGACAAACCATAGAAGTTGGGTGTGTTAACAAATTAACTGTATGAAAATAGTAAAATCTGTGCAACATGTATGTCAGATAAATTTTTTTACAACATTATGGTTTATAGTGAAAAATCATTGCCAGGGATCTGGTGGACATGATGATAAGTATTTCTTTAAATTAATAATTATGTATATGTCTTTGAATATATATTTTTTTGTTTTTCCAGGCTGAACGTTGGAAAAGTCACCCACTTCAAGACCTTCTGTAAAGAGTAGAAAACAACTTGAGTTGGACACTAGCATAGCAGCAGCACTACTGGAGTTCACATCCGACATGACCGAGGTTCATACTGAAAACACTAAAATGTACAGGAGTTCATTGTAAGTACATATTACCAAATTGCAACATCCGATATATATGCACATAGATAGAGATACCATGTGCATCGAATTGGATTATGTGGCAGTGAGTGTAGAGCAGCCCTGGTGTAGAAAATACTCTGCTAAAAAAACAGTTTAAATTACTGCAGACAGAGAACAATTTGCTCTTGAGAACACAACTTCACAAGGTTAATGTACGAACAATCACTCACAAAAAGATGAAGATTTGGCACACTCCAGCCCACGTAATAACAAATTATTTGGCATTGAAGTCATCAAAAATGATGACAAAAAGTAAGTTTTCTACTGACTTCACATTTGGCCAGTTTGTGTATTTGTGGAGATTTTTTTTTCCTGGTGCTAACAAGTGAACTTAATTATTGGAAATTAAACAAAACCTACTCTAAAATGTTATTTTTGGCATTGACTATGTCTGTGGTTGGTCTGTTCTGTCATATTCTTATTTTGCTATGGTATTGATAATTGGAGGATAATTTTTGAAGTTGAATAGTAATTGGTATATTGGTGTGTAATTGGAATTGATATAATGTAACTGACCCCAAGTCTGGTCTTGGCCCAACAAAACTAATATTGATTATCTTATATGAAGTGTCCATATATGTGTAGCAGCAATCTCTTTTTGGGAGTGTTGGTTGACTCTGAAAAGAACCGTTGTTTTTCTTCCTCCATCAACTGCAGTCCACCGACTGTGCACCTCTTGGTTTCATTGACGCCATCTGAATATTAGTCAAAATAAAATTCAGAGCAGGACCAAAAACAAATGAATGGCTTCAATTAAAAGCCTGTCCCCATCAGGAGGTTAACGTGAAAAGGACATTTAGGTGGGGACTCTCGATAAGCCCATGTTGTCCTTGCCACTTGCCATCTGGGACTTTGCCTTGGATGGCAATCTTGTCAAATATTGTTACAAATGGAGTACGGACATAACTCCTCAGAGACAAAACCCCTAACGATCAATTATTATTTTGACATTGCAGTAATGCAACATAATTTTTCTGCAACTTGTTTATTTAAAATAATTCAGTCACGTACATGTTGACACTTCATATGTATTGAATAGGAGAAATACCAATGATGTAGCTAATTGCGTATAAGATGATCTTTACACTTGCTATTATATAAAATCAGTAGACCTAGCATCACATCACAACATACATTTCTTTTGTCTGGAGGTGGTAATGTAGGTATACAGACACACTTTCCCCAGATATAATGCCCCCACCTAAATGGCAACTAGGACTAAAAAACCTTCTCACATAACTACACAAAAATATAACACGCAGTATATGTAATAACTTTTATTTGCATTGTAAATTTTTTTTTTACAAATCTTTATTGTGTGGGGCGGGGTGAGTGCTGAGTACGAGTACACCACTTGTACCGTGGCTAATCTGGCACAGGCTTTATACAATTTTCCTTCTATTGTTGTTCCGATTAACGCTTCGTGTGTGTATATATATATACGTATATATATATACATATACCCCTATGTAGGCGCATGCATAAATAAGGTAAATTGATGTAGGAAATCCTTGCCCAAGCCTAAATAATAACACTATTTAGTAAGTATTTACATCATGTGGCTTTCTTCCGCGCACCGAGGACCTTGGTCCGAGGCAGTTGCACAAAAGAAATTGTGTAGCATTTGCACGAACTGCCATAACCGGCGCATAACCGTCGAATACACATTGAATGCACAGGATTGTGTATCCGCTGGATGTGAGCTGTGAATGTGTTATCAGTCATTCAATCAAGAAATGTGTATTCTGACAAATCCGGTGATACTACAACTGCACTTTTCAGCATATACGTGAAAAGCAATACATATGTGGTTAGGTTACTCACCAGTTTAGAATTATTAAAAAACCTAAATATGTATTTGGTGTTCCCCCAAAATATTAATATGCATATAATTTAATTATTATTTCTAAATTATTTAAATGAACATGTTAATGTAAAGATAGTACATTAAATTATAAATTTACATAAATTGACTTAAATTTATATAAATTGACTTAATTAAATTAAAGTACTTCTTCCCTCCCTCCTTAAAGTTGCGCATATGCATGACATGCAATATCATCAGTATATATTTTTATTACAAAAACAATAACCTTTGTTCACCAAATGACAGATAATTTAACCCATGCATTCTTTTTAATTTAATTATATTAACAATGACATGCAATGAGATGTCCTCTAGTTGTTGCGCAGGCACATAACATCTAATATCGACTACACAATATTTATACAAATAATATTTGTAACATCAAATATTTCATTAAATAAAATATGAAATATTACGTTAGAAGTGATTTAAAATTTATATACAGTAATTTACGACTAGAGGGGAGATCGACTGCAGCTGGCTCCAGCCAGGCTTGTCCACAGCGGACTAGTCATCCAACATTGTGGTCGAAAACACAAGAAACTATACAAGATGAATATATGCACCTGGAATGTGAGAACACTTCAGGACAATGGTAATCAACTGGAGAGAAGAACTGCAATCATTGGCAGGGAGCTGGCAAGATACGACATCACCATTGCTGCTCTAAGTGAAACACGATTACCAGGCGAATCACAACTTATCGAGAAGGGTGCCGGATACACCTTTTTCTGGATTAGCAAACCAGATAATGAATCCAGACAAGCTGGTGTAGGATTCGCAGTAAAATTAACTCATATCCGGTAAATGGACACCTTGCCTAAAGGAATAAACGAACGGCTCATGGTAATGTGCATCAGGTTATCTGGCGACCAACATGCCACCATCATCAGTGCATATGCGCCAACCATGACCTACCCGGACGAAGAAAAAGAACGTTTTTACGAAAATCTGAAAACGATCATTCGTAAAACAGCTCGCCACGACAAACTGATTCTCCGAGGAGATTTCAATGCACGAGTAGGAAGCGACCTCACCGCATGGGAAAGGGTCATCGGACACCACGGTGTTGGAAATGAGAACTCAAATGGGTCCCTCCTTCTAACAATGTGTACTGAATTTTAACTTGTTATCACAAACACCTTATTCCAACAAGCGGAAAAATACAAAACATCATGGAGGCACCCACGCTCAAAACATTGGCATCTGATTGACTACATTATAATCAGACAACACGACAACAATGACGTAAGAAAGACATGGGTCATGTGTTGCAGACTGCTGGCCTGATCACAGAATGATAAGAAGCCAAATGTGCCTCAATGTACAACCCAGCAGACACAGATGTAGTGCAAAACCACGGAAAGTTTGATGTTGCAAAACTCAAGTCGGCAGCCGTCCAACAGCAACTAGCGGAAAAACTTAACACCATATTCGAGGAAGATATCAAACCAGCACCAGATGCTGATACCAAATGGGCACGTCTGAGAGATCCATGAAATACTCGATGTTACCCAGCGCAAGCACAGAGATTGGTTTGATGAAAATGACACAGAGGCAATGAACATCCTCGATAACATGCACACTTCACATCTCGCATGGATAAACCACAAGAATTCGCCATCGAAAGCAACATCCTATCATCATCACTACAAGCAGCTAGCACAGGCCAGGCTACATGCTATGAAGGAGGCCTGGTGGTCTGATAGAGCTAGCGAGATTCAACAAGCATCTGATCAGAAGGACGCGAAACGTTTCTATGATGGCCTCAAAGCAGTGTATGGGAACCAGTCATGTGGGGCAACACCACTCATGAGTGCCGACGGAACAACACGTATTACAGATCGAAGTGAAATCCTCAAACGATGGGCTGAACATTTTAATGATGTGCTAACCCGACCATCAACCATCTCATTGGCAGCATTCGATGAAGTAACACAACATCCAATCATCCATGAACTAGAAGCACGTCCAAATATCGCGGAAACCACTCAATCGATAAAGAAACTGAAAAGTGGAAAAGCTGCGGGTTCAGATGCAATTTATACAAACACAGAGGAATAAACCTCAATAAACGACTTGTCCAACTCTTCACCATCATCTGGGACAGCAGATCCGTCCCGCAGGACTTCAAAGACGCATCGCTTGTACATATCTACAAGCAAAAGGGTGACAGAGCCATCTGCGACAACCACCGTGGCATATCCCTACTATGCATAGCTGGCAAAATACTCGCCCGGATTATACTAAATCGGCTGGCACACCATATAGCGGACAATGTCCTACCAGAGAGTCAATGTGGCTTCCGGGCAGGGCGTGGTACTACTGACATGATCTTCGCAATGCGACAAATACAAGAAAAGTGTCGCGAACAAAACCAAGACCCCTACATGGTCTTCATAGACCTTACCAAGGCTTTTGATTCAGTCAACAGAACAGGGCTCTGAAAACTGTTAGCAAATGTTGGCTGTCCAGACACGTTCGTTGATGTAATACGGTCATTCCACGATGGCATGATGGACAGAGTGCAAGATCAAGGGACAGAATCAGATGCGTTTAATGTATCAAATGGCACCAAACAGGGTTGCGTGATGGCGCCAATGCTGTTCTCAATTATATTTTCCATCATGCTCCAAGATGCTTTCCGCGATAACGATCTAGGCGTTTACACTAAATTTTGCACCAATGGAAACATATTCAATCTACAGCGCCTGAAAGCCAAGACCAAGATAACAGAACTACTTGTCCGAGACCTGCTGTTTGCTGATGACTGTGCACTCATTGCACACTCAATCAATGATATAAAGAGAATCACTGACTCTTTTGCTAAAGCAGCCCGCTGACTCACAATCAGTCTAAAGAAAACGGAAGTTATGTTCCAACCAAAGCCTGGCACCAACCATGTACCACCAAATATTACTATTGACAACGTCCCCTTGATTGTTGTGGATAAATTCACCTATCTGAGAAGTACGTTGTCCGAAAATGCAATGATTGATGATGACATCTGTGCCCGTCTTGGAAAAGCAAGTGCTTTTTTCAGCAGACTAACCAAGCGTCTCTGGAATGAACGTGGCGTGTGCCTGAGCACGAAAATCAACGTGTATTGTGCCGTCGTACTTACAACTCTGTTCTATGGATGTGAGGCATGGACCCCCATACCGACGACATAACAGACAACTAGATCAGTTTCACATGCGCTGCTTACGACAGATAGCAGGCATCAAATGGCAAGATATGATGCCAAACACTGAATGCGGAACATGGGGAATCGAGTTCCACATCAAACGAGCACAACTCCGTTGGTCTGGTCACCTGGTCCGTACGAATGATGATCGCATACCCAAGGCGCTGTTCTATGGCCAACTGAAAACCAGTTGCCGAACAAGAGGCGGCCAAAGAAAAAGATACAAAAACGTAATAAAATCAACGCTGAAGTCCTGCTCCATCCCTCTTAACACATGGGAAGCGACAGCAACAAATCGCCCTCTCTAGCGTCACACTTGCCACACTGGTTTACAGGACTTCGAGCAGAAACGACTACAAATAATCAAAGACCGAAGAACACAGCGGAAGAACGGTCAACATCCACAGGGACCTGCTACCGCCTATGACTGTACTATCTGTGGACGTCAATGCACATCGCGCATCGGCTTGCACAGTCACCAGAGAAAGCACAACTGACTCGGGACCAGATCTGTTGTTCGGCGGCTCACTCCATATGTACATATATGCAATTACATTGGCACCAGTATTAACGCATAATTTAAAGAGTACTGTCAAATGTAATGACCTCAATAAAAATATTATCATTACTTTGTCGCAAAATTAGATACTAGTATGTATCTGTTGATACCACTTATTTCTCTAGATATCAGCAGTTGCTACCTCTCATAATCAATATGAAGTTAAACACAAAATAAGACACATGCGCTTAGATTGCAGCATATAACGCATTCTTCAGGAAAAGTAGCGTGTTTTTATTCAGCGGATAGATGTTTCACACATCAAAAAATAGATTGTTAAAACAGCATTATACCCAGACATCACATAATATTAATACATGTAATCATCACCATTTATTTAATTTACAATAACTTCAACTTATAACTGGGGGGCAGGGGGGCAGCCGTGGCCTAGTGGTTAAGGTGTTGGACTCTAAATTCAAGGGTTGTGAGTTCAACACCCACACTGGGCACGGTTCGTTTTCGAAGCTTAGGCAATTTCGTTTACCCTACTTTGCCTCAGTCTACTACGCTGCAAATGAGTACAAACACTGTTTGGAAGGTACCTGCAATGGACTAGTGTCCCGTCCAGGAGAGTCAGTATAACTGCACTCTAAGTTGCTTCGCACTACAGAAACCAGGTTTAAGCACTGGCCATATAAGCCTTCATGGCTTCCTAAGGCGTAATGCCTGGGGGATGACTTTACCTTACCTCAACTTATAACATTTTACTAGTTGCAGTACACACATATAATAATAATAAGTATATTTGTATAGCGCACATGTGCTTAAAATACGCAGTTTATGAAATTGATGAGTTAAATAAATTAGTACAATAATAATTAATAAATACATAAGTGTAAAAGCAGCTCCACCGCACGGAGTTTCGGTTCAACTGAACGACGCCTTGTCATATGCATCGATTTTACGGTAGCCTTGGTGCTACGCGTAGGCGCCGTGGGAGATTCTTAATTCTTTTTTAAATTTTGATCGTTTTGAGAAAGTAAACGTAGTTTTTTGACAATATGTATAGGAGATCTATGAGGAAAAGTTTGGGTACTCTAGGTGATCGTTTTTATGGTTAGGTCAGAAAGTAAAAGATCGCCGCGGAAGGCGAAAGGAACGCATTCATGTACAAAAATGCTGGAAAAACCATAGGCATAAAGCTCTAATAATTCAGGCCAGTTAAGTAAACGATTACCAAAATATATTTAATAAACGTCATAGTTACCAAAAGGTTCGACAAGGCTCGTTTTCTGGGCCCTTTGCTTTGCGTAACCTGGCGTCGTCACCACTTCGCACTTCCCGCTCAGCACGAGTATGTAAGATACAAAACGGGGGCGCGGATACGGAATAACTATATGATTTTCATCGTTTTACCAATCGTGGTACTGTTTGGCGTAGACGCTAATTATCGATTTCTGTGCATATATTTGCATAAGATGTGCATTCATAAAAAATAACATTATGTTATCATCAACTCGGTCTACAAAACAATGTTTGATAACAGCGTTTTCGAGTTAATGATTTAATTACGATGAACCAGCAGATTATAAACGCCACTGAATTTTCTGCACAACAGTAACAACGCTAAAAAGTGTAAAAATGAGGTTTCAGTTTGTTGAAAAACTAACCTTCCTTAATTAATTTCAAATTTGGCCTGTGGGTAGAATACATGTTGGAGAATATGGAGGCCAAATATATCATAGTTTATTTTCTAATGTTATGATACATTGACTAATGGGACCAATTTGTGTGGGTAATCTCCGTTACAAAAGGATATAGAAACCTTAGACAAACCAAATATCACGATATTTGACCAACCTTAATTTAGTGCACAGCATATGTGTAATAATATTTACTTTAATAAAAAAATCAACTTTGTTGAACCATACGGAAGTAGCCTAATGGCTGTGCTTAGGACAATAGTGTTTTTATGAAAGCTTTTGATGATACATCTAAATTATTAAAGTAAGTTATCCGAGTTATGTTTTCCTCGTACGCGCAGTACAAAAACGTAATGGAGATTATGCAAATTTGTGCCACTTTTTGAACCACCATAGTAAAAAAATGCAACGTACAACAGTATTTTATAATTTGACCCAAAGTTGTGATAACGTGTCCAAATAAAAAAAAACTTATTATTGTCTTATCTTTCGTGGTTTTCTTGGAATAGAGCTACAACAAATAAAAATAAGGGCGAGCAGAGCAGTTTTTGCTATTTTTAGCCATTTAAATGTATATACCTCACAAAATAAGCATGCCATATAAAAAAACTATTTGTCTTAGGTAGGTAAACACAAGGGCTAGACAAATTAATAAGTTTTGCAAAATGACTGGTGACACAGGAGACGTTATTGCAAAAATATATATATATAGTTGTATACTTTTTCGCATTTTAACTGATAAATGTCATCGCCGACATCAAACATATTTGCCAATCAGCTTAATTAACTCGGAAGACACGCTAAACAAATGCATTTAGAAATTAACCCAATTACTAAAATCAAGTAATACATTAAGTCGGCCTGATTTTGTTGACGCCACCGCACCTCCATCTACGATTTTGTGTTGTAAAGAAGGGGGTATGACAGGGGTCTCAACCTCCCATCTCCCACCTGTTTTGGGGGCTAACCTCCTACTTATTTTGTGACCAACCTCCCAATTCCTGCCTCATATATTACTATTATTATTGCGATCATATGTTCTCGTTCCCGCGGTCCGATTTGGTGTTTATGTGGACACGTGGGCGTGCCGAATGCGATACCCACTGCATTCCCTTGCATATTACTATGACGTCCGCGCACGGGCCGCCTTAATAAAACATCCACACAAGGACGTCATTTATATCCCAAAACGTATTACGTTATTGCTAATGTGCGATAATAGTTAGCGAAGTATTTCATTGTTTGATGCAAAAACTGGGACAACATTCAGTTTCACATTAGTTTGGATGAATCTACGAAGGCTAGCAACAATGTGACTACTGGTTTAAGATGATGCCGGCCTCCAGCATCCTGACATGTACATGCGCGTAGATAGCCGTACACACGTGCTTCCACATCAATATGGCAAACAAATATTTTTTAATTCAACCCACCCCCAGAAATTTAATGGTTCATCCCTAACCTGGCTGGCATTGGCTGATAGGGCCTACCCAGTGCCATCTATACTTACCACAAAGGACACAATGTTAACTTGGCTATTGTGCATGCCAGCAAAGAGCCACTAGTTAGTAGTACCATGGACACAGTCCAGCAGATCACCTTCTCCCTCAACTACTCAGCCCAGAGGCTGCGTGGATTTAATAATTGATTAACTTTTCTATTAATTTACAAATCACTCATGTTAAACTCACTGGTCTGTATTTTTTTTTATTTATTTCTCAAACCCTTTTTAAGTAATGGTATTCCATTCAAAGGGAACCAGTCCCTCTTTTAATGACAAGTTGAACACTCTTGCAAGTGTTATACTAAGTTCTTCTGGTGCTTCCATTAGTAGTTTTGGCGGAATTCCATCCACTCCAGCATCATTACCTTTATTTTCTTAGTTACCATTTCTGGAGTTACAATTAACAGCTCTAAATAGTCCGATTTAGCCTCCTGAAAGTTTGCATCTGGAACTTGTAATGAACAAATATCCTCTCAAGTAAACATCGAACTGAAATGTCCATTTAGGTTTTTCGCTATTAGAAAACCTTGTGATATTATATTTGCAGCACTGCTTTCTAGTAGTCCAACCTTGTCTCGAACGTTTTGTTTACTCCTGACATATGCATAAAAACGCTTGCTGTCATGTTTTGTGTTACAAGCTAATTTATTTTCATAGCCTCTTAGAATTTCTAATTTCAGTCGTAGCTGCATAAATGTCTCTTCGTAATTTGTGTAGCCTTTATCCTTTCTGGTAGGCTTATAAACCCTCCATATAGTTTGCTTGTACACTATTTTTGTAATAGCTTATTTTTACACAGCTTCATTGCAGTCTGCTTCCCTTTCTAATTTTATGTGCTAAGTGTTTCTTTCTGTATTTATTTTTATTTTTACTTTCTGATTTTACTTTGATGTCAAAATGTATTTGATTATGATCACTGTTACCCAATGGTTCGTGTATTTTAACACTGTCCGCTAATTCATTTTGTGAAGACAAAAACCTACATCTAATACATTCTCTCTCACGGTTGGTTCTAGCACGTGCTGAGTAAGAATTGTTGATCCTCACCCCCTGTACTCTCTAGAGATCTCTAGATCAGTTTCACATGCGCTGCTTACGACAGATAGCAGGCATCAAATGGCAAGATATGGTGCCAAACACTGAATGCGGAACGTGGGGAATCGAGTTCCACATCAAACGAGCACAACTCCGTTGGTCTGGTCACCTGGTCCGTACGAATGATGATCGCATACCCAAGGCGCTGTTCTATGGCCAACTGAAAACCAGTTGCCGAACAAGAGGCGGCCAAAGAAAAAGATACAAAAACGTAATAAAATCAACGCTGAAGTCCTGCTCCATCCCTCTTAACACATGGGAAGCGACAGCAACAAATCGCAGTCTCTGGCGTCACACTTGCCACACTGGTTTACAGGACTTCGAGCAGAAACGACTACAAATAATCAAAGACCGAAGAACACAGCGGAAGAATGGTCAACCTCCACAGGGACCTGAGACCGCCTATGACTGTACTATCTGTGGACGTCAATGATCACTGTTACCCAATGGTTCGTGTATTTTTACACTGTCCGCTAATTCATTTTGTGAAGACAAAAACCTACATCTAATACATTCTCTCTCATGGTTGGTTCTAGCACGTGCTGAGTAAGGATTGTTGATCCTCACCCCCTGTACTCTCTAGAGATTTCCATTGTATATGTCCGTAGTTAAATCTCCCATTATTACAAATTCCCTTTTCACTTCCTTCACAGCGTTTTGTAGTTTTGTGTTATCCTCTTTGTCTGTGTAAACTAATTCGGTAAACTAATTCAATAGTTAATGTTGAATTTCGTATATAATTAACTATATTGCACCAAACAGCTTCATCACAATCTGCTTCCCTTTCTAATTTGATTTCGTAAGCCTGAATAAATTGTTTAATATATAAAATAACTCCCCCTCCCCTTCTTCCCATTCGATCTCTCCTAAACATTACGCATCCTGTCAGTCCTAATTCAACATCTGCTATGTCTTTATTGGCCCATGAATCCGTTATACTAGTTATATGAGAGTCAATATCTTTTACCATAATGTTTAATTAGTTTTTCTTATTTACTATACTCCTTGCCTTTAAATACCAGCACTTATAGTCACATTCAAAAATGTTTTCCGGACATTGTATTACTGGTTTGTGTGTACTAGTGGCCTAGTGTCCTGTTTGAGGCTCCTCTAAGTTAACTCTTGCGCTTCTAGTTTAAAAATAATACAGCGGTTTGTCTTTAAAATGTCGGAGATCATTTCAAAAGTTCTAGGCGGATTGCCCGGCCTTACGCAAGCCGACATAGTGGAATGACAAAGCATACAGCACCGTGTATTTTTACTTAAAACGATACATTTAAGAAGAATCTGTTGAACTGGTGACTGATTTCTAAACGAACATCGACGTTGTTTGTACGTGCCTAACCCTAATGTCACTGACATTCGAAAGATGGCAGCACTGCGTCATTGGCCAATCGTCGATCCTAACTTTAGCCAGTAACCAAGTAGCCTGTGTTAAATTGAACAAAACTAGGACATCTATTTGTAATTGTGACGTCACAGGGTGGACCTACCGCGCCCGGTCGTAAAAGATCTATGATGTCACAGCGTAATTGTGACGCCTCAGAGTGGGAGGTTGGGACTAAAATTGATGGGAGGTGGGAGGTTGGCCTCAACAAAGAGGTGAGAGGTAGACGTTGGAGGTGGGCCCCGAAACATGCGGGAGATTGGAGGTTCAGGCTCGTGCCACATCCTCCTGGTAAAATAATGTTACGCGTTGTTTCTCGCCGAAGTAGCCGCAGATGGTGAACGTCTAGACTTGGTAATTACTTGTTAAAAATGTCTTAAATCTGTGACAACCTAATAATCTTTAAACACAAAAAATATATACGCCACGCTGTATATCCTGCTTTATTCTGGGTTTTGTTTGGCAACTATTGATGTTAAAATTATCACCTCGGGCGAATGTTGTATTGTATAAAATTATAAAGAAATGTGTCAACAAACTGGGTCAACGTTTAAGAGACCCCCCCACACACACCCAACGGGGGTATTGCTAGACAGTAGTCAAACCGGGGTCGCCTGCCAGGCCCGTCCTCGGGATTTTGAAAAGGGGTATTCGGACGTACACAATCAGCTTGGATTTCTTGGATAATTTCTGAAAAAAATGTTACAGTCAAAACTGCAACCTCAACTGATTTAGCCTATCGCAAATCCGGTTTGTTGATGTCCAAATATGTAGTGTGTGAATAGTTTAAGTAATATCCATAGTCGGTTTAATTAAAAAGTGCGTAGTTTTGTTCAAATCATCGAAAGAATTTACTTTAGTCGTTAGATCTGGTAAGGCTCAAAATATTGGAAATAAAAACGGTAAACACTTTATGGGGTCAAGGCTGATCGTGGGTGACTTCCATCCTCTCGCGGATCACATGACGAAGTTATAAAATTTCACCAAGGGCGAAATTCGTGAGTTTTCAGCGTTTCCATTTTCACTTCAATAAATTCCGCATGCAGAATTAAATAATGTAATAGTTTGTCTGGTGATTTCACAAAAACTACATTAAAAAATGCAAAAACGAACAAGCATGTCGTACAGTGGATACTAGGTAGGTTTGCATTTTCGCAAAATGAATTTGAAATGAAACGAGCAAAAAAATCGAATTGAGGAGGCACCTTTAAACAAATTCTCTCAAAACGGCGTTCGAAAAGGGGGTTCGTTCGAACCCCCCCCCCCCCCCACCCCACCGAATCCCCCAGTAGGCCAGCATGCCTACTGATGAGTTACGGAGACTGACACATGGTTACATAATTACGATTGACTGGTTTATAGGCCACGCCAATGCTTTCGTTTCTTGTCACAATGACGTAAGCCCGTCCGGCTGTGGACCTACAAGAGTCATGCCCACGTACTCTTGACTGCATGTTCAAGTGGCTCTTTGTTCGACAAAGATCTCTGATGTCACAGCGTAATTGTGACGTCACAGGGTAGACGTACCGCGCCCGGTCGTAAAAGCTGTTAACCTTTCATCACTAATTGAATCATGCCTTCGACAACGTTTATCTTATCATCAACGAGTAGGTGAATTATCGTCAAATTGTTAAACTGACCCCGATCTGTTCACTGACCGCCAGTCGGTAAGTCGACCATGCACACAGTGAGAGGCCGACAGATGGCACCACGCTTCATTGCACACAGAACCCAAGAGCGGGTCCATAATTGGGGTCGAGCACCAAATCTATCGTTAGATCGACGAACCAAGAGGCAGTAGTCTATATGTAATGACAAATTGGAGTAGGCCGCACCACGGCGTGTGATCGAAGTAACTGTTAGCATTTTTTTGGGGGGATACATCGATGTACGACGCTAAGCGAAAGGCTACCACACCCCCGAAATAAAAAAAAATTAAGTTAGTACAAACCATCGACGTTTCGAGATGGTTCCTAGATGGATGTCAAAAGGAAGCGGAAATGAGGCTTGACGCAAATTGGTTGACGGAGAAACAATTTGAAAAGCGTAAACACCACCGCAAGACCTGGAGCACTGCCTCGTAAAAACGCATGCTTAATGAGCCCGGCGCAGCCTGGTGCGTGCCTTGTTTGCTGCATTCAGGCATTGCGGTGATGAGAGCGATTCTGACGGACGGTTCCCGCCGAAAGAGGATTTGGAACACTGCCCGCCTAACCGTCACTGAGCGCAAGCAGGCGCTATCCCCAACACTCGCAGGCCCGGCTTCCCTTTCGGGGTTAGACCACAGTTAGACTTCTTTACGAATGTAGTTTGCCCAAAGTTAGCCGATTTCATTGATTTTGTTTACCATGAAGTAACTGTATTTAGCAGGAAAAGTTTTTTAATGTCGGTTCTTTGTCACTAAAAAAGCCTTTGGCGGTTAGATGTTGCAGTATGAAGCGGATTTGAAGACGGGTAGATATTTTGCATATATTCCCGAAACACCGTGTTAAAGTTCCTCCTCAATTCGATTTTTCCTAGTTTCATTTCAAATTCATTTTGCGAAAAATCAAACCTATCTAGTTAGTACGTACCTACTGCAACATGCTAGCTCGTTTGTGCAACCTCTGTACGTAGTTTTTTTGTGAAATCATCAGACAAATTATTAAATTACTTAATGTTTGTGAAATGAAATTTGTAACCTTACCAGATCTAACAACTAAAGTCAATTATTTCGATGATTTCAACAAAAATAAGATTTTTTTATTAAATCGATAAATCAATAACAATATCAGTTAAAGTGGAGTTTTAATAGAATGTTGAGGTTAACGCGTTTGTGACGTGATTAAGAGAGTTGGATCATGTAATTTTGACTAAACTTGTCCAGCATATCAGTAACATAGTGCCAACAGATGTCATGGAATTTTGATATTTGTTGATGGTTAAATTTTCTTGCAGTCATGTAAAACATTAACAGGGCCACCAAAGGGAAAATCGTGGTCTGACCCCTTTCCATGTAACTAACCGTGTGCCATACCCCGGATAAAAGAATGTCTGGCGGACTGACAGAGTGCCGAGTGCTGGGAAATCAGCACTGCCGAATGGGACGGAATGCGGTGAATAGCCAAAGTGGGCCAGATAGATTACTCAAACTGTGGTGATGTGGTAACAGAAATTGTATCGATACTGAGAGAGTCAGACAGCACGGACATGGCGTGAGAGCTGGATATGTCGCGTGTAAGGCTCGGTAGCACACTGTGGTAGTGTATCTGACTGGCCATCGAGAACGTAGAAATACAATCCCGTTCCGAATCCTGAGCAATTTCGGTCACTCAACGTTGCCCAAGTTCAATCGAGTATCTGATTATAGACTGTGGTGAAATCATCTGAACGAATAACTTTTGCGCATTTGTTGCAGCGTGTCTTAATGCTTTCCAAAGAAGTTGCGTTTGTGTTTGTGCTACTCAGATACAGTGTAAAAGATTAGATTACAAGAGAAAGTACCGTACTTTCAGGTCTCGAGAGGAGAGTACGACGAAGTGATGGGAACACAACGTACGGAGACGTGGAGCAAATGTCCAGTAGCGATACACGAGATAACTCGAGTTACTCCGGGGCTAGGGTCTTGTCCAGGTAATATTATGATATTTAAAAAACGCGTAGCCGTAGAAAAAGAAGACGAAGAATAACAACAACAACAACAACAACAACAACAACAACAACAACAACAACAACAACAATATCAACAACAACAACAACAACAACAACCAGAACAATATCAACAACAACAATAACAGCAACAACAGCAACAACAACAACAATGAAAACAACAACAACAATAACAACAGCAACAATAACAGCAACAACAAGAAGAACAATAACAACAACGAGAAGAAAACGATAAAAACAATTACTTCTAAAAACAATACTTTGGCCGTGTAAAAATATCTTTCAATACAAACTAGAAAGGACAGCTTACGCATAAAATAACTTCAGCTTTGGATTTCTGTTTCAATGTATTTATTCATGAATGTCCACGTACGGCTGTACAGTTTGATCTTACGTGATTGAAAGAGTCCATTGTAACACTGTACGCGTACCTCGTCGTACTTTGAGCAAAACAAGATAATGTGTGCGTTTACAGAACATGTCATAAATAAAGCATAAAAAGCAACTTTGGCCGATGTTACCATAAATGACAGATCAGCCGGCTCGATCCGACAGCAGCGAATTGGAGAAGGCAGCCAAGTGCCGGTTGATATAGGCAGAAAAAGCTCTTGCGTCGATGAATGCGGGTATTGACCTGGTCGGGTTAAATGCTGTTTTGGTTGCAGTAGTAGGTCAAGGACACGGGTAACGCGTCGAGGGTTTCCATTGTATTTCCTTTTTTTCTGTTTTCTGTCATCATATTTCCCCCGCCCGCCCGCCCGCCCGGCCGCCCGCTCTCTCAGCCAGATTTGGCTGTACCGAAGAGAACACCCGAGGCAACACGCCAGGTATTGACGAGAACCCAATTTAATGTTCACAGTTCACGTGAAGTTTACATTAAGAAAAGCAGCTGTTACGTGTGACAGATGAGGCCGGAAAACAGGTAGGGGGCCATATATGATTCACCTACGGTAGGTATTTCAATATACCAAGAAGCTATGAAGTAGAACACGGCCCTTGTTTTTTATTCTCCCAAATAAAAAAATCCTCGTCAAAGCGCTTGACCCTTGTCGCATGTCGGACCTGTATTGTTTAGTCTAAGGACATATCGCACTGTGATAAGGGAAACCCAGTCCAAATGACAAACTGATTACGCAGTACCGACCCAGATGTCGCCATCGTTTGCAGAAACAGTCTGAAATACAGCGCCTATAAACAACACTTCACACGACAAGTTCGCTCAGCGAATACGCCAAGTCTGAACGCGGCAACACCTAGTAGAGACTCGCCCTCTCTTTCCGCCGCCGGTAGCAGCTGCATAACCCAGATTCGAGCGTATCAGTAACGTCGTGGTTATTCGCGTCTCTCCGCCGAAATTTGTAGCAGCCTTGACATAGTTACGCACTGCTGGCCGCGGTTCACGTTTATTCCACATAAACAACGCGAACTCCGCGCCGACGACGTGAGGCAGTAGGGCTGCGTTAACAACGATTGCGCTACAGTTTACATGGGCGTACAGCTATGTCCCAGTTTTTTGTCCGGGTGTAAGACCGAGACATCCCCGTTTGTTGGAAGTGTGCTAAAAACGTTCCTCTTTAAATTCTCTACTCAGAACCCGGTTTCTCATAGAATCATCCACACAGTATTACACTTTATATATACTCAAGCATAACCGTAATAATAAAATTATATCCTATAGAAAACAATTTCCCTTTTTGATCTAGGAAAGACATTGCCCCGTAATTGCTCGTTTGTGGAATGTTGCGCCTGGCTTAAATGCCATATTGGGTCTTAGCTCTATCAGAAAACTGTCCCTTTATGGACAAGTGTGCCCCTTTGATCATTGTAAATACCTTTTTGGGTCCTAACCCCATCAGTAAACTGTAATAAGCATAAACTTTAATAAACATATGGTGCATTGAATGGACCTATTTGGGACTTCGCCTTCAGAATATCACTCTTTCATTGAAAATTGTGTTTTCTTTAGCACTGAAGGTGCCCTCATTAACCCCACCGGTAAACTGTCCTTCTGTGGACAATTGTGCCCTTTTGATCATCGATGATACACGTATGTGTCCTACCCCATCAATGTCAAAAATGAATTGTTTGATTCTTACCGCTAAAAGTGCCACGCTGGGCCCCATCAGCACATCAGCAAAGTCTTTTTACATGCAAAATGTAGTGCACCTTTACTAACTGAAAGTGCTCCTTTTGGCCGATTACCATGCGAATAAACTGCCCTTTTATGGAACATGTTGACCTATTATTCCATTGAAATTGCCCTCTTTTCAGGACCTTGTTCCAGTAAAGTTACCCACAACGCCTTGACAAAAAGCTATTTATATAAACAGTACAAAGGGCACGGTTGGGGGCGCAGTTTAAGGCACGGCTTCGGGGGTAAGTTGGTTGGGCTAGGGGAGGTAAGGAAATGGATGAGGCCCCCACTTTGTATATTACAAAATACCCTGGTTGGCCCCTGGATGGTCCATTTTCACTGGGCGGTGACAATCAACCACTGTAATACAGGCCCATACAGGTATATTATAGTTTAATGTTCGTATGAATGCCTAGCATCTATGTCCAAACTTTCTTTGTGGCATTTATGCTAATAGGTCGCGGTTGGGGCCGAATGTCAAGCGCGTCGCGGTTGCAGCGACCGAGGCGTTCGCGCGGATGATGCAGGCCTATTCCTTTGTTATGCTAGCGCAGTTGACGAAGTTGGCCTTGACCTAGATAATCGCGTTCCTTGGGTGGTGTCAGGCATAAATATTATCATCATGGTGTGGACGTGTATGTTTACGGTTTTGACTTGTCTTTATGTTGCTTGTTTTCAACCATTTCTGATAAGAAATTATAACACTCCCATCCTCAGGGTTTTGAAAAGGGGGTTCGAGCGTACACAACCAGCCGGGGATTTCTGTGTCACGAAGTTGGCCTTGACCTAGACAATCGCGTTCCTTGGGTGGTGTCAGGCATAAATATTATCATCAGCTGGGTGTTCACTGTCGCTGGACGTGTATGTTCACGGTTTTGAACTGTCTTTCTGTTGCTTGTTTTCAACCATTTCTGATAAAAGAATTATAACAGGCCCGTCCTCATTGGGCGTTTGACAAGTGCAAACAGCGAACTGTCACGCACATCTATCACGTAGATCAAGGTCATCGGAAGTATTCTTTTCAATGGTCAAACGCACGTTTGGGCCGCGCTCAATTCCCGATTGTTGTTATAATAATATAGACATTGATGTGAGTCATAAAATCTACACCCCTGAACTGTATAGTTACTGTCTCATTCAGCGTGGTCGGCGTTAATGTATTTATATTAACAAAAAACTTATGTCTTGGTTGACTGGATATATGCCTACTATAGGCTCTAGTTACGTGACACGAACTATATTTAGAGGGTCGCACACACCCCTTGGCCTATATTCCTTATACGGGTCAGCTACAATATGTCCCACATAGAATCAATACAAATAGCTTTTAAGATAGCCTGACCTTCGAAATTAAGCCCGTTCGTTATCCAACTGATGCGCCGGCTTATTCAATGGGTAGGCGCACGTGTATACGCGCACAAACTATACAATTTTATCGGTAGGCTCCGCGGAGCGGCGTGGCTTTATTGTCGGTGTGAAGGTCGTCGGCCTGGACGTCCACAAAACAGACCAGTCGAGTGCGGCGATCCCGTCAACAACAAAACAGATGGGCATCGATATATACGGGCCTCGCCTCGATCTGAAGAGACATTTCCGGCGTGCAGTTAGTTGGTTGATGCACCAAATTCGAAGCAAATATTGTAAACAGTACGAAGAAAACAGGGAACGGTGTAGGTAGAGTTTATTACCAAGCAAATAACATTTATGGTATGTAAAGATGACAGTAGGCATCGTGATTATCCGATAAAAGATTGGGAGATATTACCATACGTCAAACACTGCGGGACCTTGCAGAAGCATTTGCAAAAGCATTGCAAAAGACAACAAAGAGACAACTTGAAGAAAGACATATTATTATCAAAGATTATGTCTATTGTTCGGAAGACGAGCAAACGCACAATGAACGTCACCAAGTAACCAATTAATCAATGCCTTTACTAAAACTACCTTAACAAAAATCAAACAGACCCACGGCGCAATTTAAACAATTCCTCGGTCATGGTGACATTGGTTCTAGGTCAATAAGTGATAAAATCAAAACAACAGGGACACAACTAGATGAATGTGTGTGGACGACGTTCATCGCTGAATAAACGTTGTATTTTATCAGAAATAAAGTGCAACATCCATCGGTGCGTCGCGAGCAAGCATCGGGGTCATGTAATAATATATGCTACCGCAGGTTGCAACCGTTGCTATTTCCGCCGAAAATCATGTTAATGGTGGCGTGCTTTTTGGATGAGTCACTTTGTACCACCGTTATGCCGTTTGTCACAGCGATCTTGTGACACAGTTTTTGCGGCGGTACGAGTAAACAAGAGACGTGTACAGTTACATGCATAACGAACGACCTGGTTCGTTGTTATCGCGGGCCGGGGCGCGAAGGGCAGTGTTCTACGACAACGTCCGCCTATGTAATGAAAAGACCAATTCAGTCGCCGATGCTAAGATCGGAATGTTGTTTTAACTTTTCGTGGTGCCGCTGTAGTGTTAGTCCGGAACATGCTGGAACTTGGGGTAAACTGTTCCATACAACCGATGTTCCTCATATCCATGGGTACACAAAACAATACAGGCCATAGCGGGGGTTTAAAAGTTTGTCATTTAAGCGAATGTTCCTTGCATTGGGAGTGCTTATATACAGGGGCCACTGCATATATTAGTACGCGGTATGAATGACTGCTTTGACAACAGAGCACTGACGTATATTAATACATAGGGATGTATGAAAACAAGGTCCCAAGACGAACAATGTAATACAATAGTTCGTGTAGACTGCAAACATGTTACTTTGGCCATTCGTCCACCCACCCCAGGTGGTACGGTGGCCCTAATGTTAGCCTCTGGCTCGTGGAACAACTTGGAGAAAATCACGAGTAATGAAAGCCGAGTACTTTAGTATGAAGATTTGGCCTTTGTGTCTGCATACAATACAATACCATACCCGTGGCGCGTTGTGTTGTGTTGTGTTGAATTGTGTTGAATTGTGTTGTGTTGTGTTGTGTTGTGTTGTGTTGTGTTGTGTTGTGTTGTGTTATCAGGCGTGTACACATAAACACGACTGACACTTAGCAGCCCATACAGAGATTGCATTGAATATGCAATAAAGTGTATTAACGTGTCTACATAAAGCTATATTAGGCAAGATACACGATCCAGCCAAGTCACTGGCGTACTACACAAACTATATTTGGCTAGATGTCAAATAAACATTTCGGTTTTCGCACCTATCCGAGTTTCTGTGCTAGCAAAGGAAAAGAGACATATGTACACATGAATTGTTCCATCCTAGATCATAACCTTTCTCGCTGTTCTCAGTTTAAAGGTTTAAGGAAACATATTCCGATGTGTTGGTCGCCAAAATCTGGTCAGCTTACATCTAAGGTTATTCTGAAATACCGTTAAGGGCACAAGTGTGATCGTTTTCATCGTGAAATTATTTTATGGCATAAACTGTATTTATTCTGACATCGTGAACGCTCAGGTGTGTTTTAACGAGCCACAATTGTTAGATATCATTTAACTGTTATCTGTTTTTTAATATCGACCTTGCAGCTCTGCATGGAATGTAAACGTCATGTTCGAGTTGAAACTAAAACACGTGTGAGCGGTCAATATGCTAGAACATATACAGTTTATACAATGTAACTTGATACGTGTTAATATAAAAACAGTCCTTTAAAACTGCTTCCTCAACTGATTTAGCCTATCGCAAATCTGGTTCATTGGTGTCTAAATATGTAGTGTTTTTCGCAAACTTAATTTGAAATGAGAGTAGCACAAAAATCGAATTGATTAAGCAACCTTTAAGCAATAACTAAATGTAATTATTTAACGTATCGTCACTGCATATGCGATCGTTACTAGTTCGGTCACGCAACAATGAACAATTGTAATAAATACGGGCAATATAGATAATTATAGCTCGCATCCTCCAAGTAGTTCAGCACATGTGCGTGTCCTTTCAGCAACGGCAGGAGAAGCGAGCTGCACGTCAAATTACAGCGTTAGGCACGCCTGCAGCGAACTCATCGGTGAAGGACACCATGATTTATAATCTTGGCAGTAAAGCATTAGAATATGTCTCACTAAGCAAACATGGTAAACATGTTGTAGTGTCAACATGATACTATGTCGAAGAGTGGTCTCACTAAATAAACATGGTAAACATGTTGTAATGGAGTGACCGCATATTGTAGTGTCAACATGTTGTCTGAGAGCTGGCCGCAGATGCTGGGACAACGAGGTGCGCTGCGTAGGTCACCTTGAAGTCGTCAGATCGAAGTCATTGTTGTGCGCGTGTCGGTGACTTGCAGGAGCCACAGCTCACACCCATCTGTCGGTGGGTTGAAGTCGTGTTTCAAAGTTGACGTTGTTCTGTTATCGATCAGCCAGTCATACACTTGACACATGAAGCTTAATTAAGTTGAATGGCAATCTTGTTAAATGATCTATTACATAAAAAAGTAATAGAACCTTTTCTAATACACGGCTCTTTCAATGTTAAGCGTTTTGCTGAATGTAGCGATAAAGATGAACGTCAGAACTGGATTCTGACAAAAAATGAACTTTGTAAGCAACACAATCACACCCGGGTATAGAAGTATTGTATAACCCCATGAATTGTTCTTTCAGTATAACGGTAATCCCGAATTCAGAAGCAAGTAGTTCTGGGTAGGTTAAATTGCAACCAGTGGTCTTCTCTGTCTATGCTCTGTTTACCATTTCTTTACTTCTGGAACAGTGACCTGCATCTGCTACAAGAACATATGCTACAAGAATATATCAGCAATCTTGCTCGGCCACGTTGATGTTATAGCTAACGGAGTGCCTTGCCATTACGTACAACAAAACACATATTTCATCATTTCATCATCGGCTAAGGATAGCTGACCTTTTACTGTTATCCAATGGGTTATTTGAACAGTGGATTTAACCGGCGGCAAAGTATGATTTAAACGTTTACTAAACATTTCGTGACTTTTACTCTTAGTCAAAACTATATTACGTCGAGCTAGGTTCCATGAACATCAATGGAAACAGAAGATAACGCAACTTGGTGCTCAGTCGCTGTATGTCACATCGGTCAGTGCGGACGAAGGACTTGGACATTCTGTATACCGCACGCCGACTGTCCGGCTGACACAACGCGAGTGGCGTATTTAGTGTAAGGGGGGCATTCAGCCTTGGCTTAGATGTTTGACTTGTTTCGAATGTAACATGTTGTGCCACTGCACAGTAGTGTGGTAAAATAATGGGTGACAAAGCTTGCCCCCTTTGGCCACCCCCTTTGCGAGATCCTAGATGGGTTCAGCCTACTGTTACATTTCCCATTGGTGACCATGTTAACGTTTTGCACGATTATAAGAAAACGGGACCATAAAAATTTCTGAAACTTCTTTCCTGCCGTTGGCAGCATATCATTGACATGCTGGTCGAGTTTTGTCAAAATCACATCTAACTCTTTTAAAACGGCTGAACGTGCCATACTCGTCAATATTTACCAATTTCTGCATAAATTACTACGCACACGTGCCTTGTGGCGAAAAAATTCCAAAAAGTCCTTCCGCCTATTTAAATCATCTAAAAATCCACGGTTACACTGCTAACATGTTCTACCAGCAAACTTGCCGATGTGTCTGCTCAAATGCAGTTATGTCAGATGATACGATTTTTTGAAAACTACACATCTAAAATTACTGTGCCCTACATGACTTGCAGGAGCAATAGCTCACACCCATTTGTCGGTGGGTTGAAGTCGTGTTTCAAAGTTGACGTTGTTCTATTATCGATCAGCCAGTCATACACTTGACACTTGAAGCTTAATTAAGTTGGATGGCAATCTTGTTATATTATCTATTACATAAAAAATTAATAGAACCATTTTTAATACACGGCTCTTTCAATGTTAAGCGTTTTGCTGAATGTGGCGATAAAGATGAACGTCAGAACTGGATTATGAAAAAAAATTAATTTGTAAGCAACACAAGCATTGTGACTTCCATTTTATGCAGGTTCAACTTTAGATTACATTTACTGAATACTCTATTCCATCTTTTCTTGACTTCTTCAAGTTCTACCTCACACACTGCTGTTTGAGCAATATCATCAGCCTATACTAGTACAAAGTTATGTTCTTTTTGATTTGCTGCTACTTTCCGAATCACCAAATCCACATACAGGGTAAATAAGAGGGGGAAAGTATACGTCATGTCTTACTCCTGAGATGATATGAAACCATTGGCCCTCTCCAGCTCCTTTACTCTGACAGGTTGTATATAGGTGCTAACAATTGCTTGTTTCGGATCTGATGGTACATTATACATATTTATAACCTTCCATAGTTTAACTCTTGGGACCATGTCAAAGGCTTTCTCCAGATCTCGGAATGTTATAAACATTGTTGAATTATATTCACATCTATCAGCTGCTGTTGCACAACTGTCATGTATGCAGTTCTTTTAACATTTTTGACACCATATTGCCACGGTCCCAGCTTTTAACCTACTACCCTTCTTAATCGTCTCTCAAGTAATGATTTACATATTTTAGCCACGTGATTGAGCAACGACATCCTTATGTAGGTTTCACAAATTCATTCGTGGATTTTTAAATGTCGAGGTATAACGGGTATTCAAATAAACTGTATATAAAACAACTCACTACCCGAAGCGGGGTTCATAGCCTGCCCGGTGCACCGGTTTCTATCGTGACTGTTCCCCGGCATGTGATTGGTGGAATAAAAAAACCGAGTTAAACACACACCAAATATGTTTCGTTCGTGCTGTAACCAGCATGGTATAGCCAACACCACTTTTATAGTAGGACTGATAGTTAGCCGACCTCATTTCTTCACTTCACGTGAACACCAGGTACGTTTCAGTTGTTCTATCGACGCGGCCCCACGATTACATCAGACGTTTCTATTCGCTTAAACCGGGTTACGCTTATCTCCAATCGATATACGAGTCTTGCTCGGGCGTGCGTCCGATTTGGCACATACAGGTATGTCCCACTGCGCTTAATGTCTGGCTATGCCCTAGTCTGTGAGTATGTTGCACCTGTCTCGTTGGATAATTCTGATTACAAGACGTGGGTTGGGTATGGAACAGTTGATTAGTACCGTGCGGCGAAGTAGCACAGTGGTGAGAACGCCATGTGGTGAGAACTCTCAATCGAAAGACCGGGCTTCGAGTCATATTGTTGTCGCTTTGAAGCTTTGGTAATCTGATCGCTCTACGTTGCTCCAGTTCATCCAGCAGTTGAAATGAGTAGATGGGTACAGGCAGCGGTAGATATAATGTGTTAACGAATAGATTCAACGCTGTAAATTGCAGCATGGCTGAATGCTTCCCAGAGAAGTCGAGTTGGTGTTGGATTCCACAGGTCTGCCAGGAGATGAAGTGTAAAACGCGTTGTGCTGTCACAAGGACCGGACGTTCCGCTAAACATGAAGTTGCCTTCACCTTTTTACCGAACATAATATATGGTTATCTACCGACAGAGCAGACATTACAAATCCAGAATTTCGAGAAATGTCGTCGTCCAACAGTACGGTGGTCGCCTGTAGAAATGTCGTCGTCCAACAGTACGGTGGTCGCCTGTAGAAATGTCGTCGTCCAACAGTACGGTGGTCGCCTGTAGAAATGTCGTCGTCCAACAGTACGGTGGTCGCCTGTAGAAATGTCGTCGTCCAACAGTACGGTGGTCGCCTGTAGAAATGTCGTCGTCCAACAGTATGGTGGTCGCCTGTAGAAAGTGTCTAATTTGCTTTCCCTTCCCGAGTTTGTGGGGTACAGCTTACGTCACATAGGCAAAACGTCCAACAGAATTGCAATGTAGTTGTTCATTATATTCATGGGTGGAGCAGTGCGTGTCAGTAACCCGCCCGATGGACCGAAAAATCAGGTGAACTTTATAAAAAAGAAATGGGGCAATCGGCCGTGTAATCAGAAATAGAGGACACACTCAATAAGTGTCCGCCATCGTAACGACAGCAGGCCACCTTGCGGCTAAGCCAGGTAGTTGTACAGTTAAGTGGTTGGTATAATTTAGTTTAGGGATAAATAAACTATTCCATATTGAAGAAACCAGTGCTGAGCTCTAATGAACAAAAAGTTATGACATCTAAAATAGCTATACGGGCCGTGTTGGGACTTGACCAAATTGTTTTATATATGCCACGTTCCTTACATCCATGGGTGCGAGGGAGGGGACCAACAGTGCAGGGTAGAACGGGTAATTCAAAGTTGTTTCTTTTAAGAGGTATCTTACGTCCATTATAGCGAGGGGTCACTGCATGGCATGGTCTGTATGCGGGAGGGAAACGGGACCGTGTCCAAATCTACCGTGTGCGTAATACGGACACTAATTACCAAGGAACATACAACGACGTCTGTATCAACCAAAATATAATAGCAATAATTTATTACCGTCGGAGTACAATTCGCATCTAAACGTCATAACATATGTTGATGGAACAAACTGCAGCAGCCAGCGCCTAGCAGTGAACATATGACAGCAGTAACCGGAAGTGACGTGTACACTGGTGCAGAAGTTCTGCGCAACATTTCCAGTTGGTAATTTTTTGATTTCAGGCAATACATCATGCAGAATTTGTTGAAATTAACAAACTTACACTGCAGCACTACAACCATTGCATTTGAAATCATTGTTTTGACAGTTGCAGCATATTATAAAGACATGGTATTGTTCAATATTATTATGACAATTGTTATTATGCTCGTCTTGCCAGATGTCCGAAGCAAGAGTGCTCGTTTCAGCAGCGTTACCATAGCAACCATGGGACAGCTAACGATTATGTATGCCAAGCACTGATCTGTCGGTATCTTAAATAGTTTGCAATAAATAAATATACACATCATTAACTATACAGTACTGCTGTCTCCGTGCGTATGATAACGTACTGGCATAGTTTTAACTTTATAATCTTCTGCTTCAGAACATCCGAAAGACCCAATTATTATCACCCGAAAATGTGATGGTGGCAAACGCTGCAAACAACCAAAAATAAATTGTCAAATGAGACTTCAAAACTGCTGGCTCTAAAATATAACTGACGCAATCACATAATAGGAAACACGCCAGATATTCAGTGTGATCGGGACATTTTATATCGCCTGAGATTACTAGTCCTCCTTTTGTCAGTACATTTTTGCGCTTCGTCGGGTTTACTTTAAGACCATTTCGCGTCACTTGCCAAGGCTGTGCACAATAGTGACGATTATACGCTGCGTGTCTCCAAATGAGATCCTAATTTGTGAGTCCACAGCACATGAATGTCCGTCCACCGCTGATGACGTCATACTGGAGAACGGCCAGCGGCGGAGGCCTCTAAATTTGCACTGAGCCCCCTCGAACAACACGCGCAGCTCAATAGGGAGCAAGCGATGTCGTGAGATTCGTACGGATGTGGCTCTTAATGTTCGCGTACTGTACGGTTGTGCTGTTATTTGCATTTGGTCATCTGTACATCTCATTGTGCCGTTTCAATCAACCTGACGCTGGTGAAGTGCGTGTGTTCGTATCGGATGGCGCATGACAGCTTGTTGGCAATCTGGAACAGGCAAGAAGAGACGACGTTTTAATACAAAGACAAGTCTGTGTTTTTATTCCATCCTCTCAGAACCAACCACCGCAATAACCGTCAGACTTGCGTTTTATCATTATTTTATACAGTGGACTCCGCGGAATAGAATCACTTCGGGCAAGCGGCAGACCGACTTCTGTTTAGCGGAGTCCACCGTTTTATTAACCCAAGACGCAACACGCCCTAGCAACCGCGCAATAGACCAGCGCCAATGACCACGCGAAATGTAGGTGAGCCCGCACCAAAGAACTGACCCCGGATATGCCCTGAGGCAGCCTGACCTGGGTATATCGTCAGACAATAGAGTGCGTTGGCGTAAATGTCCGGTCATGCTAACCACCCACTTTCCATCCGGTGCGCTCACCATTGGATGGAATTCGGGTGAATAAACACATTGTTGGTTGCTGGACAAAGAAGAGGCTTTGCTAGTGGTATGTGGTATGGCTTACACTGTATGACTCTGGCGCCAAACAAACTAAAACACGCATACGCCGATAAGAAGAGTAATCGTGATGTATAGACGATTCGTAAACAAGATCATTCTGAGGAATTTACAGCATTTCACAGTAGCATCCCCCCACCCCCCCCCCCACGCCAGTCCTACAATATACATGTTCCTAAGTGAAACGGGTGTTTGGTAGGGAATTATTATTGTACATCATAGTGACTTGGCGTTTCCACTGAGCCAGAATGTCTGTTAATATAAATGTTAATATAAATATAAAGCAAAAAATTGTGTTCTTCACTACTGGAGCCACGTGTTTCACTTCCCGGGTTTCTCAGCAACTGTTGGCATTAATTATATTTTACATCAAACCTGCTGCGCAAACTTCCAGATTTACAGGTACACGTTTCTTGGCAGGAAGTAGTGTTATTTTGTGCTCACCGGCCTATGTACAACTGGCGGTCTTCATGCCTCGTTCTCGAGTCGCTGCAGTTTCTTGCTGCTGCCCTCCGCGTTGATTCTCGCCTGGAACATCTTATCTACAATCGTCATGTCGCCGTCGTCATCAGTCACCATTGTCCACATGCGCTTCGGTGACGACGACAGTTTGACGGCCGTCGGGTCCTCTGTCGTCGTCGTCGTCGTTTTTGTACAGTTACACGATACACTGTCGAGTTTACTAGATTTTTTCGGCGGCTGTTCAGAGTCACTGTCAACACTTGGTGTCCGGCTCTCGCGCGCTGAACTGTCGCTCTCGCCGTCCAGCGTCCACTTCACCTCGACGGGTGACGTCGGCTCGCTGCCGCTGCTGTCGTCGGCCTCCTCGGGCAGCGGGGCGCTCACTGTCCGAACGTTACAACGGCACTCGCCGGTGGCGTGACGGACGGTGCGGAAGAAGACGTTGTCGAGCGACTGCGAGCTACCCAGCGTCGACAGCGACGTCCCGGAGTCCCGTGCGTCGGACGACGACTGGCTGAGGTCACTGTCCGAGTCGCACTCCTCGTCCGTGTCGTTCAACCGCTGGCGCTGCAGCAGCTTCGCCCACTGTCCGGTTTTGATTTTTCCCTTTTTGTCGTATTCCATTATCGTCACCTCCTCGTTGAAGCTCGTGTGCTTGTGTATGCACGGCGGCGAGTCCTCGTTTGAGTCGACCGAACCGTGCTTCTTGAGGATCGTATGTCCGCAGACGGTGTAGGGCAGCGGCTTCGCGTCGCTGGCACCGCCCTCAGTAGCCGCCTCCTTCTCCACGTTGCTCTGCTCCCAGAAGCCGGCCGTGTACTTTCGGATGACGTGCGGGTTCTCGTACTCCAGTCCCTCCGACTGGGCGTCGCGGACTACGCGCATGAGTCGACGTCGAGCCGGAGCGGGGGCCGACGGCGCAGCGCCGGCCGCCTTCGACGGCGACGACGCCTCGGCGGCGCCGATCTTCTTCACGCTGCTGTCCGACTTGCTGCGGAAGAGTCGACTAAGGCGCGCCAGACTCTGGTGCTGTTTGGCCTGCGCCAGGTCCAGCGAGTGCGTCCGACTACGAAAGTCGAACGAGAAACAGCTCGTCATCGTTGCTGCTGCCGTTGTTGATGCTATATTGAACTGCAACAGAAACAGTGGCAATATGTTAATTGATACATTAATTAAACTTAATTAAACATAAAAAATACTATAATATTAAAAAAGTATTTGTTTAACCATGTCCACGCTGCCGTTGTTGAGGCGATATTGAATTGCAACATAAACGGTGGCAATGTGTTAACTGATTCATTAATTAAACTTATTTAAACATTAAAAAAGTACAGTAACATTAAAAAAATATTTTTTTAACCATGTCCACGAACAATCTCCAATGAGGTTTCTCACGATGACACTACTTGACTTGACCTGACCTTTTCGTAGTAACCAGTAACAAAGAATTAACATCACAATATCACATTATTAGTCATTTAGTGTCTAGTCGATTATATCAATGTCAATGGTTAATCGGCTACACGTGTACAACACGTGTACAGCATAACAATACGAATAGTCATTTGTTGGTAACGCCAAATATATTATATTCTATATAATATCGATGTTTGGGGCTATTGTCTACATTAATGATAATGATCGCTATCCGTCCACAACCTGGAGATCGGTAATGGTAAGTTGTATTCACAACTAACACGTGATAGCCAGACAGGTGAACCTAGGGGAACCTAGACCTGTGTTGTCTGATGACGCAATGCTACGTCTTAGGTGTCGAAGCACCGCGCGGGCACGTGTTCCGGCCTCGCATTTCGGAGCGAGTGAGCGTCTAGGCGCTTGTCGTGCACGTGAAACGGTGGTAACGCCCGGCTGATCGGAACTGAGCGAGTGCTCGACCCAGTCCGCGTTCACGTGCCGCTATCGATCCGCGTGTCACGGCAACCGATTATGTTGATTCGAACCAGAATGCCGCTCAAGCTTACAGCCACGCCGGGCACACGCGCTATAAATTGTAAACTGTATATAAAAAATGTATACGATTTTTTCTCTTAATTTGTTTATAAAATACTAATCTTAATGTAGCCTAACCCTTTGTTTTAAACGTGACTTTTTGACAGTCGTGGTAAATATTAATAATAATAATAATAATAATACGGTATATGTATAATATACATTTAAAACTCTCTCCCTATCACTCCCCCCTCGTCTTAATACAGGTTTATTAGCTTCGCCTGACTGAAGAGGCAGCTAACAACATAACGTCATAAGACGATAGTTAACAGCCCCAATTTCAGACTCAAGTACGCCTCCTGAATACGTTGTCAATGACAACACGTGTGTTATTATGGTTATTACCCACGTATAATAAATGAAACTATACGCGCAAACCACTGACACTAGTTACTAGTATTAGTAACGATATACTCTTTCTTTGTTCAGACCGCGAAGCGATGCGTCATTTGTAATTTATGGCGTTTGTCGAGTTGATTTCTACTTTCTACTAAGTCGGTTAAACTTATACACATTTAGAATAAATTAACCTCATTTCAAAGACCAAGCATTATAGTCTTGTGATAGCACACCGAAATGCTATAATGTTTCTAGGATTAGGCGCAGGCGTCAACGGGACCGCCCGAGTCAGACGCGCCGTCCCAGAGAATGTAAACAACAACGGCGCCGGTCGGACAAGTGCGGACGTGACAACGAATGCGAACCGCGGCAACCAGCACACCATACTGTCAGTTGAATTAGCGACCGTTTTTAGCAAATGCAGCTAACATTGAGAACACCACCTGAAAGGCAGGCTCGATGGTAACCACGATATAAGAGTAAACGCTTACTCACCACAATGTGTAGACCAACACGCCAAACCTATCGTCAGCTGGTCGCCGTAGCCGAGTCGAAGCTAGACTAGAGAAGCGCTTGTAATGTTTATGTAACTTATCCACTGGTCGCGAGTTGAACAGCTCACTGTCAACGTCGTAGTTTCGACTACCATATGCACACGTTTCCTTGAACGCGATAAAGACAACTGAAGCTACAGTACTCTCACAAGAGTGTTTTGTTCTCAACTGCCGCATTTTCATGTCAGCATCATAAACAGTTCACAGGCAAAGCATGCCGCCACGGCGTGAACATCCTGACCCGGGTCACGACGCATGCGCACAGCTGACTACACGTCTTTAGCACGTGCAGATTCGCGGAAACGGCTGCGGCGGTAGCGATTACGTCGCTGAATAGCCGGCGGGCAGGCGTTTTGTTTGTATCGATGCTTTCTGTGTTTATTCGTTAAAACACTAGTCATTCGACTAATGCCTTTTAGCAAGCATTCAGTGCTAATGCGCATGTAATCGCTGGATTTTGTTAGTTGCATTAATGTGTGGTGGAAGTGTTTTGTGTTGGAGAGTTTGGGTGCTTGCAGTTGGGGCGTCAGCTGTCATCCGCGACCACGTGCATGACAATTGCATCGTGATGTGGGGTTAAAAGTAGCGATAAGATTCAGAATTAGGGTAGTTTGTACAGATGGGGGGTGCACAAAAGTTTTGTTTGTGTAGCTGAGCCGCCACATTGAAAATTAAGCTAATTTATGTGCCAACCTGAGTAGTTAAAGGGTGTTCCTTGGTAGTCATGTGAAAGACCACATTATTGTGACATTATTTGTTCTAAACACTGGATTATATAGCTAATGACCATAGTGTAGTTTATTTGATCAACAATTCCTGAAATGTTGCCTCATGATTCAAATTGGATAATTATTCCAAATTTATACTAGATTATGGAATTTTTTTAGTCACGACCGTAGCTACGCTTTGAATTGGGCACTTCATAAAAAGTACATCAACATTAACAAGTGGAGATTAATTTACGGTATTGTGTAAAACAAATTATAATGAAAACGACACATATCCATTCCCTGTAACAGCTTAAGGTTAACGGTGTAATCTAATTTGTTTGGCTTATGGTATTTAATTCGTTAACATGCTGCGTATCACAATTGTGTGGTGTTTATCTTGTATGGATATGTGCTTTCAATTTCGTTTGAATTCATAAGAGGCCTACATATCGTTATCAGATTATGGTGACAAATTATGTGTGGCTTGGTGCTAACGTTCCTTTTAACTTTTTGATAACCTAAGGGCAGGCGTCAGTAATGTCGGTGTTATGCACCTCGTGTGCTGATCACGAGCGGGCAGCGTGCATCGAGCCACCAAGTCACCTATAGTGCATGACTCGAACCACTCATGCCAGTACAGAGGAGGGGAAATGAGTCATTTCAACTAACACCACCACCCCTACCGACAAGTCCGCTGTCGCTGCCACATGGGATTACGTCAGTGCAGTCACATCACACACCAAAGCAGCTTTCGTCAAATTAAATATCGGCTGCGTCGAACAAAAGTGTTGCCAATGTGTTTTCCTGAACCGTTTTCTCAAATTTATTACGTTCATTCTAACCTGTTAAATTTACTGAATGTTCCTCGTGAAAGTGTTGACTTGCTTCCTAAAGAAGTGAGTCCGTAGTTTGAATAAAATATGATATGGGTAGTCAATAATTTGTCATACATCCCACGCAGTTGGCTTCCTAAGAACGAAGTTAGAAAACATTAATTAATCTGTCGATCTCAGACAAGCCCGAACTTGTCTCCATGTTATGAGCAGATAGTTTTTCGGTCAACACGCCCCGGTAATTAGGCTGCCTGCTAACTTGGTATGCCGGGTTATCGATACGTTTGCATGTAGGCTCCAACTACATACACGTGATTGGGCATTGACGCAGCCACGACCACTGGTAAGGGAACATGTCACACATCGCGATAGGGACTGGAATCTAGGGGATACTACATCAGTCATTCGCATCTATGGTGGCTCTACGTACGACAGGTTTCTAGGGGCACGTGTGGAAGAATGGTATTTCATCCGGGTTTCTAAGGGTACATGTGAAAGAATGGCATTCCTCCATTCGTCATAGGTACTGCATGTCAGTCTCCGTTTCCTTCTCACTTTCCCCTCCCTACCTCTGCCTGCCTGCCTGTATGCTCCATCTGCTCCCTCCCCCCTCTCTCCATCTCTCTCCCCCTCCCTCCCTCCCTCCCTCCCTCCTCCCTCCATCCCTCCTCCCCCTCTCTCTCTCTCTCTCTCTCTCTCTCTCTCCCTCCCTCCTTCCCTCCCTCCCTCCCTCCCTCCCTCCCTCTCTCTCTCTCTCTCTCCCTCTCTCCCTCTCTCCCTCTCTCCCCTCCTCTCCATACTCCCTCTTTTCTCACTTAAACACCGCTTTCCCTACTTATGTACCTCTCCCCTTCATACCACCACCTTATTTCCTCCTCCACTTCTTTCTCTCTACGTCCACCCATCCAGCCACACACCCCTATTCCACAAGCTGCCTCGGTCCCGAAGCGCCGCGTTACTGGTTCGACTGACCGAACCAGTTCATTTACTTCGACCTCGTACTCGGAGCATGATTACTTCATGCCAGGAAATAGACGACGCCTACCCCCCCCCCCCCCCCCCCCCACCACAATCAGTGACGTTGTTGATCCGCCGGTGTTCACGTGCTCAGTGCGAGCGAGCCTCGGCACGCGGCGTGATTCTAGGATCGGCGGCAGTTCTAGGTCGATATACCGCGTATGGACGGCCTTTCGTCATTCTCTAGGTAAGCACAATGGAATGCGAGTACCGTAATTGCGCGTCTAGAAGTACGGCATCGACGAACGCGCCCGACAAACCGGTAAATCACACCGCTGCATAGTTGCAGGGTATTCATAGAATATTCATGAATATGAATATCAACTTTACTGTGAATATGATATTCGGGGCGAAACATTCAAATTAATCAGACAACGGTGAAATTACATTTTTTTAAATCGTGGTTCATTAAAACACAATTGGGTCGTCGTATGTTAAAACGGGTATAATTTATAATATGGTTTTATGAAGAAAAAAAACGACCAGACTCTGTATTTTTAAAACACGACGAAAGCATCTATGAGAAACAAGCGAACCTGTGTCGTGGCTACACGCCACGCATACGATTTCATCATCTGACCAGTAGGACTACTTTTTCTTCAAAACAACCTCCATGGCCACACAGTTGGCAGGAAACCTGTCTCCGCTAAATACCTACGTCACGTATGACACTCTTTGGCAAGATTGATAAATGTTCGTTACCTCGTTAGATGTCCCTTCATGGTTGTCTCGCGAACACGATGACGTCAGAATACACAGGTTCGGTCTACTCCTCTACAATGCTGAAAAAGCAAGACATGTACAGTTGAATGCAACAATCACGCGTCTGTGTATGCAATGCCTGAGTTGACAGGCACAGTTCTTGAGTTTGCACTGGCGTTCCTGGAATTTCATTGCGAAGATATGCATGTTTACTGAACTTTCCGCCATTGCCTCCAAAAACAAAAACTTTTAAAAAAGAAGCCCTACTTCTACAGTTCGCCGCCGAAAATCCGACCGGGTCGCACAAAATGACTGCCGCAAAAATAGAAATGGTGTAACCGTAACACGGAACGCCGTATATAGCGTTCACGCGGCAGCGGTGTTTGGCGGTGCATCGACTCAGTTCCTATCAACCTACTGCCAGCGCGAAGTTGAGTTTTCGAACAACCAATAAAGTTTCCGGGAAATCCCTTCAAGAAAGGCTTAGGCTATACTGTATAATTGTTTCTTAAACAGGTACGAGAACATGATGTAGCGTGTTAAGTTTATATCGAGGGCAGGGCCAATTACAATTGCCAAACGTTTTGTTTCACTGCGTTGTTTTGGGGCGAGATAACTGGTACACAGACGGGTTCCGAGCCTATTTAAGTCGAACACTCAGCTATTTTGGAACACCCTACATTTTACACCAGACCTTCCCTTGTCTTCTGGTATACGTGTTAAAAGTGCACTCTCCGAGATGAAATATTGTCCTTTACTAGCAATAAGGATTCCCCCAGCCCCTACTGACTAAATACAGGATCCACCATCGAATTACAATAAAATGTTTTATCTCATTATTGGACGACTGTGCAAGAATTTAGCGGTTCCAACGAATGAAGACCACCGATTTTCACAACGGAGTAACAATTATATTAGCCAAGCACATCGGATTTTGTCTTGTTCGTGGTGATAACAACACTGAATCTATTGACCATAGAGATCAATATATATATATATACTAGATAGGTTTCTGGTTAAATACGTCGGTCGTTTTGAAAGACGACGCTGGTTAACGTCTGATGTGTCTTGTAGTGGAACAGCTTTCAACGCGTAAGAGTGATGAATATATATGTGTGTGTAGACCTCGCGATCAGTGCTGCCGATCTTTCAGAAGATAGGTTGAAACGCGCATTGCGTTCTGGGAGCTACGTCACAATTTAATTTTTTTTTTTATGTTTATAATGTACACAGAGCGATAGGCGTAGTTCTGTATTTTGTGTGTTTTGTTCACATTACCTTTACGTTGTAAATATTGTTTATTTATGATTTAGTATGTAGACATATATGTGAATTCATTTTAAAATACTAATAAAACACGTTATGCTCCATTGTTGCCACGACCAAACGTTTGTAGACGGACACCAGCGTCTCCAAGTGGGCACCAAGCGTCACATGCGGACTACCGGGACTAAAGGCGGGTGTTCACGAGCGATATATGCCACAGTCGGTTGGGCGACATCGTGTCGCGTAACAATGCGCCGCTAGATTATGTCTGCGTTTAGACGCCGACGTGTTTAGACACTGCGCGTGCCACGTATTGACTCACGCCAATCCCCACTTGATCTTGGATGAAAGACCACGACGGGTGCACCGTCGCTGATTGGGTACTGCATAGAAATCGCAACCGACAGTCAGTAAAACTGGACCAAGCCCCAATTACAGCGATACAGTCGCAGCTACAAATATGCCTCACTAATCCGTCTCGCGAAGTGTTTACACGACCGATTCTTCACTGCGATACCGCGCGACACTGTGTCGGCCGACCAGTTGGGCAATTAATCACTCGTGTAAACCGGCCTTTGTGCAACTACTCGTGGTTAATATGTTGGTTGTGCAGTTTTCCAACAACGCAGCGAGAGTAGAAACAACTAACCTGGTGACATGATGCACGACCAAATATTGCCTTACGCCCACTCCGTAAGACGCACCGACACGGGCCGCGGCGCCAGCTGCCGACAGGGACGGTAAGTAAATAATTGCGATGGCGTCATCGCGGGGATTCCCAGAACACACGTCATCGCGTTTGGGTCAGACCGAGGTCCTCGGCAGTGGTGTGTCTCGGCTTGTGAACTAGATAGGCATACATTGCATAGTAAGTAAAATAGCCATGCAACATGCCTATTTGGAACATGTAATAATTCTGTTGCCATGGTTACAAATAGTTTTTTCTTATTTCGTGACAAAAACGTTTTCCACAATTTCTGTTTGACATCGACGTTCTCGCCGTTTTCTTTGGTTTCCTTCACTATTATTACATTAAAATACACAAAAACGTAAATCAAATTTCAGATACTAACACTCGATTTAACGGCGATTTCCCCTCGAGGGTTGATGGTAGCCAGGAGCGGATCTATGCTTGTTGGCGGGGGGGGGTCTCAGTCAGTCGTAGTCATATGTCATTCTACTTACGAACCCGTCTGAATTGCCTAGGTGTGTGTGCGTGCGTGCGTGCGTGCGTGCGTGCGTGCGTGCGTTTCAGGCGCGCGCGCGTGCCTGAAACTGGCGTGGTAAACGGCCCCTTGCCAATGTAACTCATAGCCCTATCACCAGTGTTTTTGTCTGCACCATGAAATATTCATATTATATATGGCATCATCCCAGTAGCCCCCGGTTGTAAGAATTTAGTGCCAGTACTCGGGTCGGTATGCTATTGATTAAACACATACCCTATGTATTCATTATTTATTTGTATAGGATTAGCTGTTCATCACAAATATGCTTATAGCAATACAGTCAAACAAAATAAGGTTCGTTCATTAAAGGTGCCTCATCAATTCGATTGTTTTACTCGTCTCACTTCAAATTCATTTTGCGAAAATTCAAACCTACCTAATATCTACTACGACATGTTAGCTCATTTGTGCAACTTTTTTATGTAGTTTTTGTGAAATCATCAGACAAACTATTTAATTCTGTATGCAGAATTTATTGAAAATGAAAACGGATTTCGCCCTTGGTGAAATCTCATAACTGTGTCACGTGATCTACGAGAGGATGGAAGTCAGCCATGATCAGCCTTGACCCCATAAAGTGTTTACCGTTTTGGATATACACATTTTTAGCCTTAAGGGATCTAACGACTAAAGTCAAATTTAATTCTTTCGATGATTTGAACAGAAATACTTTTTAATTAAACCGACTGCGGATATTTCTTAACCTATTCACACACTACATATTAGGACATCAACGAACCGGACTTGCGATAGGTTAAATCAGTTGAGGAAGCAGTTTTAACTAAGGCTGCCGCGCTCATCAAGTCATTGTTGTTTATGTTTCTGTTGAAAGGTAACAATTATTGTAGGTCAAATCACTAGTTAATGTATAGCCCCTTACGTCACCGAGAACAATACGCTGTTTGTTTTTGTAAAGAAAATAAATTACGATTAGCCGATACCTATATACGTACTGTAGCCTGGTATGTGTGTTTTCAAAGTATCTGTTATATTTGCCTAACCGAACTCGCCCGAATATAGGTAAAAGGTAACTTTTACTGTGCGGTATCCCGTCCGTGGGGCTGCTCAAATCGCTTTTCACTACACCCCGGCAGATATGTTCGTTACATCACCAATGCGACTTCAGCCACGCTACAATTACTGTTCAAAGACTGTGTTTCCATATATATCCACCACTGTCCACAGCCGGGTACTCAGTTATACAGCTTAGTGAACTAGAGCAACGTGGGATGAACGAAATTGCCAAACTTTGAAACAGCAGCAAGAGGATTCGGGTTCTCTCGTTTCACTGCCCGACGTTCTTAACCACGGTGCCACTGCGCCTCGCCAGCGCCACGGAGTCCAGTACGAATTTCGAACAATAAGATGGTAGGGTATGCGTTTCTTTTTTTACGCGGTCGCTGTAACCTAAAAGAAATGATTTCATTGTACATAGTCGTCGAGTACTCAACGCAATCAATAGTCCCATTCGACAGAGGTATCCGAAGCCCGCGCCACACGCAATACAAATAATGAATTCATTCGGTTTCGGGTTGCCGTGACCCTTCGAAACTCTCGTCGCCCAAGGCTGTCCGGAAGTCGTTCGGTGCAGTACGTAATTGTTACTGTGCCTTTCTCTGTAATAAGTTACGGCTGGAGCAATTAGTTTAGTTTGTTTGATCAGTGAATTGAATTAAACATTGAGGTGGAATGTTTCTACTCCCTCGGGTAGATCGAGGTACGGTTACGTTGATACGTGGCTGCACAGAAAGCATTCGAGACGCCGGAAGTTGATGACAGCGAGGCAATCAATCGTAGCTCTACCAATTTTCAGATTGAAAATAGAAATGTCCTCTAGCCAAGCTAGCTTAACGATGCCCTCCAAGTTAATTGATTGCTATGAATTTTCTATAAATCAGCTATGCAACTACTGATTCTTTCGTCCACCAGCAGACAATGTATTTCTGGACTGTCTCTCTTCGTCTCTTACCCGCGGTGGTAGTGCTAGAGGCACTGCTATTATGATTATGGTTATGATTA